>CAJNDS010002239.1:377408-554908 GCA_905221605.1 Symbiodinium natans | reverse complement strand
AGCATCGGACCAGACAGAATCGATCACGAAGCTTTGCGCAGCACGCTGCAAAGTCCTAGATGGGTCGATGCCATGCTCTGGTCGCTGAACCCATGTGAGTGGCGAGACCTCAGATCTGGGGATGCATTGGATGTTGGACATTCCGCACAGAAAAGGGACACTCCTGATTCCAGGGTCTGCGTATATCCTGGACGTCCTTTGAAGCCTTTGGGCAGACTACAAGATGCCAAAAATTCCGGAATCCCATTTTAACGATGGGTAAATCACCATGGACTATGCCTGAGTTATCTCTGGAGAAACAAGCACAGCAAAGTTCGCTTCCCTTCGTTAATGTGAAGGGGCCTGCACTGCGGAATGCCTCCTCCTCAGACACTGCCAGACAGAAGGGGACACATGACCATAGTTCAGCAGAACTGGTTCCCAACGCATTGTAGAATGCAGAGGTTGGATGCACCCTAACATAGGTAGTCTTGCCAGACATGCAGACAGTCTTTCCCACTGAAACTGTCGTTCCAGCCCTTGAAGGGTCCAGAGCTGCCGAAGAGAATTTCCTCAATGCCTAGCATAGAACTAGTGGATTTGATCAACCTATTGAAAGAGGCCATTCGAATCCAAACAAAATCAGATTTATCTGGGGACACTGTTTGCAGGCATCAGCTTCGTTCGCATTCGTATCCCTTTGCGTGATTCTCGTTTAGGACATTTTTTGTCATCACCCTCAACGAGGTGTGCTTTGCAACCCAATCACAAAAAAATGTGAGTCCTAAGCTTGCACGGGCCATTTGCAAAGTATGTTAAAAACAAGGGTGGCGGGGGGAGAGGGGGGGGGGCAGCCCCTCCCATTTACAAACACATGATGGGCATGAGATTCGTAGGTTAACAAAAAGCGGGGGGCTTGACCCCCATTTTTGCAAACACATGATGGGCATGACCGGTTTATGAAGGATTTGTATGTTCAAAGACCACAGGACCAGGCTTGCCAGAAAAGGGAAGAAAGACCGAAATACACAAATGGGCTTCTGAACCATGATCTTCGTGTTGATCCTCAAAAAGCCAGGCACTCCTGGTCATCAGCAGTGATCTTTATGCGTCAGCTGTGTGCTTGCTGAAGAAGCAGCTGGGACTTAGCGGCTTGGCCTAAGTCAAGGGTTTTACGAAGCATCCGCTATTGCGCTAAGAGGGTTCTATGGGGGATGTGCTGAAGCCATGGATTGAAGCCTGCCAGTGTCAGTTAATTGCGCCTTTCTTAATTCTTTAAACGAAGTGGCCCGGTAAGACTTGAAGCAGGCAGCACTTTTTATTTGCACGGCGTCTCACGCAGAACTGAAATCGAGGTCATTCACCGAACGCGGCATGAATCATCATTCATGCGACTCTGGCATCAACTGGGCATTGGATGCCCATGCGTCTAAAGCAAGCCTCTTGCAATCAGATGGCCCCAATGCGGCGTGCCGGTTGCAATACCAATCCGTCCATGGCCATCAGACTTCTGAACAGACACACACAGACAAAACAAAAGTCGTACATGTAAATGCACTGCACGAAGAATGGGTGTGGGGCCGTGAAGGCGTACTGTACGGATGGAGGGTTCAAGGTGCACGTTGCATGGCAGGAGGCATGTCATGCTCTGCGGTGGCAGAAGCTAAAATTTGCGTAAGTATGCTGCATATTTTTTGAACCTTTGAAGAGTAGAGCTGAGACATCAGCATAGGGGCCTAGGGCCTACAGCTGACTCTCAGGCACTTGTGCTTGGCACATTTCTTGTGCCTGCAGATGGCCGAGAGTTCCTGTGCGCAGCCCGAGGTACAGCTCCCAGGAGACTCAGATGTAAGGACGGCAGCACAGCCTACAAACACATTTTCTAGAACATACCAACGCAAAATGACATCAGCGTTCACTTCTGCGTGGGTGCTCAACATGATGTCAAACGCTTATGCAATATCGACTGACCCTCGGGCTGAGGACAGGATACATCAGGACACCTACTAAGTTACTACTTTTGGAGCTCACGTTCGCCTAACTCAGGGTTAGATCGGCGAAGCGGCCAGCAAGGTCTGGATCAGCACCTGAGTCTTGAGAATTGAAAGGTCAGGCATTCAAACTCGATTCCGGGCTTCCCCCGAATATGCTGCGATGCTGTATGTCGAAGCTGACTGCTTTGCTTGTCTGCTCTACATAGCGCTGTTAGGAACAGCCCTGGGCACCGCATGCACTGGCAACGCAGCACTGCTTCACACCCACACCCCACGGCCTTTCAACGGGTTTGGCCTTTCAACGGGTTTGCTGTGAGCAATCAGCACATCATTGACTTCGCTTGTTCGTTGCTCTGGTCGATTGTTTAGGTAATAGATAAAAATCGAAAAGCAATGAGCCACGTTTGACTTAAAAAGGCTGACCGATGAGACTTTCCATGCTCTGAGCCTCGGTGATCTTTAGTTAATCCCTGAAGCCGATGAGGCTCACTGGCTCAAGAAAGGACATTCTGCCGGCACCGTCTTTGGAATTTTTTCGCGTGGTTGTTTCCATGCGTCCCCTAGGCATGTTAGACCTGGCTGGTGACATTTGTCCGGGTGGTGATCTGGTAAACATGCCTCGACCAGCCCGGTCTTGCCACCCGTACAAAAGGTTAATGCGGTCAGGATTGCGCAAGGCTATGTCGAACGCATACCTTGTGAACTGCTGAGTGTTGGCGATGTTCCGGCACTGTGCACCCAACTGCCAGCCAGGTACCAAAACCTTTACCTGGCTCGACGATCTAGCCGCTTGTCTGGGTGTTTAGCTGTAGGCTTGCCATTCCTTTGGCCTTCGACCTGGCAAAGAAAGGTACCCCTTTTCAGCTTGGTACGACGAAACCCAAACGCTGTTTGATCATTCGTTGTCTTGTTTTCGCGTAGCTTGCTGCGTCGTCCTTTTTAAATGAACGTCCGTTGAGTCCACGCACCGTACAAGTTGTCAATCGAGCACCATTCGGGGTTGGGGTGTGTGTGTGTGTGTGCGCGCTTCCAGACTGGGGGGCTGTTGGCTCCTCGAAGTAAGTATTTCATTTCAATAAATTTACTGCACATGTGAAACAGAATGCCAGATGCTTGCCCGACGGTCAAGACTCAAACGCACGGAGCGAGTCAGCTCAGTTGACCGCTCACGAAGTAAAGTCCACAGGCCCCAATCCGCAGAACAGTGCATCAGGGCTAGGGTGGGTAGGCGATTGGGTTAGTATAACTGTCAATGCTTATGAACTCAACGAGCCAGAAATCCCAAACAGCCGTCAAGCTGCTTTCTTTCATCTTTCGCAGGTACGCCACTGTGTTGCCAAGATGTGCCTTTCAGGAGAGAGTTGCTGCTTGCAGGACCCGACGCAAAGAACCAACTTACAGCACTGCTTCTGCTTCTGTTTCCTTGAAAATGCTCTACTCACTTCACACTGTGATTTTTTGCAAGCTCCAGTGAGTTATCGTAAACAGGGGTCTCACAAAAGTTCCCTCCAATGTGTTGATCCTGCAGGCTCAGTTTTGACTGAAACCACCAGAATCGCAGTCAGCAATTTCCAGGCATGAAGCCTAAACATCCCGGAAGCTGCCGAAAAACCAAGCTGTGAAGATGAATTCATGCAAGCCTTGGCTTTTCTGGCCTCTGGCTCTGCCTGCGCGTCCTGTTGGGTTGCCGGGTTTCAGGCTTCGGATGGTGCCAGTTCCGGGAGGGGGAGTTGTCTGCGATGCTGCCAGACTCAGAGGCACAAACGAGACATGTTTACAGAAGCGTGACGGAGTGCCAATAGACTTTAACAAAGGCCTTCGTGCACTGCACAAGGTATGCAACAATGGAGGTGCGAAACACAATGAGTGTGAGACATGAAACAAGTGTGTTTCGCCTCTCATTACACACGAGCAACAGAGCGAACACACCCGCATCAACTTTCCGCATGCAACCCCCCTCCTTCTGGACCCCGTGCATCTTAGTGTCGGAAATTCAGACATGCCAAATACCCACCAGGCACATCGGGTACCACTAGTGGACAAGGCAACTCACGAGCCTCAGCCCTCGAACCTCAAAGTCCATCACGTAACTACACACGCCTTCTGCTCTGATTTTTGCCTGCCAACTTTCCACGACTCTTCACGAGCACTTCATCCTTGAGAGCGAAGTCGATGTGCTCCACACAGATCTGCATCAAACTCTGCAGAAATGTGATGCCCACCTGCCAATCGGGATTGGGATAGCCAAGACAACTTGGAAGAGTTGTTTGGTATGCAGATTTCAGCGGGAACATGGCGAGCCGGTTTCCGAGGAACGGATTTGCATCCTCATGGATTTTCCGGCATCTTTAACTGCCCCTACATCTGGTGGAGTTTAACTAGTATCCTGAAGTTTGGTACAAGTAGTGATGTTCCGGAAGCCCTGAACCTCAACCCTTCTCGAAACCACAATAGTCAGAACCTCAACCCTTCTCGAAACCGCAATAGTCAGACTCTAAGGATTCCGAGCTCAACCTCTCAACTCTTCCAGTGTCGGTGGGATGCCTCTTCGCACTGCACTTCGTAGTAATAGATATACCTGTCAAACATCTCCACCCACAGCCCAACCTGGCCGGATGCAGATGGGGTTAGGCCCCTTGAACATTAAAGTGTTTGGAGAGCTGCTGCAGCCTTTCAGGGGTCTTCGAGTTGGATCAGTGTCTCGAGTTGATTCTGCGAGTCTGGGGTTGCCAAGGCTAGTTGCTGTTTGGCCAGTGCTACCCTGTCTTGAGCCTTCATATATAGGGCCCAGCTGCACGTAAATGAGTCCCCACTGAAACAATTCTTGAGAAGAGTTTGTCTTCATAAGAAAGCGGCATGACTTCAATCAGCACGGTCTCATTCAATTAAATTACCAGGCTTGATCTCTGTTCTCTCGGCAAGAGCGCTGCAATCCAAAGCATGAGAGCCCGAAATCCAAAGTCAACCCCCCCAGCAAACCTTAGCTCAATACCCTTCAGCCATGTTGTCTTAAGCTCAATCTCACCTGCGCGGAGTCCGACTGCACAACGGCCTCACACGTCTTCACGCACCTTTCAGATTGGATCCAGGCTGCGTGAGCTTTAGACGTGTCCGGTGTTTGAGTGTTTCGCAGTTTGGCTTTTGCAGGACCTGGTCCAAGTAGAACGCAGTCACTGGCATGCAAGCTTTTCTTGCGGGCGAAACAACCCCAGCACATCTACAGAAGTCAACAACCACAAATCTGGAACATCCTGGAAACCAGGGCGACGGCTACAAAGCAGTATGGCTCAGAAACCAGACCGCTGGCTGAGACCACGTGCAGATTGAAATAGCTAGCGACACTTTCAGCAGGCCTTGCGGATGCAATGCTCGGAAAGCAAAACTAAAGGCGTTTAACTATTCATGGCTGCTCAACTTTATGCAGGTCTGTTGGTAAGTTAGTGTCGTTTAATTGTGAGGTTGCTGTTCCTGTTGCCCCGATTTTCTTTCAAGCATCTCGGATCCTGAATTCCTGAAGGACCCCGCACTTACTTTCTGTATGAAATATCCCTCGCTTTATGAATACCGCTGATGCACAATACATAACCCAACAAATGGGAAGCATTCTTCAAATTTAGAGGCAACATCCGCTAGCACACGGAATGTGCGCAGATGCAGGAATCAAGAAGCTCGGAAACAAAACCCACTGCAGCAAGATCCCTCCAAGTCGAAGATGTGCTTTCTGCCCTCGGCTGACAATGGCAGCTTTCAGGTTGTTTTGAGCAGACTTTGATGCGTTAGCGCATCGTTGCACACCCAATGCTCTTGGAAGCATATCCCAAGCAAAGCTCTCGCGGCCAAAAGCAGTGAGCGGCACAAGGACAAGGAAAAAAGTGCATCCAACAATTATTGGCTTTCGTTCTCGTCGCAACAGCCAGAGCACGCGGAGACAGGACAAGAGGAGACGAGACGACACCATACCCAACCCACACCAGCCCCAAATCCAGGGCAACAAGGAGAGACAATACCCACCCCAGCAAACAGGTCAGCATCGCCTCGCCACAGTCACCACTGGCTCGGCCAACCGAGGGCCAGCGCTACAAGATTCAAAACCGAATCAACCTTCAAAGCCAAAACTCAACCCCGACACTTGAACCACCCGGCACTGCAAACAGCATCCTTGCCTCTCCAAGCATTCTCGCACTCTCTTTGCATCTCGTCTGGCATCGCCTTGGCTGCTGAGGGCTTCTCCACTTACGCTGACACCCATTCTGTTCGGGGCCGAGAACCCTCGTTTGGAATTGAGGATTTTTGCAGTCGCTCTCTGGCCTTGCCCATGCTTGCTTGGTTCACAAACATCTCCGACCCCTACGCGTGAACAGCACCTTGCCAGGAGTCAGAGCCTGTGAGGATTGGCATGCCCTTGGACGTCGACGCGAAGCCCTCCGACCCAAATCCCCGCAAGTACCATCCCATGCAACAAAACTGGACACACTCTGGCATTTACTGCACCAAATGGTTTGGGGCACATCCTGAACATGTCTACCCTCGGGGTCGACCCTTGTGGCTCGGCATTTTGTTGCAGGTTTTGAGTTACCACATACAATGTCATCGCAACATATATTATCTCGAATGGATGGAGCCGGAAGGATAATCCTCAACCCTCAACTGCTGGCCATCTGAGTCACACCAGAAGAGCTGAGAGCAAGCGGCAACGGCCCTGCACTGCATTGGCCTAAGGCTCCAGAATCCGGTCTTCTGCGTTCTGGGTTCAGTGTGTTCTGCGGTTGCGGACTGTCGCCCAGCAAGAAAGCAATAGAACACCAACCGCGAAAAGAGCCCTGAAACCCGATCTCACTCGGGGGCGCCACTTCTTCAGCAATTTCGCGGCGTGCCTCTCGAGCTCTGGGGCTTCGTCTGTTCAGGGTATTAGGATGAAAGCTGTGAACTCAAATCGGTGGAGGTGGCGGAGGATTAGGACATTTCACCCATGTGGTGGCGTTTTTGGCTTCAAGGGCTGGAAGACTGTGGTTTTTCGAGCGGCTTCTGGAATTGTAGCGTTGAAGCTCCATGTGGGATGTCGCCTTGGGTTGCGAGCCTGGGCCGGAGACATCTTGTACCTAGAGCGCCTGCTATGGGTGAGTTGCCACGATTTCTCAAACAAGTCGGAAAGTGAAAGGAGACCTAGGCAGTGCCTTGGTGGATACCTTCCCCCCAGCCTCCTTCAAAGCTCCCAAGCTCGAAAGAACATTGGCATCTTCACATCGTGCTACTCTGTTACAAACTCGAGAAGCGCCTGGTGATCTTTTGTGAGACATTGTCAAAGTTCTCCGGGTCCAGGGCGGCGATTTTGCAAAGAGTGCCGACCTCATTGTACAGCACGAATACGCCGTTCCATATGCTTGATGATATTTTCGGGACGTTGCGGTCGACATCGTGTCAGGATTCAGGAGGCCGGAAAAGGGTACGAAAGAAATGTGCTTCTCTTTCGTCGTTTGTTTTGCTAAGCCTTAAGACTTGCTTTGGACATGCATCTTTGCCATTGATACGCATCGATTTCAGCATACCTTTGCTTTGGACATGCATCGTTCACAGACTTTGTTTCTGAGATGTATCGATGCAGTGGCCCTTTGCTTTTGAGATGTCTCCTCGACTTACATAAAACGGCTCCTCTCGTCTCTCTGGCCTTCTTCTCGCTGGTATGTTCGCCTTACCTCCGCCTCTTCATAAGAAGGGACAATTCCATTGACAGTCACGGAGAATTGGGGGAAGCAAGATGCCCTGGCTGTCACCATCTCCTCACTCCTCGTCTTCATTGTTTGTTTCTTTCTTTCTTTCATGGCGTGTACCCTTCTTTTCGATGGTAAGGTAGGAACCGGGAAAGAGAAAGGAAGGAAATGGAGTGAGAATATTTTAAGCATTCCAGGACTTATCAGCTTATGAATTTATGTATCTTCATACATGTACATATTTCCTTCAATTTATTTGCTTCTTTATTTATTTCTTTTTGTCGCCAATTCAATGACTGTGTACTTTTCCAGCTCTTCCCTCGGCAGCCACCCCCCAAAATGAGGTTCGCAATACTCATGGGGCGCAAAGGGCAAGAACAAGCAGGTATTCCGTCTACTTGGAATTAAAGCTTGCAGGGCAAAACTGAGGAAATGCGAAGGCAAGATGACTCAGAAGACTTCGCGGGCAAGCTTGGCTTGGTTTGGACCACAGCTAAAACTTGAAATCTCAAACTGCTGAGCCCTAAGAAACCCCATCCCCAAAGTGGTTCTTGGGTGTAAACCAGTCCTGGGGCCAGCTGTGAAAACTCAATGTGGCCCATATATCTGAGCTTTCACGGTTGGTACAGGACGCGTCACGCCCTCGAAACCCAAGTCCATCTAATCTATTCTGCGCTTGCACAAACACTCAGGCAGGGGCTATGTTATGGATGCCTTTGAACTGCTTGGAGCTGTCTGAAATCTCTTCCTCGAACAAGACGAGGGCCTGAAACAAGGAGGCAGAGCCCCTACCGCACCAAAATTGCATGCATTTATCGTTCACATCCGGAACTTTCCTCACTACCACTTTTCTGAGGCTGCAGCAATACAGACAGATGAACAAACTGCTGGGTTAACTGGTGTGGGAACGGCCAGCTGGTGTGGGAACAGGAAAAAGCAGACTCTGAGGCTGTCCACACCGACACAAGGATTTCTGAGAAAAATGCTCACCAGAGAGCAGCATCAGGATGAAACGGAAGCGAAGGCCTCGCCTCGAAGTAAGGACATCAGCCAGTCGTGGCGTTTGGCGTAAGCTCGGTCCGGACATTGTCAGCTACCCAATCACAAAATTGGCAAGCCACATCGGCGGTGGAGACCGGCAGGCGCAGCCCATGCGGCCGCACGCCCAGCGCCTCAGAATCTGGAGCATGAAGCCAAGCCCCAGCAGCTGGCTGCTGCCAGAGCTAAAGCTAGGCTCCACCATCCATGGACCTGCGGCAGTTGGAGCTGGGTGGTGGTGAGGGTCTTACGGAGCTCGACAGATCAACTGAGGCGATGTGCGAGAACCAGTTCGCAACAGAGACGAAGGGACAGCTCAAGTGGCTCCCAGGACCGAGAAGGCACCGGGCATGCTGTCAGGGAAGAGGGAAGGGAAGATTCGGTTGGCTCAAGGTAAGGCAAACACGTCGGGCTGCAGCTGTCCCTCGTGCAGGGCGAAGCGCAAAGAGTAAGGGCCACCCACCCCCTGTCAGCTTAAAGGGCCGAGTCCAGGAAAACTGCCAGGCTCTGCGAAATTGCAAACCTGTCCAAAGTCGGATAAGTCGGGGCAGCATTACGCTTCGCATCCCAAAGGCACTGTGACATCATAAGACCTTAGACTCTTAGAAGTCAGGCACCGGAGTGCTATGGGCTTAAAGCATGCAAAACGGCCCCCATCCATGTAAGGGGCACCTTCCAAGGGCGCCTCGCCCTGGCACAGAGTTGAGCCAGTTAGGTGACTTCATCGCAAGTGGGTAGTGCTCGGTCCCCTCGGAACGCACATCCTTCGCCTCGGCGCAGTGAGCAGAGCAATGGCGGTGAAGGTTTTGTGGATGCAAGCTGGCATCACCTGGCCTGGTGGCAGCCAGGGCCGAGTCGCCCCGAGCCTGAAAGCTCCTCCTTCGCTGCTGAGCCAGCGCCAGCAACAGGCTCTTCCGCCACAGGGTCAAGTGGAAGAACCGCTTTGGGCGGTGACAAGGGCCCGTGCCTGGGCTTTTCCAAAGCACAAAACGAGCGGGCACATGCCGGAGCACTGGCATGCCACAGGCAAGTACATGCGCGCTCCACCAAGGCGGTGAATGCAAGAGTCGATTCTGGGACAGGTCGCCCAAGCCCGCAGCGACTCCCGAAGGTGCCCGACCACAGCTTTGAACGGCTTGCTTCCATAAAACTGCCCCGGTGCCCCGTCTCTATCACGGTCCTACACACCCACAAATTCCAGGATGGCAACAGCAGCAGTAGCAGATGCAGGCATCTTTCTCTCTCAGTTTCTGTGTTTTTGGGATGGTTCTATGTCAGGACATGCCTGCAAGCTACCATAGCCGGAACCCATCCGGGGATGTCGTCTGTTTCTTCCTTGACACGGGCTTTCCCCGGCCCCACCACTGAACTCGGGCATAGCAACGCATGTCGCTTTGTTCGAGGGGGGCGAGTCGTACGAGCTGAGGCAACCCGATGATGTGGGTTTAAGGGAAACTTCTTGTTGCTGGCTCTTAGATAGAAGGTGACTTGTCCTTGCAAAATGTCCTGGGCCACATGGTGGTGCAGGGACCAAGCGGAATCTCAGCGAACCCTAAAGCTGCCAAACCTCAATCCTGCAAACCAAACCCTGCCCCCAAATCATTGCCTGCGTCAGGAACTCGTATGCTATGGGTTCGTAGCCTCCTTGTGCGCCCGTGGCTCTTTCCACCTGATCTGCTGATACCTGCCGGCAACGACGATGCTTTGAGCAGATGGGTTCATGGTTTTGAGGACTTCCAGGTTTAATGAAAATTGTTGGGCAGACCATACGTGACGTGGACAACAACAAACAGCTTCGGATACATGATTGTCATTTTCTGCATTGTATCTGCCGGCTCTCCCTGCGCCCTGTGCATGTGATCTTTGGCCCATGCCACACGAATCCAACACAGCACGCTCCGCAAACTTCTCCGAGTCAAGCAGGAGCATCATCACCCTCTAGATCCCTGAGTGAAATAGGAGAAAAAGGGTACCCTGTTTTGTCTTTGTCAAACTAGGGTTCTTAAGGCTCCTCACGCAAAAACGGAGTAAATCACGACGGGGCATCCTGACTCTGCAGTGCTTTGATCAGATCGAAAAAAGAAAGGAAAGTTGGCAATGAAACTCCGCCCGCGCCATCAACACCTTTGTCTTGTCCGAGCTTCAGCACGCGCCGTGAAATCAAAACAGTGACTGACATGCTCTTTGCGAATGCATGTGGTCGTAATAGTCGACGCTTGCAAACCTAAAGTTGCAATGTGTTGCAATTCTACTCGGTGGGCTTGCACGAATGAAATCCAAACTGCACATGCATGATCCACACAATGTTGAGGCCGCCTGATCGAGCGAGTAATGTACGCCAAGTGTAGGTTGCACAGATCCATACCGAATTTTGGAAACTATCTTGTATGCCATGTCATTTTCAAAACAGCAATGAGGCGCCAATTCTCCGGCACAACAGTACCAGTTTCGGAATCACCGTGAAGGTTATGCGGTGCCAGCTCGTCCTGTCCTCTTCCAATCAGCAAATTGCTATACTTGTCTGCTGCAATGTTGAAAAATTTCAAGCACAATGCGGTCACAATTCGAATGTTTGGCTGCAGTCCTTACTTCTGCAAAAGCCATCGAGCAACCAACTCATGTTGAACAAAACTGTGGTTAATCGCTGATTCCCCCTTTCGACGCATGTGGCAATGCAGGCGGCATCGAATCAGCACGCCGCAAAATACCTATCACCAGGTCTCCGGCCAGAACCGACCGAACTCATAACACCTCTAGCACCAGACGATGCTCGCCGAGAGCATCCCCTCATTGACCGCTGGCCAAGACAAAACCGGCTTGCTGGGCTTCCGGCAGCGGCAGCTAACCAGAGGTGGAGGGCCATGTCTGGAGAGGACTGCATCAACCTGCAGTTGTTGCTGAAACTCTCAGGATTTTTTTGGACCGGGCCCTACAATGCCTTCGAGGTGCAGGTTCTCACCTGCACGTTGGCTGGGCATCGGGCGCTGTGTTCGTCTTGTGCACAAACTGGAAGACCTGCTTTTGACCCAGCTTCAACGTTCGGGACATTTCAGACATCAGGGGCCCGGTGCTAAAAGAGCACCCCCGACTGCAACTGTCAGAAATGCAGGGGGCCTTTTTCATGCTGACGGCCGGTTGTGGCACAGCATCATCTCCTTCCTGCCAAAGGTTCCGGGTTCGGGGTTTGTGGCAGTGCATCCAGCAAGAATTCTGGGAGGGGTTATTTCACTGTCTTCAGTCCAAAGATCATAGCTTGCGCGCCATTTCAAGCGTTTTGCTTCAAGATCTTTGGGCCATTTATATTGCATCTGGCTCGTTTTTCAAACATGTTCAAGCCATTTGTTGAAATGAGGCCCATCTTTGAAATGTGTTTAAGGCTATTATTGGCCCAAAGCGTAGCAAGCCTTAAGCAACATCTGTTGAACATGTATAGTGCTACTCTCAACATTCACTGGTCCCTCTGAACCTACGCCAACACCACAGGGACACCTGCCATCATGCACAGGAGACCCGTGCCCAACTGGACTGCTGGATGTAAACAAAACCAACGAACCTCCAAAGGACACTCGGCCCCGGTACCTCGGCCCGTCGCTTCTCCCGTGCGAGGATCTTTGGCACGAGCCCCAGGGCAGCGAAGAAAATGGGCTGGAGAGTATACACAAGCCTGCGCAGAGATTTGCGAATTCTGGCCCAGTTTTCGGGCCTGTAGCGCCCCTTTGCCCTGGTTGTTCATCTTCTGCGCGCATGCCCACTGCTGACTTGACGTGCCATGATGTTTGCTGCTGCGTGTGTTGCCATGCTGCGCAAGCGAACCAGTCAGTTCCAGTTTAGTGCCTCGTGTGCAAAGCACCGAAGCCAGATCGCAATGAAAAGCAGGACACGTGATGAAACTTTCTGCAGAACCTGAGTGTTCTGACTGTGTGAACTGCAAGGCCTTCTTACCGAGACGCCGTTGTGAATGGCCGCACGCGCACTTGTGACAAGCTGCGCCAGGCTCTGCAACGACATTCGTAGTGACTGAGCTCGAATGCAAAGCAAAAAACAAAATCAACAGGTTGTATCAGCCTGTTTACCATTGCACAGACCATGTCAACGTCCCAAAGCCCCTTATGGCTTAGAGTCCTTTAGGAAGTCCCATAGCAACCACACTCTATATTTTGGATGCTTGAGTGCCTAGGCCTAAGTCCACATCACATCCTCGCAACTTCCACTCGCAACACATGGCATCCTGCAGCTGGCGTTCAATCTCCGCCCTCACTCCCAACCCTCCGCCCACCCGACGGCCTGTTCGGCCCGCCTTGCCCAAAGAAGCCTCTGCGGGTCGGGGCGAAGACGCTTCATGGCTTCTTCAGGCAGTGTTGGGTATCTTTGCCACAGGACTTGTCTAGACAGTTCGAGTGTTTCGAGTGTTGTAGCTTAACTGCAGGGCCCTAGGAGCCACAAGTTTTGACATGGTCATGAGAAGGCTCCAAGGTGCATTGTCTTTGGGCTGGCAGGGCCTTCTCTTCATGTGGCCTGCAGAAACTCCCGAAGTGCCCTACCTCCAAGCAACTAAGCCCCTCAATCTATTCAACGTATTGAGCCCCAGCCCCTCCTCTAAACGCTGTCGTCCTTCTGAGCCCTCTAAACCTCCACATTCCACAGGCCAACTTCATGCTCCCCATGAACCCCAACTTCTTGCCATGCCCACCGAACATGCAGGAACATGCTTCCTGCATTGCACTTTCTAGTTCAGTTGGGGGGTGATGCGTGGACGTGTTCTTCGCATTGCATATGCTCTTGTGATTGGCAAGAAACCCGAGCTCAAGCTCACCATTGAGAACAAGATCCCGGATGCACATTTTGCGCGTCTCGTCTTGATGTCGACCAACGAATGTCAAATCGAGGCTGTGGGTCTGTCTCAGCTCAGGTTGCAGAGTAGCTCTGGCCCGTTCCACGACTCTTTTGTATCAGCTCAATTGCTCAACCACCATCAGCCGTAGCCTTTCGACTCAAGCCAAATGTTTGTGGACTGATGAGGCCGCTCTCAACCCTAAACCCGAAGTTTCCAAGATCAGCTTCCAAACAAAAAGATCCTTAGACCTTTTCTTTATGGGGTTAAGGGACAAACAACTTAATCGCCCTAGAAATGGCGAGGATATGCAAGGGCCTCGCATCGTCGTGAGGATCTGAAACTCAATGTCTGTATCCTCATGCCGTACCTGATTCGGAGGTTTGGCTGCTGAGGTTAGACGAAATTTGGGCTTGGAGATTTTGGCCTCGTCTTTGGAGTTCTGCAAGGGGCCGGCGTTGTAAAACCCGAAGGCGCAACAGCAAAGGGCAAAAGTCTAAACCCAAATACGCTGAACTTCGGTTACGATGTGACGGGAGTTGCGCGATCTCGTTGTGCCCGCTGGGGCTTTCATGAGGCCGTTCCGACGAACGACTGAGCAGCTTACTTCGGTTTCTTGACTGGAGACTTGATTAAGCGCAAGGACCGATTTTCCCGACTTCCGTTGTCGGGCGCTTTTGTGAGCGTCCGTCCATCTTGGCCAAGAGAACCATAACTGCCCTAACTACATTGGACCTTAAGCTTGGCTCAGGTTATCTGGGGGGCCCCCGTGCTGTGAACAAAGCTGTTCGAATACGGATGACTAGCTGTAATACAGGTGAAACATTTTGCAATTCTGCAGCACCATCTCCGAAGAGCGAGTATCGGCCGCACTTAACTTCTGCAATTTTTGCTTAACACCCTGAGTGCTCCACCTGATGGACCAGCTTGCACACCTCAGTGCGCGACATCACTTGCTTCGGGTTTAGGGGTGAAGGATCGTTCATGCTCAGGTACTCTGGTAGAAGCCTTAACTCGATGTGCAATCTGGAAACTATGAACTATAACGGGACCGTTAGGTCTGCGCTGGTGGCTAGCCAGCCTTGAGAGGGGTGGCCTGAAGACACGTAGGAGCGATTGAAACAACCGTGAACCCCACCACCCAAGGCGCCTTGTGTTGCTCCTCGGCGAACCGAGCCTTGTCTTTGGCCTCATCCATTGGCGTGTCCTCCTGCATTAATTCATGTAACGCACAGTCCCGAAATAGTTGTTGGCTGGCTGATGACCAAGGTCAATCTGCATTTGCATAAATCCTGATGTAGCAATGGCATGAGTGCGTAGGTCTGCATATATGCAAACGCGGTACCCCTCACAGATCTAAGCGGTAAGTTTAGGGTGATCATACGCCTATATTGTTAAACGGTTTATAAGGGGAGAGTTTACAATGTCAAATCGCACGGAGGTGAGTTCTTTCGTTGCCTGACGCTGGCGGTCCGTTCCTGACTTCAACACCATGAAACACTGGCTGTTCACAGATTCTAGTAAAAGTCGATTAAAGAAAGTGTTTGAAGATATTCTCATCAGCGCCGCAACTTGCAGCATGTCTGGTGACAGGCCCAACACTGCAAATTACAGCGTTACTCTTGCATCGTTAATGCCGAGAATGACAAAACCTCCTCTTCCTGTCGCACCTCGTCCTTCAACAGAGGAGAAATGAACCCAAAGAGTGCCGTCACGTCGTCGACGCTGCTAAGGGCACGGTCGTCCTTCGGATGAGTTGAGGGTTGCGTCCAGCTCCAGAACTTGAGGACTTCCGTTAGGGGGTTAGGGTTTAAGGGAAGTGTGGAGGGTTTCTGATGTTCGTGCTTGCGGCTCTGGGGGGTAAGGGCTTGGGGCTTCTTGGTTCCATGAAGGCGTCCCGGATTTGAGGTTGAGGCTGGAGAGAGAGAGAGAGAGAGAGAGAGAGAGAGAGAGAGAGAGAGAGAGAGAGAGGGAGGGGGAGAGGGAGAGGGAGAGGGAGAGCGAGTGGGAGTGGGAGTGAGAGTGAGAGAGAAAAAGAGACAAGACACATTTGACATCCTCGATGCAAGCGAACAATTTTTCTACTTATGCGGTCAACTCAAACTCGGGGTATGTTGGGGCACCAACCAAACTGCCAGAAGGTATCAAATTTATGCGACAACGACCGATGAATCAGTTTGAGGCAAGGTAGAGCCACTGTCAAATCGGCACAGTGGTTTTCCCTTTGTGAACGTTGGGAACGCGCCCGCAGCATCGCCTAGGCGGAAATAGGTAGTCCGAACATTAGCCGTCGGAGGCCGCGAAGTTATGTCCGCACCGAAACATGCGATGAACTTCTCGACGACGCTCCCAGAGGTTCCTGGCCGGGTCCAGTTTCTCAACTGGCGCAGGTCTTGCGGAAGATGTCGAGGTCTCGATATGCCCCGGGGCGCCATGTTGTCTAGGCAAAAGGGGTCCTTCGGGGTCTGCAATGGCAACAGCGCGGATTAGACCTTGTCATTCTGGCACGGTATGGTGAGGAAAACGCAGGCCGCCGCCGGTGGTGTGCACTCTCCGTCCACACATATCGAAGTTCAGCTGCCGCCGCTTCGATTCATCGGAGCATTCATTCACCAATGGTAGAATATGGGCGGACGAGCCGGAGGTCCTTGACTGCAAAGGCATCCTTAAGTCTTGGCGATCCCTGGCCCCTCTCAACAGTGCGCTCTCGATCTGCCTCATGTGGAGTCGAACTGCGGGAGGTACGCGGCGCCCGTGATGGAGACATATCCCTGGCACGCTCGATGGACAACTTGCTTATTCCCTGACTTGCGACCCCCGCTCGGAGTCTTGCTCCGACAGATTCTACGACAGGCGCATTGACAGGCAGGGGTTCGAGGTCCATGCGATGGCCAACTGTCACCACAGTCGGCAGTTCGAGCTCCAGAGTTGGCTGCGCAAGGCTGGTCGCGGACATCTCGCAACGTATAGTAGTCAGGAGTATGGAACCGCAACAAGCGACGCTAGCTTGATCACGTCAGCACACGCACCAGGTCAAGTACACCGGCGAATTTTTCAGCGAGGAATGCCATGATCGGGGAGCTATCTACGCCTCGGGGCAATCCTACAAATCGCACAGAACTGGCAAACACATACACGAGGTCAGGTCGAGGCAGGCCCGGGGTCACGAAAGGAATGCTCACCCCAGTTTTCAAAGTGATCCTAGTGTGCGAGTGAGTGAGTGAGTCAGTGAGTGAGTGGTGTTACGATGCCGTCAAAGGCGCTATCAATAAGTCTGTGGGCGTCCCTTTCCCTGCATTAGCCTCGGTACCCTTGCCGAGGCGGCCTCGCGTCAACAGTTAAATTACATCTGTCGGAGGGTTCCTTTGGCTCTGAAGGAAACGGGTCCTGCTGACGCAAAGCTGAAACTACGGTTTCAGGATTTAAGCAAACAAATACCAACCCATCCTCCACGATGGCGCTGACCATGTTCAAGGACACTTGCTTCCGGATCTCGAAGGTCAAGAAGCCCACAAGGCCCTGTGGGCAGGGCACTGCACAATGCACAATGGTCCTGGTTGCTGTCCTTAACCACCGAGTGGCATGGCCGACCAACAGTTTCAGTGGTCTCGAACCATGCAAATAGATCTAAGAGGTGCTGCGTCCCACATCCCGAGTGTTCAGCCAAAACTCTTGGTTCACACCTACATGAAAAGCTGGGAGAATTCTGCATGCTCAAGCAGGAGCTGGGGGCGGCGCGGCAAAGTGCTCCATCCTCAGGGAGGGTCCGGGAGGGATTGAAAGTTTGACGATTCGAGGGCCCCTCAAACTTAAGCTATTCCAGAAAGTCATCGTCTGCAGAATATGGCAGGTGATGAAACCCATATGCTTCGAGCCTTAAACTCGTTTAGGGCATCGTGACAGTGGGCGGGTGCAGCTGTGCATTGTGGAGCTGCGGCTGGGTCGGCCGGTGGCTGGTCCTAACACCTACTTTGCAGGTTTTGGCAGTGCCTTTCCCGCACTTGATCATTTCGGCCAAGGTTTGGCAGCTGTTGGTGTAGAAAAAGTGGACTTCTCATTCCTCACTGCCAAAAGCAACATGGTTCCTCACAGAGAACCTCAAATCAAACACATCTTTTTGCCTCATGTTTACTTTTGTCGCCCCCCAGGCAATTTACATGCCCGACTCATCGTACAGAGGCTGGAAGCGCCCACATTCTCAACAAGGTTTATTGCACTTGTTGCTGCGAAGCCAGAAGCTGTAAGCCGCGACAAGCGACATGTAAGCTGTTAAATCCGGCTTAAGAGCGTTCCGGACTTTAACTGGCAAGAACGTCCCCCTTCAGTAAAGCCAATAGCTTCGTGCCAGTAGAAGCACACATGTGGATAAACGAACGCCTCTAGACTCTAGCCCAAATGATTGGATGAACAGCGTGGGACTGTGCAGCAACAGCAACATCAAAAGCAGACTCGCTCTCTCCAAAACGTGAAATCCTGCGCGCAAGAGCCGATTGAACCTCAACGTGAAGCCCCTGAATCATCCCAGAAACATTTTGCCAAGTAGCTTCAGCACCCCCAATCCAAGAGTTTTCATCGGCCCAGCCCTGGGCGTAGTGTCTTTGGGAGGGTGATTTCAGGATCAGTGAACAAGGCTTGGTGGTTGGGATTTTAGCTGCCGTATCCACCGGTTGTGGCACAACTCAGGCTCCATATAACCCGGCCTTGGCTGACAACACAAAGTGCCCCCAACAAAATGTTTATTGCCTGCTCTACAAGGAAAGCTCTGGGAGTGCTCCGTACTCAAGGGCTCTCTCACATTGGTTGCCAAGTGACGGGTTGACTGACTCCACACATCATGACACATCTGCATCTGTTTGCTCTGCCACCAAAATACTTCCCGTCATCTTGATTGAAGCAACAGCCATGATGAACCAGCGCGATCCATGTTGAGCATTGGGTCGGGTGTTTAGCGACTTTCACAAGAGACCAAACTCGCAACAAAGCAACTCACAAGTTGCGACCACGACGTCCACAACACACCACTTTGACGCAGGCCCGGATCCTACACAGCGCCTCGGTCCGAAGCGGAGCTTCGAAACCTTCAGCCCTAGCAAATACCATCACTCTTACACGGGGCTGCGGCAGCAACTCCCCGATTTGGTCCGCCGCCTTCTCTGAGATCGGGCCACTGCAGCCTATTGAGGGCGAAGGCTTGGGGTTCAGGGAGTTCAAAGTTGGCATTGTCCCACAAGGGGAGTAAGAGAGATACAGGATGTGGAGTGATAGGGCAGGCCCTCTGAAAGCCTGGATTCGTCTTAATCCCTAGCTACTGAGCAGTGCTGCCCCGCCCCCACAGGTTGGCTGCTTTGATGTCAACCCAAAAACCGACGGCATCTTTGCAAAATGGTCAGCATGGGTCACGAAAGAATCATCCAAACCTTGCCCCCCCAACCCCCCCCCCCCCCCCCCCCCCCCCCAAGTCCAACGTTCTCAGGCAAGGAGGCCTGGCAGAGCCTTAAACTTTTGCAGGAGCTCAGCAGCAGATCCGAGGATGATGTCGACATAGTGGACCTTCACCGGGTTCACCAGGTCCCCACAATGGCTGTGCGAACTTCGTGGCTTTTGAAGGGCTTGCATGTTGCAACCGGGGTGTGACCGGAAGAAGGGGTCGCTGTTTCGATCGTCTGGTGGTTAGGGGGCGCGCTTCTCCGGTGAATGGCTGGCTCGGCTGCAGGTGTTCTTTGGTAGCAGTGGTTGCCTTTCTCTTATGGCCGTTCCCTCAGGTGATCCGGGCGCCCCGAGTCCCCCGGAGGTGGTGAGCGATGCTCTGGATCCTGAGGTTCCGGTCTACTCGACCTCGGAGCGGCTGAAGGCGCACCGAAACAAGGGTCACCAACCTTATGTGAGCGGCTGTGACATTTGTCAAAGCGCTAGAGGGCGAGTGCCCACTTGTAGGAAACACATGAAACATCACTACGGACCCGGAGAATTGCAAGTAGACTTTGGATTTTTTGGAAAGAATGTCAGTTCTTTTGGTTCATGTCTTGACGGGATACATCCGTGGTCTTAGGACCTGAGGACGAGGTGCCCGTTGTGTCGGTCTGCAAATCCTTTGCCGAAATGGGATTGCCCTCGCTTTCGTAGTAAAACACCAAAACTTTTGACGTCACCCAATGTGCTAGCAATATGTGAACAGTGCTACACAGAAGCATCTCAGTGTTCTCCTTCTTAATTTTAACAAGGGTCGGGGGCCGGGCCGGGGGTGCCAACCCAGCACAGTACACGTTTCAGCCCATCGACCTTTGACGGTCTTGAGCCCTAAGCCGACTAGGGATTCAGAATTTCCCCATCTCCATTTTTGTTCAATCATATCGCTTCTTCCCGGTAGTCGGCCCCACAAGCAGCCCAAGTTCCCACTTCCCCTTGTGAGCAGTGTCTTGAAACAAGTGATGTGGGGAGACGTTTGCTCACGCAGGCCTTCTTTGAAACTGCAGCTCCCCTCTTGGTCAGCATAGGTCAACCATTCATAGGAAAATGGTAAAGTCTTGCTCGACACACTTCAAGGGAGTCCATTCCTTCCGCTTGATTCCTGGTCAGCGACTCAATGGTCACTAAGGCCTAGCTAGGACAAGAAATTCCAGAGCTTGGGCGCTGTGAGGGCTGATGTGTACATTACAGGTCTGCCCGTGCACGCCGGGTTCTCTCTCCCAGCCATGCAACCGATTACTTACTCGCTCACCTGCTCAAAAATGTCAGGTATTCTCTGGCACCCGGCCTTATCACTTTTCAATAAATGTCACTGTGTCAGGGTCCAGAATGCATGAGGAAAGCCTATGCGCACAGGGATGCTCTATACCCTACAGGAACCCACCACACCATAAACCCTTAGTGCCAAATTGGCGTTGGCATCTGTGGCGCCTGATCCGGGTACAAGGAAACTGTGAACTGCATGAATGCTGCCAGGACCTGCCAAGTGGCAAGGGTGCTAAATTGACGAACTCGTGATTCTGATAAGGCCCAACTGAGATGTCAGGGTAGGACTTGACGTGCCCATTACTTGCAGGAAGGTCTTGTACTGAGCTAACTTTGTATTCTAGTCTCGGGTTGCTCTTTCGAGGCTGACATGAAGAGCCCCAGGCAGCTTCAAAACTTAGGGTCTTGAGAGCGGGTTGGAGATTTCGTGCGGGTTGGGGGTTTCATCTTGCTGCGTTCGTCACCATGCTCTGACCTATGCTCTGACCTAAGGATTGCAGGTAGTCCTGGTCGCCGTGTTTAGGGTTTGCGTGTAGTTGTCAGTAATTCGTCACGGCGAAGCTTGTTCACGGCAACCAAACCCTAAGACGTGTGAAGAATTCGAGTACAAAGTTCAACCCAACAACGGCCGTGTTACACGTCATTTGCAGAATAAGTTTGCCAAAGCAAACATTCCGGCATTTTCTCTTGACTCAAAGGCCCACGCCCTGCTGAGAGGCAGGATGCAGGAGCAACCAACCTCGAGCATGAAGCCTCATTGCCTAAAATCGTGGAGCTCTGCAGTTCGACAGTTCGACTCTTCCCAAACCCTCAAGCTCCAAACAGGCCTCCAAAGGAGGTGCCATGTCTGGCATTGGCGATGCAACAGCAACTCCCCCTTGGCTTTGCTGCTGTGGCTGCAGAGCCTAAGCAAGCAGGTTTTAGTTTGGGTCGCTGGTCTATGTAATAAGAGGCCGTGTAATAGCGTAATAAATGAGGGGAAAAACCAAAACAGAAGATCGCGAGAATTGCGCACAAGATTCCCTAGGAATTTATTAAATTAGAACGGGGCTCATTCATTACATTCATTTCGTTCTCTATGTTCTCTCTTATTAGTATATTTATTATTACGTCCTCACTTCTTAATATTAAAGGGCGTACGTATGAACAAGTGTGTGATAAAAACCATAATGAATAAAGTGAACGATAAAAAGACCATATAATATTGTAAACACGGCAGCGGGTGGAATTTTAGTCTGTTCTGTAAGCCTTCTGGCGCTGCCTTCAGAATGCTCTGCCTTTCGCCCAAGCTGTCGTAGTCCAAGCACCGCTTCGAGGTCTTCAGCAAGGCCCTAAATGCCCTTCTTGCCTTGTACAACCCAAACCCATTCTCGAGCACCCCGAAATAGGCTGGGCACACCTGGCCCGACTGGTGACTAGGGAAGGGGGCTTGCCAAATGTCCGAGGCAGGCACGCGCTCCAAAATTCCTTGGAGATGCGATCGAAAAAGCCTTGGCGCACCTATGGCCGTTTTTGCTAACGAACACTTCAGACTTCAGAGAGCTTGCACTGTAGAGCTTGGGTCAATCTTCAGGGATCCAGGGGTTTCTTGGACCGGGCTCGGATTTGTCCAGCTGGGGGTGTGCGGCGTGAGAGTGCTGCATGGCCTTGAGCGCCGCGGCGGGCGTCTGCGCGGCATTCTTCCTAGACTTAAAGAATTTTACAGCCTTTTCAAATTGAACTTGTGTTGTCGGCATCTTCTGGTCCGCCGCTTTTCGGAGGTCTTTCGTTGACGATGCGCTTGAGTTTTCAGTTTAGGTTTAGCCTGCAGCACGACAGGAGGGTCGGGCAGCTCGGGGCTCGGCCTGAGCCCTGTTGTATAACCCGTGGTTCCTTTTTGTGTGGTATTTTTACGTGGCTCAGTTCGCAGCATGTCTAGCACAAAAGAGCAAACACTTACTTGATCCTTGTCGGCATTTCTTATGGAAGTTGGCTTGATAAGGCTCCTTCCTCTCCCTTCCACGTGCTATTGACAATGCGCGGCTCGGTTCCACTACAAATCACCAGTTTGCTTCACCCTGCTTTCTGCGAAAAAAGCTGGGAATGAAGTTTCGCAAGCTCACGGGTCTGGCAGGTCATACGTGCATGGTACATGAGCGAGGACCCTTCGGTGAAGCCTAACATATCCAAGCAGAGTGGCGAGAAAATGTCCCCAGCTGCTTGAACCTTCGAGCTGTCTGCCTCAACACGGCTTGGCTTAGCTGATCTTACTTGTTGTAGAAGGTGCGATAGCAGCCTCCTGCACTATAGAGCCGTCACAGCAGAAGGAACTGGCAGGAGCGGGCCTAGCTCCCTACATGATCGCCTAGTTCGCAACAAACCTGTGCATGCCTGCAAGTGACTAGTCCGGATGTCTTTGCTGGAGGTATGCAGGTACCACATGCGTATGTGGCGTATCGTCGTGCTTTCGAACTCGTCCGATGCCTCTGAGAGGTAGTTCGCAAGCCGGTTCATCAGCGTAACCATGATGGGCTTCATGTCTACATTCCTGAGGATGGGCGGGCTCAACCTCCTCAACAATTCTGCTAGTTCCGAGAGCCAAGCTACAACGGAACCCTTCCAGGCTCCATGTTCAAAGTGAAGATTCAAACATGTTCAACCTGTTACAGCACATCTTGACATGATGCATCTTCTCACACACACTAGGCCGCTTGTTACGTACCACTCGATCAAATGACACATCCGTGGTTTAGGGGTGGATTGAGCGTATACCGACCATATATGAACGGCGCAAACAAAGTACAGCTCGATCTTGTCATCAGCTGTGTTGCAGGCCTACTTAT
Source organism: Symbiodinium natans (assembly GCA_905221605.1). NCBI lineage: Eukaryota > Dinophyceae > Suessiales > Symbiodiniaceae > Symbiodinium > Symbiodinium natans. The sequence goes on along the minus strand of CAJNDS010002239.1, from coordinate 531,804 downwards.
CAGGCTTGTCAGATGAGTCACCAACGATCAGCTGCAAACGCATGCTGACCTGGAGCCTGAAACCAAAACCCTTCTGCCGGGCTCCCGCTGCCGCTTTGAACCTATCTCTCTCTCTCTCTCTCTCTCTCCCTCTTCAAAGCCCCCGTCACCAAATTCGGACAACCAGCCCCCCCAGAATCCACAGGCCCCGGCGGCAGCGCCCGAACGTAAGACGACAGCATCTGCTCCAAAGTGCGGATATGGAACCTAGGGAAGAAAGCTCCAGATTGATCTGGGGGTTTCGGGCTTAGGGTCTCAACGCTGTTGACCCGCAGGCAAGTGTAATTTGGACTGTGGCATTGCCGAGACTGGGGGTTCAGGAACATCACCGGCAGATCCGGCACAAACCAGATTACGAGGCCTTTTGGGCAGGCAAGGGAAAGTGCAAGAAGAGTGCTCAAGAGAGGGGAAATGCTGGATGGGCATGTTGTTGTTTGCAGCCTCTGCTAGTTCTGTAAGTACGTATGACCCTCGCTTCTCTAATTTGTTTCAGATATTCTGGATGCTCGGCGCAGGTTGAGCATAGGGATGAGCTGGAGCGGGATAACAGGAACAGGGGAGAATCAGATAAGTATGACCAGCCAATGACAAACTGCTCCACCAAAGATGGCATCGATTGGTTCGCTCAGCCGCTACAAACTATCCTGATCCCCAATGGACCTAAACGATCGAGTAAGGCCCGGCACTCATCGGGGAACACTTGAATCATGCTCTCCAGAAGGTACTGCTGAGACCTGGGAAGGTATTCTGCTGAAGAGTGGGATTTTACAACGATGTCAAGCTGCAAAGACCGGAGCCCGGTCGTTTGGCCTGAATGGGATGGGGTGCGATGGGGTTACCCTGCAAGTCTGTGGCTTTGGGTGTTGCCCTTCAAGCTGTACGAGCACCCGACATCACGTCCTTGACAGAGACGATGTGATCCAGGATCTTTGGGAGGGCGTCTTCGGCGTAGAACTCCATGGTCATGCCTCTCTCAGACTCTGAGGAGACGTTTCCAGGGACCATACTGAATCTGATGAGACCCTGAGTTCGGCTTGGGGACCACCATGCAGCTAACCACAGCCATGTCAGGAGTCTTTGATGGAAGCACGTGCGATGGAGGCTAGAGCCCTCTAGCACGGGACCCCAAGTCAAGAAAGCCCCAAGAAGCAGGCAAGCCCAGACCGAAAGTCACAGCCACTTTTCTAGCTTCAGCCCATGCAGGCTCTCAAGCTGTGCAACAAGACCAACTGGCTCAGTAAACCCCTGCAATTAGATCGTTCAACTGTATGCCCGAGAGGCCTGTGTGCTTTTCATAGGGCTCGCAAATTCCAGATGAGTTGTGGTTGTCCACAACAATCGAGAAAAGACCATGCAGCATCCCTGTCCGTTTCTAGGTGCAGCACCATCCAGCTGGCTGAGTCGAACAAGATTGGCACCAACAAGCACGCGCAAGTCCTGGGACTGCAAGGATGTTCGCGGATGTCAGCACTTTTCAGCACCCATACATAAACCCTCGGCACGCCCAACAACTCAAAAGTAAATCTTTCCTTGTGGCCTGCAGGGGCCTGTCGAACCTGCGAGATGACATCTTAGAAGCTTTGGACTCCTTTGGTTCGGGTTGCCTTCCAGCATCCATTACAAAAAGAAATGCCCAAACGAAACCCTCAACGAAGCCTTACGGCCGAACTTACCTGTTCTGGCCTGCTTGCTTCCTGCACAAGATGCGTGCTTCCTTCTTCATCAACTAGGGTGTTTGTATTGTAAGGCTTGCATTCTAAAACTTCACTGTCGCGGATGCGAGATCCCGGCTTTTTGCAATCAAGGTCTTCTTAGGTAAGGCAACTGCAGCTCAACTTCACATGCTCACTTCCACCATGCTTGTAGCCTCTTTAGACCACTGAGGGTCGATGAAGAAGCAACACGAATCCCGACACTGTCGTCGTATCAGCCCAGACGCATGGCGCTCGCGTTCTCGCCGATCTTTTTCCCTGTCAGCAAAGCATGCGACTGCCTTGCTGTTTTGTGTGCGCTCGTGCCAAATCGTACCTCTGACTTGTGCGCGCTGTCACAACATACACCGCCAAATGCCAGTAACATAGCGCTCCTCCTACTACTAGTACTACTACTCCTACTCCTACTCCTACTCCTACTCCTACTCCTACTCCTCCTCCTCCTCCTCCTCGTCCTGCTACTCCTACTCCTCCTCCTCCTCCTACTCTACTCCTGCTACTACTACTACGACGACTACTACTACATACTACTACTACTACTACTACTACTACTACGACAACAACTACTACTACTACTCCTACTCCTACTGCTACTGCTACTGCTACTCCTACTCCTACTCCTACTCCCACTCCTACTACTACTACTACTTCTACTACTACTACTACTACTACTACTACTACTACTACTACTACTACCTACTACTACCTACTACTACCTACTACTACCTACTACTACCTACTACTACCTACTACTACCTACTACTACCTACTACTACCACCTACTACTACCACCTACTACTACCACCTACTACTACTACCTACTACTACTACCTACTACTACTACTACCTACTACTACTACTACTACTACTACTACTACTACTACTACTACTACTACTACTACTACTACTACTACCTATTATTACTACCTACTACTACTACCTACTACTACTACTACCTACTACTACTACTATTACTACTACTACTACTACTACTACTACTACTACTACTACTACTACTACTACTACTACTACTACTACTACTACTACTACTACCTCCTACTACTACTACTACTACTACTACTACTACTACTACTACTACTACTACTACTACTACTACTACTACTACTACTACCTCCTACTACCTCCTACTACCTCCTACTACCTCCTACTACCTCCTACTACCTCCTACTACTACTACTACTACTACTACTACTACTACTACTACTACTACTACTACTGCTCCTGGGCAAAGTGCCAGGCCCCGCCTTGAGGGGCCCTGGTGCTGGATGCGGACCTGAGAATGGCAGCTCTTGTTGAAAAGCAGACTGTTCGCATGCCACCAAACCTTCCGCCTTGTGTAAAGTTTCGGGTGGACCGGATTTTGAAGCAGCCTCCGATGGGCTTGCATCGCTACTTGCACAGTTCCACTTGTTCCTAGTTGGTGATTGTTTGGTTTGTTGCAGAGGCTCGGGAGGTTTTATGTGTTGCACACTCCCTCGGGAGGGCTTACTAGCATCGGCCTTGAGGTGTATTTAGGGGGCAGATCCTCAAACCAAGCTGGAGCTAGCCTGAACTTCAAGACCTTCAGCTAGAACTGTCTTCCACGATCCTGGGGGTGCGGGCGGGTGGGGGGGTGCGCGTCTGCCATCAGCCAAAAACAAAAATCCCAGCCCAACAATAAATTGCCACATGACCAAACAAAACACAAGCTGAGTGTTCTTGTCTATTGACTGCTTTGCCTGTGTGGCTCCAGAGCCAATCCCTCACCCCTAAATCACCCAGATCTTCTCCGGCTTTTGACTCAAAAGTGGCCATGCGGCCATGCGCTAAGCCCCCCAAGCCGGCAGTGAACCCCCAGCTCTAAGCACCGAGACCCAGAGGCGGTTGCTCTCCTGCAAGGCTCTGCATGGCCCTGTTTGTCTTTACTTTGCTTCGGTCTGGTGCTCAGCCATGCGGCGGATTCGGGGTTCGAACTTGTGAAGGGTTGGAAACACTGCAGAAGATTTCAAGTGCTCACATGATGACAGCGGTCTATTGCATTCTGTCGCTCTGCAACCCGTTTTTTTCCCCCTGGGATGGTCTCAAAATCACAACCTTGGCGGCATTCATCGGCATTCTTGACCTTAAAACATCTGTAGTAGTTATCAGGGTGTCATGGCGCACCCTTGCCCGCTTAGTGGACACGGGCTAAGTGGCTAGCCCTCAAGCCTGACTAAACTCTACATCACCAACCCAAGTGTCACTCCGAAGTTCAAAACCTAACACGAAGTCTTCGAGGGGGCCCTTCGTCGTGCGTGCACAGAGCCACCTACAACATCATGCCGCTCCAAACCCTGACATGGCTTTCCTGGAAGTTGGTGAAGATAAACTCGAAGGCGTCGTTGATGTCGCCTCCCTCTCCCTCGAAGCCGGACCCGGTATCTGGCAGCTTATCCTGCAAGAGGCTTGGAAGTTGAAGGGGCTATGCGGCGGTCAGAACCCTGTCGAATCGGCACCTTAGCCTGTGTAGAAGAAACATTAAAACAGGTCCGTGCTCGTATGTGCATGTATCGGATGCTGTTCTGTATAGTGACTAGTTCAGGGCATAGGGGCTTACGTGCTCTGCTTCTTGAGCATAGACCGTGACAGCCAACGATGGACATGCAAAATCAAGCATCCCTCACGTCCCTCTTCTCGCATCCCGCCTCTTGCCTCGCGCGCCCCTCCTTGCGTCCCCTCACTTCCGTTTCCCCCTCCGCATCTGACACCGGTGCGTCCATGTTCCGACTGCATCGATTGCCGGGATCACGGCAGTGTTACCGCTGTACGTCCTCGCCGCTCGCATCACCTGCGTGATTCGCGTACCTGCGTCCCTGGCATATATAATTTCGTTCCCCGAGTCTGTTTTGCCCCCCCGCGTCAGTTGCAGAATGGGTGCTGAAAACCCCAAAGTCTCAAGCGGCAAAAGGGGGACGACCTCGCAAACTAGTCAAACTCATTCGGTTCTAGCTCTTTTGGTGACCCTAAACGCCAAGTTCTTGGACCTCGCTACGGTTTCAGTCTTTGAGTTCGGTCGGACGGAACCGCAAGGCGATGAAGGGCAGCGAACATCTCCGGGAAGGGCCTTCAGCATCTGCGACAGGTAGTACCGGAGGAAAAGCCCTCTAAGAGGGTGCTGGACCTTGGCCCGCACCCTGAACACCAGCTGGTTCCAAACCCTCAGCCTGCATTTATATTAATCACTATCAAATGAGCTTGGACCAACTTCCGTGTGCTGTAACTGCTTCCATCCATGCCAATACAAAACGAGGACCCATGACAGAATCTAAGCCAAACCCGAATCTGTCCAAAGCCTCTAGAAAGCTGCGGGCAACCTCAAGCTTCGCAGGCTTTTCGTGCGTCCAACATCACAATGCCGTGCCTGAAGAAAAGACTGCCTAAAGAAACTTTCGGCTGGCTTAGGGCCGCTGCAGCAGAGGGCTTCCCGGATCATCACACTTGAACAGCGACATTTCTACGATTGTGATGGCTGAGGGGGGTGGAGGAATGAGGTTGGTGCCTGAGGCAAGCACGCCTTTGCACAGCTCATTGACGTCCTTGAGAATTTCCTGGCAATCATGTCTTCTATTTCAGCATGTAGACCAGCCATGAAGATGTATGTGTTTTGCAGGGCATGGTTGTGGCCCCTGCGTGTCGCTTCACTGAACAATAGCTTCCCGGAGGCTTGGTTCTGATACCGTCCCATCCTAAATGTTATTGACATATGTAAGAAGATCTAGTTAATCTAGTTGTGAATTGAGACCTGGCCATTATTAGCAGCCTTGCTTGTAAATCAGAATCGAAACGAGCCGCCCACAACATCTCCTCTCTTTAACGATAAGGTCAACACAAGATCTCCGCAAAACCTGTTGTTTGCTGTGCGCCATGGTGTCACCAGCCACGCCTGTAGTTCCCCTAGAAGAACCCTGTAGCTGCACATTGGGACTCCTTGGGAAGCGATCAGCCCTGAACAATTTCAGGTCCCATGCCCTCGCCGTCTCATGATAGTACTGCACTAGGATTGTACTTCACAATCCATACATTACCTGCGATCTTGAGCTGCTGCTTCTCGCCAGCCACATAATCACAACGTGAACGGCTAAACATACGTACCCTGAAAACAACTCACCGTGTCGCATGGAAGTATGTTTCAAAAGGCATAATTGTTTAATCATTTGGGTGTGTACCCTTTTGAATTCGACCAATGCTGATAGTACTCGAAAATGCCACCAGACTTGCATGTGGCTGTCTATGCTGAACGATGTTCATTTGATATTTGAGCCCACGGAGGTCGATGGAGACCAGTACCATAAGCGGTGCAGAACAGGAAGAATAGCCACCAAAACAGCTCAGGATCCCGGTAGCTGTTACAAAACAGAGCTAGGTCGCCTTTGCCGTCTGTCAATGAGTGGATGCTCCCTTTTGTTGAGACCCGCAAATAGTCCGACCCAGTACTCTGTGGTCTTGTGCCGCGGTTTGCGCCTACTGGTTGTGCAGGGTATGTGTTCTTTCACTGCTGCCAGATACAGTGAGCACACCTAGGTGGCACTCCTGGGCGTGTTTTGTCACTAGGCCTGCGGAGAAATATGATTTTTCCTGTCGCCTCTCTCTATCGCTCTCTCGCTCTCTCCCGCTCTCGCTCTCTGTCTCGCTATCTCTCGCTCTCGCTCTCTGTCTCGCTATCTCTCGCTATCTCTCTCTCTCGTTCATTCTTGCTGTTTCTCTTCGCCCTCCCAGGTGGTTTTTCGTCTTCGGCCTCGTCTGCACTATAAGACATAGTGGCCTGGTCAATAAGCCATCTTGATTTGGGAGCAGGACTTACTGGAGCATGACGTTGAGCGACGCGCGTCTGCGATTTGTAGCCTGTTGTGACCAGAAGACTCCAAACAAAAGGCATTCAACGGACACACATATTTTTTTTTTTACCTTTCAGGCATGCTTATCTTATGACAAGACAAGAAGGGCCTTCGCGGGAGCTTCCAGGGACTTGATGTAGGCTGCAGCCACTGTAGCCAGCAAGTAGAGTCTCGGCAAAATATTGCCTGCATGCTGCACCTGCGCACAGGGGTTGCTGGTTGCCACCTGGGGATGTTCCTCCTTATACTAACAATTCTTAATCGGGATTATAATGGGGGGGGGACTAGAATCCCTATGGAGGACTGTTAGCAAAAGAGGCAACATCCTAATGGCCACCCTTTGATAGCCCGTGATGCCGCGAAAACTACATCTTCTACAATGCCAAGCAAAAATCTTTATGGACGACTTGCTGCCAGAAACAAGGGCAATCCACCTTTTAACGCAAATTGTAGTTCCAGGCTTGTGGTTTATAGTTAACAGTTTCTTGAACAATACGTAGCACTTCCTGCTCGTGTTCCTGTGCCAACATTTCCCAGTCTCTGGCCCATCCATGTGCGAGCTGTGTGGTTTGCTCTGGGACACCTGAAACCCATGATTGCCCAGGCGTTATCCGAAATTCAACTTACACCCCGACTGCCCAAAAACTAGAATCCTTGAAGCATCCTCCCATCACGAACTGCAGCCACGGTACTGACTCGTAGAGGTCAATCATTTTCTTTTTATGCCGGCTCCTTGTGGGCGCTGAGCAAAGGGTTTGGAAGGTGCTTCTAATTTCAAGGATACACACAACTTTTGGATGAAAGTTGCTTCCGGGAAATGCATGTCGTATTCGCTTCCTTGGACCTAGCGATATCCGGAGAACATATTTCTGCATGTATTTCTACAGCCCAAAGACTTTGCCCTTTTGCAAAAGCGCTTAGCCCTGCAATACACCTTCCCAAAACTACTGCATTCCGTAATTTGCATGGTCTAATTGTCTTCCATACAGCATACCGGTTGAACTCCCGGTGGGGGCTGGTGACCCGTGCCACTTCCGGCTACAACTTGTTGAACTTCCCGATGCGGGCAGGTGACCCGTGTGAGCTTTAAGTGCACGCTGTGTTGCAGAGTCGAGACCTGCCCCGCCACTTACCAAAACCCACCACCACCAACACCGACCGCCATTACCACGATCACCCAACACCCTAACTCCTCGAACCCACAGTGACGCTGTGGAATAGCCGAGGCGCTTGTCCCCAAAGAAGCCTGATAGGTGCTGCATCTCATTGAAGACCTTGAACATTGGCTAAGGGCTTTCCGGTTGCGAGGGGTCGAGGATCATTTCGCAATAGGCATGTTCTTGTGGACTCTCTTACTCTTAAATCCCCGGCCATCCCAGCAGAGGAATAGAGAAGGCCCTACATTCCCGACATCAACCTTTGATCCCAAGACATGCTATAGCAGTCCGTTTTTTCCTGCGGATGGTCTTACAGTAAATGTTCTCTTCGTATTGCCCGTAGACTTCTGCTGGAGAAGAAGCCTTGCTGAAGCCAACCTCGCAACCAACACCCCACAATCATTGGCCTGCATGTACAGCTCGAAGTAGTTCTTCGGGGACAGAAGAGAGGTACGGAGCCTGCCATTCCGATGTGGCCCCTCATAAGGCGCTTCTCACATCGTTCTTGAGTAAAGGCTTTTGGGTCCAGAGGACGGAGTTGAGTTGGGCTGGGGCTGATTGAGCTTTCAAACACACTGCTGAGTCGAGGGGGCTCCGGTCAGATTAAAACCCAAGATGAGCAATTCCAGTGGAAGCCATGGCTAAAAGTGGACCACAGTTGCTTCTCAGCCAGTCCTGGTGGCATCTTAAAAGCATCTAAGGGCAAGGTATTCATCCGGCTTTTGGAGTCGGGGGATCGTTCATATGCTTTCTTTCAGTGGATTTCGGCTTTTGAGGATTGCTTGGGGTTCGAGATTTACTAGCCATCGCTTTCGTCACAGGCAAACACTCTCTGCAGTCGAAATAGCTCGCTCCAAGTCTCACCATGAATCTTATCGGGCTTAGAATGTGCCAGCCAGCCCTGGGCGTTAGGGCCGCGCTCCTTCACTGCATTGCGGGATTAAGGTTGCTGAGGGCTTCATACTCATCCTTCCTAAAAGGTTAAGGTTTGCCAGCCGTCACCTAAAACGAAGGGCGTGAGATTTCAACTTCCACCCCTCAAAACAGCTAGGTCATATTGCAGCATCACGTCGATGTCTGCATTACTGACTTCAGTGGTGATTTCTGACCGGCTTCGGGAAAACATATCTTCTAAAGTACCCTGGCTGCCCGAACAAGGCCACAGTCGACACGAGCACAGCCTATTCAAAGCCTGCAGGGTGCTAAGCGGCCCTTGGCAGCATAGGCTTCTTCTCGCAGCCCCCCCCCCACCCCCCCCCCCCGCCCCAACCAAGGCCCACACTCGCAAATCATGTTGGAGGCGTTCTTCAACGCGTCCCGCACATTGTCTCCGTCGATGGCCTTGCGCATGTAGAAGGCTTGCTCCTTCACCTCGGTGGCCAAGAACAGCTTATGGTCTCGGGGTGTGCATCTCGAGAGCCATCATAGCGGCCATGTGCTGCGTTAGGGCCGCAGTCTTGTGCCATCACAAACGAGGGTGGACTGACCCTAACGAACTAGGGCTGACGATGGCTTCTGGACCAAACTTTATTTAGTGAGCAGAACTTCTAGAAGCACTCTCTGCAGTTGATGACTAATTCCCGCCTGCGTTCAAGATGTGATCATCTTCATTCAATTGGCTAACGTAATTGGAGGTCAGCCTGATTCTGACATCAACTATGCTATTTGAATGTCGAGCCCTCAAAACGCACCGGCCGACTTCCCGCTTTAATCCATTATGCGTTTAAACGGCAATTAGGTTCTGTATTGAATTTGCTTTGTTTACTTCATGGCTAATGGTTTAGGGCATATGCCTGCACAGGCAGAACTGGTTGTTGTTTTTTTTTGGGCTTGATGGCTTAGTGGCTTAAGCAGCTTGACTGCACGGGCAGAACTGATTGCTTCAGTGGCTTGACAGTTTCATGGGCAGGTGGGCCCCGTTCATAGGCTCAAACCTATGGTAACACGAACACCTAGCCATTCCGTAGGTAGAAACCTGAAAGCTTAAACCTTTTGGCTTAATGGGTTCATAGTTGCACCTAAAATTTGTCCGATCATGTTCCGAAACGTTTTGTACGAAGCAGACATGGCTCGAACCGTAGACGCGGGTGAATACCAAAGCCATGTCATTGCGATCTCATATTTTGTTCTACTAGCGGCGGGCCTATCTCACATCAGACATACACATCACCCCATTGTGGACGCTACATAGCGGGAATGCATATCAGCGGCGGAAGTACACATCAGGACACAGCAATGACCAAGTAGACGCTGGGATTCAAGCAAACAGCCAACATGGGTAGAACTGCCGGGTTTGCTGCGGACGCCAGCGTTTTCAGCACGTTTTTATAGCATTTTAACTATGTTTCAACAGCTAATCACCAGTGAGACGCTTGAACATCAACTACCTGAGGAATCCCAAATCCATTAAACCTAAACTGCCGGGGGTGGTCGAGTTGTCGCCGCGGCGATCAGGGTGACCGAGGCCACCCCCAGCAATCGTCCGTTACTTAACTCGCAACTCCCGAAGACATGTAGAAGCTTGCACGAGACAGACTTCGACACATCAAGAGATGCAATCTGCGGAATGCAATTCCCCAATGTGGACGCCGATCGATGTGTCGGGTTTTGGGCTGAGGGTCTTTGGGGTGTAAGCACTGCCAACATGCAAAAGACCATGTAGATGCTGTGTAAATGACGACGAGGCCGACTTCGACGCAGCAGGAGATACAGTATACCCTGGGGAATGCAGCTCCCCGATGTGGACGCCGATCGATGACAACCAGCCCGACTTTGTCACATCAAGAGATACACTCTGGGGAATGCAGTTCTCCAATGTGGACGCGGATCGATGCGTAAAAAACCCGAGCGATGCGAGATAAAGCGACTGCAAGTATTGGGTTCATTTCATATTCATGGTTGCTCATTACACCTGGAAGTGCCTTCCCGTGGAAAAGAACATCATCCAGCACGCTTTTGCGTTTGTGCTTGCTTGAGGTCTCGGGCTTAAGTTCTGATGATGTTGAGTCCAGTGACATTTGTGATAGCCCGCAATGAATATCCAAACCAACTTCAAAGGCACAAACGAGATTTGTTAGATCCCATGAACATTCTGCTTTTCAACGTCAATTAGGCTGAGAATCAGTTGATTGATTTTCATTAGGTCGACTCAAGCGCAGACGGATTCATCTCGAATACTGGTAGGAAGCAAGCACGACAACCAAAGAAAGGTTCATGAGGGGTGGGGTTGGGGGGTTGGGTATCACATCCATATATATATATATGTATGCACATATACACGCATATGTACATCAATCCTGTGTTGTTGAATATGCTCCCCCTCAGCCTCCGGCCACCGCCGTGGCCTCATCGAGCAGCCTCTCCTGATCATCGGGGCCTGCAGTTGTGGTCACTTCGTCAGGTTGAGTTCTCTCCTGGTTCTGGGGCGGGGTAGGGGTGTTTGATGCAAAAACAAACTTCCATGTGCTTCGTACGGAACGCATGATCCAGCAGCGCGGGCTGACCGCCCATGTTTCAGGCTCTAGACCCCCCCCCCCTCCCTGAAAACCCCTCCGCCCTGCTGCTACGGCCAAAGTGGCAGAAAGTCTTGCCCTTCACTTTGTTTGAAGGCGGGCTTCTGGGGTTCTCAGATCGGGGTATCACGATCCGCACCCTGCGGGACAATAGCCTTCCCTCATTCTGAACAGGGGGCCTGCAACCTGCAAACCCTACAGCCCTACAAGATAGGCAGCCCACTTATCAAATGTTCATGAGATGACTTTTTTGGCGGTGTGCAGAGTTGGCGATGTTCAGCCTTATGTTCTGCGGGTTTGGGGTCACGCAGAAAAAGGCTCGAACTCGAAGCGCACAACAAGTCAGCCTGCAACAACCAACTTGACAAGCTACACAGCGACTCCAGAAAATGTAAAGTCCCTTGCCAAACGCGTTCGCTTGCGCCATCGTCTAAAAGGCCGTCCTGGCGAAACAGAGCAAGACTGGGCCTCTATTAAGTCGGGAGTTCGCGGATTTCGTACACATGGGTACACTGCTGACTGACAGAACAACATCTAACAACGTCAAGCTCCTAAATCCCAACACTCCGAACATTGCAGGGCTGCTTCATCAAAGGATCCAGTGCAACAGGAGTTAAAGTTGTGGGCTTTGAGAACGGACTCGGTTGTTTGTCCTACTGAAATAAGTGCAGTAGCTACCGTCTTGTGGCAAAAGCCAAGTTGACTTAGATCGGTGGATCGTAGCGGCGTCAATCGGATCGCAAAAGAAGGCGGCTTTTGAGCTTCCAGTCAGCAGCAGTGGAGGCGATACCGAAAGATTGCCGAATAACGCAGGCAACACAACACAGGCCTGAAGAAGCCTCAGACAGACCCTCGAGTGCAGTTGTCAACACATCACATCCACTTGAAGTCTTTCTGTTCTTGCTTGAGCTTGAGGGCTTGATGGCCTGAAGGTTAAGATGTGGCTGGTGTCAGTGTTTGGGTACTGCATTCTGCCTTAGATTGGCGGAGCGTATTGAAATGCTGTACGCACGATACAGCACCAACGAGTCCCGACGACCCGGCACAGATTATTGAGTATGCTGATTTCACCCCAAACCTGACAGATCGTTATAAGCAGCAGCTCCAGCAAAACCACGCATTGAGCTAATAGCTTTCGACCCTGACTGCAGAACTCCCCCATTCCGGAGAAAGATGGGCTGAATGAAACCTTGCCACCCGAAATCGCCCCCCTTGCAAGACAGCGAGCAGTCCTCGGAGGCGAACCCACCCCCCAGACAGTCTACCGGTGTGCAATGGACAGTGGCAGCAGTTCAGGACTTCGTTTGCCCGAGGGGGGAACTTCAAGTTGGGAACGCCAACATCCCTACCTAACGACATGATGCAACATGAACACATTAACCGATCAGACGCGCTGGCTGTGAGGCCTGCATTTGCTGTGCATCCAACCGTTGGAACGAGTTCGTTCAGGTAAGCTCCGCAGCTTGCTATGCGCTTGCAAGACTTTGAAGATGCATTAGGCTTTTGCAAGCGGTTGTGAGTGGTGATGCGTTGACCCGTTTCCTATCTTCACAAAAGTGCCGACTCAGCACTTTCACAGGTATCAGGGCCTTTGGGTCTATATACTCTCACTCTCTCTCTCTCTCTCTCTCCACACGCTAGGCCCCCCAGAGGGGAGCCGCCCCGAAGCTCTCACTCTTTCTCTCTCTCTCTCTCTCTCTCTCTGCACGCTTGGCCCCCCCCCGAAGGAGGAGGCCGCCCCCAGGGGCGCGCGAAGTTCACGGTTTGTCGGGTGCTCTCTCTCTCTCTATTTCGCTCTTTCTTTCTTTCGTGGGGGCATGAGGGCCCGAGGACCCCCGTGCGATTCGCGCGACCCAGCTGTGTGGAGCGATGGTACAGCTGGCAGAGCCATTGGTAGCTGTGTGAAAACAGAACTGAGGCGGCGGCCTCTTTCTCTCTCCCTCTCCCTCTCGCTCCCTCTGATTATATGTGCACACCAACATTCAAAGACCACTCAAAAGACAAAAGCAAAGCGCACTGGATGAAGGCACGAGCGTGATACGGCACATTGGACGATGCACAAACTTTGGTTTTGACGAGGCAAGCGATCATTTTCGAAACGCATGCACGCAACGGCACCCAGGCAAGAGCGGCTTCGATTCACGGCTCGACGCAGCTAGACGAGGAGTCTTCGAACCGTTGCGAGTGCCATGTGGAGACTGCGATCTAATCCCACTGCAATGCTTTGGGAAACTTCCGACCGTCGCCAAACCTTCTGCACGACAACAGGCTATAAACTTGCAACCCCCATGAATGCATCCCGACTGCAAAGGAGCTCCGTTTTTCTATCGCTTGCAATGTCTGTTAGGCAGCAAGGCTAATTGCCTTATGACCTGGAGGCTTTCGGGTCTTAGAGTCTTCGGGTTTTTTAGCTTAGGGGCTCTAGCCCATCCGAAGATGCTGCCCGACATAGTCCGGTATGTGGAAAATGCGCAATACACAGCAAACCGCACGCCTTGCTTAGCAGGCAGCAGCGAGTTCCTTTCAGGACGAAGTGCGGCAAAGGCGGAGCACTACGACGCAAAAAGGCAAATCCTTGGTCGGACATGTGTTTGTTTGAGTTTGCAAACAAAGCAAGAAAAGGTAACCGGCACTGAACATCTCGCACCGGATGTCCCCAAGCCAACCGCCAACCCTGAATGCTGAATGCACCGAACCCAGCCAGCCTCCAAGCTAAGGCTTCAAGCACAAACTCGCGTGAGGGGTTCTGGTTGGGCGCTTGACAGCTTGTAGGCTTCTTTTAAAGTCGGCCCTAAGCCCACCAATAGCACCAAAGATCGACCAGCCCAAACAACCTGATGCCATCAATTGAAAATGTCGGGGACAAGGCTCCTTGCAGCCCCCAATCACCTGCAAGTACTTACACCCCTCCAAGCCCCAGCCATCAGCCTACGGTCTACGCCCGAGCCAAGACATTCGAAGAGACTCTAAGAAGATTCAAAGACATTGTAAGCCGAGCCCAAAGACTTCACTGCCAAGCGCCTGGCACGGTAAGCCGCAAGCTTCTGCGACCCCTGGCAACTGCATCAACGTTGAAGGTATCTGGCTGCAAGCTACTTGGCCTGCTGAGATTCGGTCTCTAGCCCCGCCTCAGTCAACAACAACACCTTTTCTCCAAGCCCGAAGGCTGGCATCACTGCACTATGTCCAATGGTTAGCACCGTTAGGAAAGTTCAGGACATGCCGGCACAATTCCTTCTGAAAGGTGTTGCCAAGCCCTAAGTCCAGACTTTGGGGCTTCGAAACTCACAACTCGGACAAGCCATGTGAGGTTGAAGGGGTTTACGCTCTAAACCCTAACTGGGTTCAAGCGCGTCGGGGCGGCGGTCCGAGATTCGCGAAAAGGGCGCTTGACGCCCGGGTGTGGATCACAGGGGGCGAACGGAGGAGAGCACAGCGGCTCCAGCGACATGCTCGTGCTCTGAGCCTCTGAGCCTGGAGTTCTGTAGCTCCAAACCCTGAACCTGCGGGCTGAGGGATGCTGAGGGACTGAGGGTTTAGTGCGCAATTCTTTGTTCTATCATATCATCATGTCTATATATACATATATCTATACATATATACATATATACATCATCATATCATCATATCATCATATCATCATGACATCATATCATCGTATCATCGTATCATCATATCATCATGTCATTATACCATTATATCATTGTATCATTATGCTACTATATCATTATGCCATTATGTCACAATATCTTTATAGTCTTACATTAGACTGTCCTATTCTTCTATTTGTAACATATACTCTTCTCATACTAGAATAATCTGACTTTCACCGGACTTCTGCATGCTGCATACGCCCGAAGCTAGAAACCGTTAGCTTGGCCGTCCCCCTCCCGGCCCTTGAAGCAGGCCTCGCAGGCCATACCCTTGACACAACAGATTGGGCAAAGAGCCGCAAACCCTTGAACCACTCCGCGAACCCCATCATGGTAAATGACCCGTTCAAGCCGTGGTTCCAGACTCATCTGTTACAACGCGGAGTGCCGAAGCGCTCTGCACAAGAGATGCTCGTCATTGCCAGGTGCACCATATAGCTTTCAGGTTTGTAGGATGCACTAGGTTGCAAATCATGCAGAGAAACCATACATTCCAAGTCTAGATTCTCTACCCCAGGGCATATGGAATGCAGTGCAAGTACGTTTCTGATCGTGGAGGTTCCAAGCTGTTTTGTTTCCAAGGCTTTGAGGTTTTGGCGCCCCTCAGTGAGCTCTGAATCGCTGATGTTGGAGGAGGACGACTGGCGTCTTGCTTTGGGGGTTTAGGGTTTAGGGGTGGTGGCTTGGGGTTGGAGATTTGGGGAACAAACGCAGCACTCTCGGTTCTGAGGAGCGCAAGTAGATTGCAGCTTGTTGCTCTCTATCGCCCTATCATACTATGATGCTCAATGAGTCGCTCTTCGCTGATAAGCCTCGGTGCCACTGGCAGTGCCAAGCTACCGGCCACGCGTGTGCGACAGCGGGGAGCGGATCAAAGAGTGCGCACACTATGACGACTCAACTCCTCAAGCCAGAAGCATCAAGTTGTCAGGTTTCAGAAGGGCCCATCCATGTACAGATCGTACGAATACCTTTGCTGTTAGACTTTAACTTTAAGCTTAGACCTAACTCTGC
The DNA here is from genome assembly GCA_905221605.1 of Symbiodinium natans. Taxonomy (NCBI): domain Eukaryota; class Dinophyceae; order Suessiales; family Symbiodiniaceae; genus Symbiodinium; species Symbiodinium natans. Next base: position 515,843 of record CAJNDS010002239.1, on the reverse strand, counting down.
CAGATGTGCCATTGCTCCCCGCCCGCTCAGGTCATGCCCGTTTGACGACACGGAACTGGCAATAGCCCGAGAGGAAATCCCTCTTTCAGAAGCTGGAGCTTAGGACTCGTGTGGGTTCACTCACAGCTGGCAGATACTTTGAATCGTTTACATAAGGCTTACGTTTATAACCCTGCAAAAGGCCCGTGAGCAATCCCCTTTGTGCTGGCACGGAGAAGGGTTGCTATCTTTTTTGGGCGGGGGGGGTGGGGGCAGGAGGGGAGGGGGAAGGGGAGGGGGAAGGAGCTCAAGAGGAGCTCAAAAAAGCTGACAGTTCTGCACTTCAGAAATTCACAAGGAGCATGCGCACGGGATGTGAGAGAGGACTAGGTTGAGGAGGGCGGCACGGCCCGATGCGGCTCTTGCACCACGCTCGTTCTTGTTTCTCAATCGCAGCGAGATTCGGGTGCCCCAAACAGAGTAAGACCACTTTCAGCGCATTCCAAGAACACGCCAATCAAGCACGTTCCAGGGCAAACAAGACCAATCCACAAAAGCAATCCAAGACTACTCCTTCAATGCGAAATGGCAAAGCCGCGCCTAGAGCGGATTGCACGAAGGGACCTATCCAAGAGTGCGAGAAACAGGGAAAATGAGGCCTGAGACCGAAACGGAAGCGTTATTGCACCACGGATGACCACGGAACGTGCACGAAAGGGCAGTTTGTTGCGTTGGACGATGCCAAGGAACTTGGTTCTCTTGGCTTTTGCAATGCAAAGAGCCACCCCCGAATCCTGCGGCCACGCCTGTGCCCCGGCGAGAGAGCGATTCGGACCCAAAACGAGTGTCGCGCCTAAGGCAAGAGCCACGCACCCTGAACGTGGTAACCCCCATTAGCGATGCTACGCTGTTTACGGAATGCATACCCCTTCAACTTGATGTCTGACGCGGCATGTCTACAACATCACGGGCAACAATCGAGCCGCCTAGTTCGTTCTGCTGCAGACGAACCTTCCGAAGCCCGCAACCCTCAGGACGTGTTGGCTCACTTGTCAGGAATACACTTCAATTCAGGTCAACCAGCAACTAGCGTTGAGAAGTTAGTCATGCTCAGGGATGTAGCATCCATCTGGGGCTTTGGAGCCGGAGTTCCGACCCATGGCCAGCGTGGGTATGGCCGGGTTGCTGCTGTCGGCGCTGGCAGTCAGCCCAAGACCAAATGAAAGCACTGGGGCTCAGGACTTGGCTGCAAGAACTCAAGTCAGGCTCCTTGTGAGACATGAAAGAGCGATGAGGGGTCTAGCCTGAAGCCTTAGGGCTTAGAGTAAGATTTTCTGCACTGGGCCTGGGTCTAAGTCCTTGCGAACAAAACAACCTCCTCCAAGCCTAACTTGTTGCCTCGTCACTGAACCGTGCTGACGCACGTTGCCCGCCACCGACTCTAAGTGCTAACTGTGAACACCTGAAAGTTGCGTGGTGCGCCATCTACGCTGCAAGAACACGCCTTTCATATATGGAGGGCTATATCGAATGAACAAGTTCTAGGAGCGGGGGCTCGGGAGGGGCGCGGGGTGGGGTGGGCTGGGCGGAGCAAGGAGGGGAGGGCGGCGAAGAGTTTTTTGTTTGTCTGGACAAAAATTTAAAAGAGCGAATCCAAGCGCCTCTGATCCGCTTCTGTGATCCGCGCCAGTGAGTCTAAGGGCTGGATGCTTTGGCTGCTTTCAACAGTTTGGAGAGCGCAACATGTCATAACTCTACAAAAACAGCAGAGGAGCAACAATCCACGAATTCCAGCATGTGCCGTTGTTTTTACATTTTTCATGTGGATGTAGTTCCAATGACAACTGGCAACGCAGGGATTCTGGGTATGCGCTCTCTTGATGTTGCGGAGGTCTGCACAAACAAATTTTAAGAACTGTCATGCATCGCAAAACCCCATAACACCAATGTTATTGGAGGACTTTGTTTGCATTACTGTTCTTACACTTTACGGCTTGAATTTGACGAAGAAGTTCAACAATCACGCATGTCTTTTTCATGTTCATTGGCTACCGGGAGCTTTTTCACAACCCAACGATGGGTCATGTCATGATATCACACTGAACGTTGCCACCACGCTGGATCTAGTCAGGATCTGGCTGCACATACAAACAGTTGTCGACATAGAATCACAACCTCAATTGCCAGCACCACGTCGAGCAGTAACTAGTACTGGTAGTAGACTGGCAGGTGCAGGATGCGCCAAAGCCCATGTGTCATTTCCAAGTTCCCAGATTTCCCCAAACATGTCGTTCTTTTTTTATGGAGCTGATGTTGCTTCCCTTCAGTTTGAGCAGTGTGGGGCGGCCTACCACATTTCTTCCAAAATCTTGCGCCGGTCTGAATATGCAAGGAATCCTTCGTCATGTGTTTCCAACCTCTTTTCGGAAGCGAAAAATCCTGAAAACACGCCTACGTAGATTTCCTATGACATACAATGCCTTCTGTGCACCAACATACAAACTTTGAGCGCAAGGCGGCAATAGCGCATTCACTTATTGGTACTATGGTATCAGCACAAGAGAACCTGAAGGAACACCTTGAGCATGATAAGGCCCTCTTCGGCGGCCCCGCAACTCGAATGGCCAAGTTGCATGCAAACCATTTATGCCTGCATAATGGGGAATCCAAGCCCAACACGTTTAAAATGCATGCGGTGCAGGCATTCTCCTAATGACTTACAAAGCTTGTATAATTGATTTCAACTTGCCGCTGGCATGTTTTTAACGCCAGAAGCCTACACCACTCTCTGAACCTACATCCAGTGGAGATGAATGAGGATGAGTGCTACAAGCCACGCCGGCAGGGCGTCGAATTTATGTGGGGGGTGCTTTGTGTCTGCAAAGGGAGTCAGTGAACTCTACACCTTCACCCCAAGCCCCAGTGCTGCACACCTTCTGGCCACGGGATTCCTACGGTCTAGGTGAGCCGACGACCAAAGCAAGCTGGGGCCTCTTGTCCTTGATTGAAGGAGCTGGCTTCGAAGATGCGGATTGATATTATAAGATGAGGTGCTCAAGCTTTGGGGTGTTTTCAACTGTGTCAGGATTTGGGGATGCTTGCACAAGGCATCAAGCAAACCTCCAGTCCAAAAACAAACCATCAGGATTCAATTTCGGCTAGCAGGCACCATTGTGTTGTGCACCCATGTTGCTCACGGCCGACGGCCATTAAGAACCTGTCTCCTGGAGATGTGCGCCACTTCATGCCGAAAAACCCTCGTAACCCTCCTATTGACACACGCACTTGTCGCTACAAGCAGATGTTGAGTACTGCTCCAAGTCGACGAAGCAAAAAACATGATGCTTGAGCTTCTTGCCATTGGCCACTGCTAAAAACTACGAACACGTCCGAGTTGATGCTTTTTGCTCCGGGAAGTGGCAGGCAGTCATACAGCGTGCCCCGTGCAAGCAACGTATCGTGGCTGTGTGGAAGGGTAGAGAGACAGACAGACGGGTGGACGGACAGCGAGACAGCAAGCGACAGAGAGCGAGAGCGAGAGCGAGAGAGAGAGAGAGAGAGAGCCAGAGCGAGAGCGAGCGAGAGAGAGAGAGAGAGAGAGAGAGAGAGCAAAAAATAGAAAGCGAGCGAGCCTGCGAAACAACGACTTCACACATCAATGTGCCAGCTTCAGATGCGTCTTCGGGCACAGCCACAGAACCTGGCTAAATTGTAAAATCACCACTTCAAACATGTCAAAGGAATCTTGTGCACATCTCCAGAGAGTCTTCACCTATCAAGAACAGTGACGGATGGATGGGTGATGATCGATGTGGACTTTCGATCAAGACGCAACATCCTAGAAAGCTGTGATATGCTGCGATGGCTCAGACCTTCTGAACTAGAGTGACTAGAGTGTGAGCCGCGACCTTGTCGGACACTGCTGGGGAACCTCCATAAGGACATCGATCCCATGAACCCTTTAGACACATCCTGCTGGAAGTGATACTAGTTTTCAGGGGATGATGCTTGCACTATTCTATTACGGGGGCGGGCATCCACCCGTCACAGCCGCCCACAAAACGGAAGCTCACCCAGTCGGCCCGAGTCGGCCCTTGAGTGGCCGCAGGTGCCTTTTGGTGTAAACAGGTCCCAACCATGCGTGGCTGATTAGGACCGACTGCAGAGCGTACATGTCATGGGCGCCTCCTACAGCTGCGTGCTTCCGATGGCACGTGAAAATTCGTCCCTTAACTGCAAGGGCAACTGGTTCGTTCCAATCGGCCCTCCGCAGAAATGCTTCAAACGGGCCGTTTCCAGCGTCCGCCCGTCTTCCAGCCAGAGTCAGTAAATTTCAGAAACACAGCCAACAGAAGGCAAGCCGATCACTCGCCGGCAATCTTTCCAAGCAGGGTATGATTCTTGCATTGTTGCTGCGACTGCCCAGAGAGTCTTAAATTCATGCGTTCCACATTCAAGGGTTCTGCAGCGTCTTCTTGTTGTGAGGGTAAGCATGGTGCACAAACCCGAAAGGCCCCCCCCCCCCCCCCCCGCCATACATTCATGAAAGGTGACGTAGGTGAGCTGGCATCGATTTCAAGGCAGATTTATGAAGAACAGCCCGAAACAGCATGTGTCTGAAATCGGCACTGCCGTGAACAACGCCAAGTACAGCAAGCGCAAATGCAAACTGCTAGCTGAGTTGCAAGTTGCGCTGTGCTGCTGTCAGCTTGCAAGGAAGGCTCTCACTGAAGGGCTCAGAATCCACTTACCTACAACAAGGGCGTCCCACCTGAACCCAAACACCCACGAACCTTCACCTTTGGTCTCAACAGCTACTGGTAGCACCCACACACACACCCACACACTTTAAAGCCCCAAACCCTGGCACAACCTGATTCGCAAATCGAGTTTGCAGCTCGCTCCCTTCTTGCTCGCCTTGGGGCCTGCCCTGGGGCTGGGGGTGGCTTGGGGATACCTCGCTTCAGGATTCTGCCAGAGAGTTCACACGCCTGACAGCCATCCCGTGCCGAGCCTTCTCGATCAACGCACTACATAGGACGGGCCAGCAGCAGTTCCAGTAAACGGGGGCAACATCCCAAGGAAACGTATTATCACACCTGCGATCTACCGTGTTCAGGTGTAGGCCGGGGAGAGAGAGCTTGTTGTGTCCCCTGACTTGCCTCGAAACCTGGAGGGTGTTATACCCTTGAGCGGGCCCAAAACTATGTGTCTATTTCGGGCTCGACGCGTTAGGCCGTCAGCAATACCTTTGGGGGTTTCAGGTGTTTTCAGTGCTCGAAGTGGTTTGAGCCTGGGCTTGGGGACCGGAGTACGGGGTTCTTTGTGCAGAAGACTAGACTTTCGGCTGAGGATAAGCTGCGGAAACAGAAAGGTTGCAGGGAATCCGCTCAGAGCACCCCTGTGCCCAACTCCCAAACATCCCGTAGAGTGCCCGGCGAATCCCTTAGTCTTAGAGGATGCCTGTAATGCTCATCGGATCCTTGTGGCCCCTAAAGCCCTGCCTTAAACCTGGGCCTGCCGGGCTCTTCACGCGTGTATTCGCTTGTTCTGTTCAGTTTCGCTTTGTTTAATTTGTTGCGTCTTGTGTTGTTAGTGTGGTCGTGTGGTTGCGTGCGTGGCTGTGTGCTCGTGTGTTTGTTCCCCACCCTCAGTATGAGTTATTATGTTAAAAACTCTCTACTCTCCTCACCCTGGTCTCCTCGCTCCTGGCCTGGGTCTCCCATCCCCAGAGAATCACCCCACGAGAAATCCGCAGAGTATGTCGCAGGAGTGCTCACCCCTGCCGACCCCCTCGGACGCTCTCAGAGTAGGCTGTAGAGCGCCCCCCCCCCCCCCCCCCCCCAAATCCTGAGTGCCGAATTTCAGGGAATCCCTGCAGTGCAAATCGCTTAGCTTTGGGGTCGGTATGTTCGAAGCAAACGATTTGCTTGCATTTTGGTGTGTTTGTCTGTTTGTGGGTTTTTGGCTGTAGTTACTGATGCTGGTGTCGCTGTTGAACCGTAGACTATCACTGTTCGGGGGCTTGATAGGCGAAGCAGAATAGCAAAGAGCTCTCGCAAAAAAGCAAGGGCTCGACCCTGCTGACCCAACCTCTTGTACGATAGCTCCGACCATGTGCCGGATATGCTTCAAAGAGCTTCCACCGACACTGTCGACCTGAAGAACCAACTGAATTAGCACCAGCTGTGGGTAAGAGGGCCTTTTGGGCTTATTCCTCCCAGCAACTGGAGCGGGCCTCTGAAACAGGATCTCCGTCAAGCATAACTTCTCACAGCGAAAATGTAAGGAAAACAGCTTCCGACCCTTGATGAGAACATACAAGGCAACATAAAGGCTTGTGTAGCGCCAACTGGCGAAATGTCCAGTAACCACCTTTGCAATGGGATATTTGGGAAGAACCATTCCTACCCGTTATTTTTGGGTTTAGGTTTAGGGCTCAGCATGTCAGACGTCTGAATCCAAGATCTTGGATAAACCCTGGATGAAAGGCCCCGAACCCCTGTAGCGAATCCAGCTTGACGGATAAGATCAGGGAAACTGCGCCTAGTCTACACGAAGACGCTCGTCACGAAGTCTCCAGGATGCTCCCTCTGCTTAAGAGCAAAGGTTCAGGGGCTTCTTTGGGTATTAGGGTCTCGGCTTCCGAACGAGTGAGACGAGGATATAAGCGGTTCTGAAGGCTTGTTGCTGGAATCGCCTTTTAAAGGATCTACCACTCTGGAATCTCTGCCATAGTGCATCTGCCATAGTTTGCACAAGTCTGTTTGCGCCCGGATCGCTGCAGCAGTTCTTACGTTTAAACAACACAGCTTAGCCACCCCGAACTCTGAAAGATTGAAGCGCTCACGTCTCTGCTGTGAGCTGGAAGGTTCAGGCCACCAGCTCCGGGGAGGATGCCTGGCTGGGAAAGATGCTAACGTAGGCCTTGGGGCCCGACTCGCCTACCACAAATACCAGGTCCTGAGCCCTACCATAGGGCTGGTGGATTAGTCGTCCGTCGCATTAGCACTACACAAAGTTGAGACACTATACTCAGCTTTATGTTCTGCCGTTGGGTTGCGTACTGTAAACTCCACTAAGCTGAAGGTTCCGTGGCAGTGCAGATGTTCAGGCTTGGGGTTCAATAGTTAGTCAAAGTCTCGGGTGCTTGAGGCTTTACATTGATTATCTCCGTGCTGTGCTGCTTCATTGTGGTCGTCTTGAAGCTCTAACATGCCAACATCCATAAGTTTTTCCTGTCGGTTGCTAGACACCGCTCTTGCTTAGAAGCACCTTCCCGTTTAGAAAAATGGGCATGACTGCTCACAAACCTTGCGCCCCACGCAGAGCGCAAGTTAATGTCTGGATTCACTCCTGATTGATGTTTACATGATAGATGCAAAGCCTCGTGCCTAGTATGCTAGTGTGGCCTCTGGCGTATCAAGAACCCACCATTTACTTTTTCAAACGTGGCCTCTAGCGTATCAAGAACCCACCAAACATCATTCTCCTAGGCATTGCCACCACAGCTGTTAGAACACTCTCTTTGCCTAGGGGACAAAAGAGTCCTTTTGCGTGACAAATTCAAGAGAAATCATCCTTGGAAGACAAGGTTGTTTTTTCGATCGTTGACTGTTCAACAGTCCATCAGCAACCAGCTCTGAGCTAGGAAAAGCATGTTCCTTTCTTGCCACAAGATGTTATGGCCTTTGCGCGCTTGCCTCAAAAAAGGACTGATTTTCTGAATCGTCTCCTGCTGCCTAGAGCATGAGACGATCCAGAAACCACCCTAAACGCGAAACCATATTGTTTCGATGCGAACCCAACAGGTTGCTAAGGTTCCTGCCTCGAGAAAGATGTAGAAAACCAAAGAACGATTTTAGTTGATTGTTTGAGAATTTGGGCTAACTTAATAAGAAGACAAAGCAAAGGATATTCAAGACTGCTGCAAATCTCTTTTGCAAGAAAAAAAGAAGCGAAACTTCCCTGGGAAAGATCTGCTTTTCGGTCGCAGGAGGCCAAAACACATGGTATCCAACCCCCTAATGCCAACACGATCAACAAAAACACCTCTTCCCAAACAGTTCGCGACTACTAACAAGCACGGCAGGACAATTACAGTAGAGAAATGCTGGGACATGCAGCGGCTGAGTCTCCGGAATTGAACCACTAATCTCGAGCCCCAAATTATTCACATCGGACATGAGGCGTCTTGAATGCGGACACATTCCGCAAACCCTGAGAACGTGGCACTGAGGCTTCTTGTCCTGGACAACTCCCAACACCTTCAAACCGAAACGGTCAATGAGTCCTGAGCTTTTGCGGGATTCTGGAATTTGTTCCCGATCGAATCAAGCTTGGCACACCGGACAGCGTTTTGTTGTTTTTGGGGTTTGGCCCTTTTCCCCTTGCATTGGAAGGAGTTCAAAAATTGCGGAAGCCCCCAAGGGTCTCACGGCCTTCGGAGTTCATGTCGTATTGTTTGTTTGTAAGCTCCTTAATTTCGCATATCCTAGATTTAGCCTTGTATATCCACTGTATTTAGTTTGCCAGACTTGAAAGGAGCTTGCAAATACTCGCGCAGCTCCATACAACTATCCAAACTTCTGGACTTCTCCTGCAACCATTGCAAGGACCATTGTTCCTCCACGCCTGCAAAGATGCACGCGTAGACCTTGCATCGCAGGCTGTGTCTAGAATTAGCAGGATCTGTTCGCCTGGACATTTTGGAGACAACATGCTCCAATTTTACAAGTTGCTGGTGAAGGAACAAGAATGATGCCTTAGAGCCTTGCCTGCAAGCAGTGGCATCAGGGAAAGGGGAGCTGCACAACAACTGCTCTAATCTTTGGCCACCCCAAAGCCTTCAACACACCGGAGCTAGACATCTGAAAGCTCTAAAAACTCCTGAGCTAGACATCTGAAAGCCTGAGGTAGAAGAGTGGGGGCTTTCGGGAGCTTGGGGTTTGCATCCGCCGTAGAGACGTTTGCAGGATCAAGCCCTCGACCCCCCAAAACGCGAACCCTGTGGTACAACTTTCAAATTCTGGGCTCCCGTGCCCCAGAGATTGCGCCGAGGAGATGGGCCCGAATCGGCCGAAGAGCTTCTGCCGTCCCGGGGAGAGCACCTGGTGAGTGCTGAGGGCTTACGGTGGACGGTTTGGGTTTGAAAAGTCGAAGGCTGTATTAGTGTTGAAAGGCGTTAGACTGTTAGCGTTAGCATTGCCTAAGACCCCCGGGGGATCAGGCTATTGGCTGTTGTCCTTAAGTGCTGTGGGTGTACGTGTTCGACGCTTCGTTCCTTTCGCTTCCATGAGAAACTCTGGGTGTTTTGCGGAGTGCCCGGCAAGTCAAAGCCCCGCGCCGCTTGCAGCTTCGGCTTGAAGGTTCGCAGTTTGCACATGGGTGCACATGGGTGCACATGGGGGGTCGTCCACTCACTCGCTCGGAGTTGCTGGCGCTTAATCTTGAAGGCGTTGATGGTGCCCAACAATCTTAAGCTTGTGGCTTGGCGAGGGGGTTGAAGCATTCACGTGCTTGAGCATGAAGGTTCAAGGCGATACCTTCTCTCCTGCCTTGCAGGATTATGAAATGTGGATGCGTGCCACTTGGCAGTCAAACCGGCAACGACTCAACGTTGCTTTGCTACAGCTTCCTGTTTAAAGGATTGCGCGCCATTTCGATTTAAATTGGAGTTTGGGGCGCACCATGCGTCTGCCGAATTAATCTCCTCATGAAGCTTGGGACTAAACATGGGTTGTCTGGAAAGGCACGGACCCCTTTTGCATGGGGCTGCCTTAAAGCCTCAAAGGCGGTTTTGAACACTCAAAGCCGTAACGTGTCAGCCAGAGCCACAGCTCCACCGCTGATGGAGCTGCGAGAGCTGGTCAACGAGGCAACGCCTCGGCTGGCAAGGGAATAGAACTTCAGGGTTTGGTTCGCGATCAGGGTTTAGTAGTAGTCACCAATTCGTTCCAACCGGTCATGCATGCGATGAGAGTCGTGCTTGCAATCTAGGCTTGGAAAGTCTGCTCCATGCCATGTGCAACCCTGCCGAAAGCTGGTTCAGGGCATCTTCTCTTTTGCTTAGGACCATGCTCCAAGTGTTCCGAGCAAACCCTAAGTAGCACTGTTGGGCTCTACGCAAAGGTGGTCCTAGTTTCTGTCATGTCCTGTGGCATCACCTCATGCTAACATGAGCATTTGTTTTTACTTGCACAAGGGACTCGAATGCAGCTTTGAACTGTAAACTTGCCTACAAACAATCAAGCCCGCAAGCCACAAAGCTCCTCACAGGCAACCAGCCCTTCCTAACGAGGCCCGTGCTGGTCGGAGAGATCGACCTTAGCCAGAGCCATCGCCATGGAGACTAAGTGGAGTTGGCTCCCAAGTGTTCTTGTTAAAGGTTAAGATGGTTTAAAACATGACTTAAAACACCTCCGCGGCCCTTGTCGGAGATCCTTGTGGAGGAGCCCGGGGCCCCAGGACACTACACGGGAATCTGCTCAAGTCAAAGGCATACATTGTGGTTCTGTCTTCCCACGCGCAAGGATGTCAGCAGCCGGCTGTCACCCCGACATGGTCCGCAGGTGCTCTTCGTGTGCCCTTAGCACCACCCCATTGCAAAGTAGAGGCGGCCTTTTGCGCCTCGTGCGGGGTCGCCCCTTGACTGCGCTCTCTCTCTCTCTCTCTCTTCTTCTTCTTCTTCTTCTTCTTCTTCTTCTTCTTCTTCTTCTTCTTCTTCTTCTTCTTCTTCTGCAGGGCTTGGGGGGAGATCCCCCGCGCACCAGGCGCGCCCGGAGATGAGTCAGGCCTGGGTCTCTCTCTCTTTTTGCAACACCGGTTCGTGGAGGAGGTTCTATCCAGTGTTGAGTCAACCAAACCCTGGAAGTTAGGTTCTGGGGCGGTGCTGCCTTGAGGCTTCCACTCGTTCTCGATTTCCCTGGTCGCGTCTTGATACTTAAGCCATCTGGCCGGAGGCGACACAGCTTTCTTTGACCGGACTAGGTCTTAGTCGCCCTCCATTCCACTCCGCTCTGTGAACTGACAAAACAAAGTCCGCCATGTTTCCTACGCATGACTATCGCTTATTATCAGCCGCTGCCAAACAATGATGGAGAGCTAGCATTTTCGCCTTCACCTGTTGCACTGGTACCCGGCATCAACACGTCAACAATTTCGACGATGCGACGAAAACGACAGGCACAAGCAAAGAAACAAGGGCCACTGCCTTTGCCACTGTGGGCATGGCGCGTCGAGTCGGTTGAGAGCGCCCAAGAAGCCCAACACACAGCCCGCTGCTTGAGTCATTCAGTGCCTGACTGAGACCCGGCCAGGCAGCAGGGCTGATAACAGTTACGTGATTCCCCTCCACCCAAGCGGCGGCCACACAAGCGAAGGCGCACTACTGAAGCCATTGAAGCTCCAGAACCGATGCCTTCGTGATCAGCGCGTGCGTAGTCGGACAATCCGAAGCTAAGCCGTTTTGTCAGCTTTGTTTAAAGAAGACGGCGACATGATCACCCGCGAGAAGAACAAAAGCTCTCTTTCGTCTTTGGCGACTCCAGCAAGCAATGATTTCTCGATGGCAGTCGTCCGGACAATGCTGACGTTGTTCACAGGCACATGGCTAGCGTTGTCATGTCAAATGCACGCGTACAGCTTGAGGACGTTCGTCCACGTCTTCTGCTGCATACGCTGCGTGACAGCATGTGGCACTCGTGGAAGACCCACTGCCCCTGCAGAACACAATGCTTGGGTCCACGAGTCTATGGAACCGAGTTGAAGTTGAGACCGATGGGCGCAGCATGGGCAACTTGAGCGGCATGACTGTTGGCCGCGTGTTCGGCTAAGGCATTTCTAGACATCACTGAACCCTGACAGCCGCTTTTGTTTGCCAGCAGCCAGTCCTTAAAGCCCGTAAATACACCAACACAATCAAGACTTGGCCCGGCCCTGCGGCGCTCTGCATGCTTTGAAGTGCCGAGCCCCGTGTTCAGGTCTTTGACTCAGTGGTCTGGCTTTTTCGGTTTCGGTTCTGCCGAGGCTTCCGCCACTGATTCCACAGTGCAGCTTGACGCTGGGCATTGACACTAGACACAATCACAATAGGACCCTATTCCTTTAACCTCTGAGCCTGGGAGTCTACCCACGGCTTCAAAACGACTAGGAGTCTTGAAGCCCAAGCCCCAAGCAACTCCCAAGCCACGCGAGTACGCGAATGGGCGCCTGACGGGGGCTCCATGCCGGCTATGACCGAGTAGAGGTTCGGCTTGCCAGTAGCCGGAGTCGGCTGCCGTGGCGTGGTAGGGTAGAACCTTCGGGCTCTCAAGCTCGAACTGTCCTAGCTAGGCTGTTGAAATTTCATGGTTTCACACTCAAGTGAGGGTGTGAGGTTTTGGGCGTATTTCGGTTTTGGGGATTGGGCGATGTGCAATTCTTGTGTCTTTGGCTGCCTGTAGACGGGGCTGCCCGCAGACGGGGCAGCTGTGTTGTCTCGCGTCTGAGTATGTTGAGATTGTTGTGATGTTTTTTTTGGTTCAGTTTGGACAAGTTCTCTCACCATACCTTGAACCCACGTTGAACTCTGTGCCCCATAGCCTAGCCCTGCAATGCATGCAAGGAGTTGAACCATGTTGAAGCGAGCCCAGTCTGAACCATGCAAGCAAGAGGCGTGGCAGGGACAAAGCGATCTGCGTTCACACGGTGTGGCCTCGGATAGTGCGTTGCCAATGGCCATCTGTGCTTAAAATCTCATGGCTGGGCGCGCGATCTGCTCTTCTACATCTTTCTCTGGGACTTGTGGGGCACTGATAACATAAGGTTGCCTCGGCCCCACATATAGCTTTATGGCGACTCAGGGTTCAGGGTTGACCAGCAAAGGAAAGCTGCTTTCTATCTCTGGGTCTGCGTGGGGAGCGGGTACTATGCTTAGAATTAGGGCCCGAGACCGCACGAGCTTTTGCGATGTCTTGAAAGCAGAGTCCATTTACGACCTTCTCAGTATTGGGCTCCTCAACGCTTTCATTGCTTGTTTGTGTTGGGAGGACTTAAGCCTGCATAACTTCGAGACACCTAAATCTGCAACACCCGGAACATCCCACCACTCGCAACACCTCAACAGCCTGAATCTCAATGTAGGATTTAAGGCCCTAATCCTTTAGCAACGTTGCAGCAAACTCAGTAATCCCTACGGCCCTACAGCCTAACCCGAAAAACGATAAACTCAGACTGGGCACGTCCCTGCTGCTGAGGCCCGCGGTGTCTGCTGTGGTGAGGCACCCCTGTGGGAAGGCCTCAGAAAACGCAAAAGCTATGCTGTCAAACTTGCTACTGATACAGCTTGTTCCTTGCAGGGGTTTACAGAAAGGCTTGTCAAATTATATCTTCATCTCTAAAGGAGGTTAAGGCGCGAGCAAGGAAGCAAGGCAACCTTGAAAAGAAGCATCCTCCCAGAAAGCGTGTGTCCGCCCGCACACCTTGAAAGACCATGCTGGGTTTACGCGATCTTGCTCTGCCAGGGCATGCAGGAGAGGGGAGAAGGGAGAGAGGAGAGGCGAGGGAGGAGAGGGGTAGGGAGAGGGAGGGGAGGGAGGAAAGCGAGGGGAGGGAGTTGCAGTGCACACCATGTGCTTGCATCTCGATTGCAGGCATTCTGTCTGCGTGGTCCCGAGCTAACTGTTCTTATCAGTGTGACAACACCTATGTCTTCAAAGGGAGACTCGTTTTTCAAACATCTTTTGCGGAAGTGTCTTCATGAACGTGCTCAGACGTGCTTCGCGAGCATGGCAAGAAGCCAGTGGCAGCACCCCTGCTGGGATAAAGGCATATTCGGAGTGTTGGTCTGGAACCAAAGAAAGAAATAAAGGAATAAAGCGAGAGAGAGAGAGAGAGAGAAAGCGAGAGAGCTAGAGAGAGGGAGAGGTATTCATACATAAAGACATAAAGACAAAAACAAATTACATGAAAGCAAGAGACAAACAAGACATAAAACAAAGGCCACTCAGCTTTCGTGACTTGAGCCAGCCCTGGTCTCCCAATCTCAGGCAAGAAAGCAACGGCCTTGATCTGCTGTGCTGCGCTCTGTTGCCTATGCCAAGGATGGCATTCCCGAGCCCTCGGCGTGTTGAAGTTATTCCCGGGGCTCCTGATGATGTCTGGAGTTTAGGGCTGAGGCTGAGGCCGAGGAGCAGTGGCCCATATCAGGAATCATCAGACTGAATCATAATTGTAGTACTAGGTGCTTGCCATGACCTGCAGACCATTACAAAAGAAGCATCGGCGGACCCGAGCCCATGCTACCTCACAACGCATCTGTTTAATGGTAACGTTTCTTAGAAACCTGGCATGGCGCTGGCAGAATCGCGCCCAGACACCTCACGCCTCACGCCGCAATCGGTTTCCAGTCCCCTTAAGGTCCTTGGTGTCGTGGGTGCCGATGTTAACCGCGGCACAAGGGCCTTGACAACGCTACTCGGTCCGAGCTTTTCGAGCACGTGATCTGGCTGGAAACACAGCATTCAAACTGCACTCGTCTTTGAGGGAGTCGAGCAGTCTAGCATTGAAGCCTGACAGGTGGATGCTGCAACATCGAACCAGAGTACAGTGCCTGCAACTTTAGCCTGGCAGATTCCCAGCTCGACCGAAGCTCTGCAGAAGAGCCCCACATGAACAGCGCCTCACACCCTACTCCATCCTAAATGCCCACGATCCGCCCAAACTCCAAACCGACCTCCAACTCTTGGCGGAGAATGTCCTCGCGGTTCGACACGGCTGCCTCTCCACCCGGGCCCATGAGTGTAGAACGGGCCGGAAGAGGATTCGGACAGAAGGCTGTGCAAAGTAGCAGGCCCTACCAAGTTCGCCCTTCCGGGCTTTCGGTGGCCAGCGCTGGAAGAACCCTTGAAGATCTTTTGCTGAGCCCCAATCCTTGAAGCCTGAAGCCCCAAACCCAAAACTTGAACTTCCCTTCAGATTCCTTTCCCACCCTTTCGACTCCCAGGGAGGTGCCTGCCAAGCCAGCTCTTTAAGTTGTGAGACCTGCAAAATGCACTTGCACTTGTGGGGTAAGGCTTTTTGTCAAGGCTCGCAAAGCTTACATCATCTCACATCCTTCTCAAGCTGTACTCTGAGGCCTGTGAAAAATGGACAGGGGCCTTTGGTGGGGCATCAGCTCCAAGCAAATCAAAAAGACTTCGCGCTTTCTTTCCTCTCGCCCTTTCGCTCTCGCTCTCTGCCCCGGAGACCTGCAACATTGAAACCTCATTCTTTCGCTCCTGTGCGCTCTAATGCGCTGGCCTTATGATGGCGATGCACGTGCAGCTGCCTAATGTGCTCCATGATGGCGTCACCTGGACTGCCATGCGTCTGTGGAACCGATGCCTGTGACCTGCACTACGCTGCTGCTCGGATCATGCCCTAAACTGAAGCACGACGAGTACTTGGTAACCCAATTTGGCAGCCGCCCGGCCAATAACAAGAACATGCTCTCGAGAGCTCATGGCCCCCAAACTCAACAAACAATTAAACACTGGGCTGCGGGTACTGTTGGTGAAAGGCGGCAAAACGAAGACTGTCCGAAGACTCTCAAAGCCGCTGTCAGGGGTCATCCTGAACTGAGGCCACAACCTGTCACAACCATGTAGGTATGGGGCTCTCTCTACTTTGAAAGCCGAAGAAACCTGGAACCCTGGATCTTTCAAAGCCCTACCACCACAACGAGCAGGCACAATCCCTTCAGGCTGCTGGCGGCGTCGAATCTCTGCCTCTGCTTGTTCACGCTTTTGGGCGAACTTTGCCTGTGCAGCGGAGCGTTAAAAGCTAGTTGCGCAAATCAAAAGTTGCACCACTTGGTGCGCAATGAAACTCAACAAAGGTCTGGGGTGTAATGCCAACTCGCATCATTCCCAAGGCCACATAACATGCACAAACTCTGCCACCAAGTGCTCCTTGGGAATGCCTGCACGGTCCCTTATGTTTGTGCGCAGCCAGTTCAATCATCATAAGATGTATTGCGAACGTCCTGGGTGCATGGTCCTGGCTTCGTCATCAAGGACATATCCCTCGCGGCCCTCGCGGCCGACGGTAGCCCCATGAAAGCCCCTCAAATCCCCGGGCAACAAGGCAACGGGCATCGGCAGGGGGTTTGTTCATAACCCAGCAACTTTTTGGAACCAAGGGCTACTTGCTCAGGGAACCTTGAACCAAACAAAATGTGCAAAAGGGTACCACTGGGCTACCACATAGGGCTTCTAGCTCTTCCATCGGCCTCTTTCTCCCGGCGCTTACCTTCCATCTGCTCCGAGTGGGCGCGCAAACCTGGGACAGGACGTGTTGCCTTGTGAAGAGGGTCTTCCCTCTATGACAAGGTACCTCGAGGCTCGGAGTTGTGTGTTAAGGGCTTAGGCCCTTATGTGTTGGAGCTTCCGGAGTTGAGCAGTTTTTTTGTGCCCAAGAACTTTTAGAGTCAAGGGTTTCACGCTGTTCTATTTCGACTCGGTGAGCTTAGGTCGGCCACAGCCCACATACTCCCGTCCGCCACGCATGTGGGTGACAGTTCCATAGCATGCCGGGCCCAAGGTCCAGATGCAAAGTGAACGCCGCACTTCCAACCTGGACGAACTCCGTAAACTCTGCGGGGTAAAGTGTGTGGGCAAAACCCAAGCTTGTGACTCGCATGCCCTAATTTGTCGACTTAACACCATGCCTACGCGAACCTTAAGCGCTAGAGTCCGACCTAGAGTCCGCCAGAGCCTGAACTGACTGCCCAGGCACGAGAGTCCATGTGATCGGATCGAGTCCTCCGGCGCTCGAGGGACGCGGCCCTGGCGAGTTTTGGGGCTTTCAATCTAGGAGCCGGCCTGCACTGACCTTCGGGTTTCTATGGGCCGCCTCTAGGATAACCCACGAAGCCCTGGGAAGAACAGTAGGTAACAGCTATACTGCGTGATGTATTTGTGCGCCTTTGCAAAAGCACCTTGTTGACCGCATGAAGCCCGAAACACAAAAACCAACCCAAGTCCTACAATCTCCGCCCAGGAGCCTTTCTCTGGCGAGCTCTACCTCAACCAGCGAGCGTCGCTGGGCAGTCATATCCTGCGGCTTAATGCAATGGGAATCGACGCATACTCCTGATTGGTACAGACAACCACTATTCGTTTTACAAAGGCTCGATCCAAGTAGTATACACTATGCATGATACTTATGAGAAGAGAAAGGGCCTCGGAAAGAAAGCCCTCCATGACCACATCTGCCATGTGTGAACTAGTGACTAGTGATACAAAGCACATTCTATGTATACTGTTTTGCTGCATATCCCCCCGCCCCCACCCCCTCTCCGCGCAGGAACGCAACTCTGAGCACTCAAGGGTACGGGATCCCGAGACCCCCCCCCCCCCGATTCAGGTTGAATCAGGCCGATTCGACCGCATCGGCCCCTGATCCAAGTTTCCCAGGAAAAGTTGTTCTGGGTTGGCATTCATTAAGCCAATAAGCAAATGTCTGTGTGTGTGTGTTATGTCCGACCCCAAAGCCCCGGGCAAAACCTTTAAACTGGAGACCTGGGCATTCAGCGGGCTGTCCTGTTGGCGACGCCTTGAATTCGCCCTTTCACTCTGTGTAGCCTCATCGGCCATCAAAGGTTTTGAGTGCGCGGCACCCAACAAGGACTGTTCAGAAGGCTCTAGGGTTCGCGGGGTGGTTCGGCATGGTCTGGGGCTTCTACTTCCAAGCGCCCACGAGCAACTGACCATGCCATCATTAGGCATCTCAATGGTTTAGCTTTTTGTGTTTGGAGTCTAGGATCTAGTCTAACTATTCAAGGGCTACACCAGCATGTAACTAAGCGAAAAGACAAAGTCAGAAAACAAAACCCGCGAGTGGCCCACGAGTCAGAAAACAACACTGTTTCAGAAGGAGCGTGTGGCCCTTTTCTGTTGGCTTCCCTCAAATACCTCGTCAACACCCTTGGCGCACGGTCTCTATCAGAAAGCCTCGATTTTTCACATTTTAGAGAGCCCCCCTGTTTCGCAGGAAACCTCTCGTGGGTTTAAACTCAACCCAAGATGAGAGCGTGCAGATCCGCCCGCAGTTTTGAAACCAGGCCTGCAGTCACTCAAACCAGCCAGTCACTCAGCCACCATGTCGCGCACACCAGACCCAGTCACTCAGACGCTCAAGACTCTCACCCTCGGAAGAACCTGTTTATTACTCACTCACTCAAGCTCTTGATCTTTGCCAGGCCCAGTTACTCAGACCCTTGAGTATCCGAGTGTCTGAGTGATTGGGTCCGGGGCTCCGAGGGTGAAAGTCCGAGTGTGGGCTGAGTAACTGGGACTGACGAAAAAACGCGACCTCAAACGAGTGCAAACTTTTAGTCCATATGCAGCAAACGATTTAAGAAATGTGCTTTCTCTAAGTAAGCTGCATATGATCGTCCTGCCGAGCCCAGAGCAGCAGGCATGCGTCATCTTGCTTCTCCGTCGGCAGGATGGACAGAACTAGCCATCCGATGAAGTCTGTGAGCTGCATGGTGGAAATTCGATTCAAGTACTTCTCAAGGGGCAAGAGGGCTGTATCACATTCACATGCTGGACATGCGTGTCTGATAGATTCTGCAAGTTGGCGGGAGGTCCATGGTTCCATAGTCTTGCAAGGCACTTGCGTTGTTCAGAGAATACGTGTTGCAACAAGGGATTGGTTGCATCATTTGCCTACAGGCGGCAAGGTTGCAGGGCAGAGGTTGAAATACAAGCCCTAAGCCGTAAAAGAGGTGCCGGGCATTGGAAGGGTTTGCTTTCGCACCTTTATGTCTTCTGACTTTTTCCAATTTGTGGCTTTGTGCTTTCTGACTTGTTGGCTTTTGGGTTTTCTGACTTTGGCATGTGTGTGTGTGTGTGTGTGTGTTTATCTTCTGACTCAGGAGCATTTTGCGGTTGTGTGTCCAAGGCGAGAAGACACTCGCAATACGCAGACCGACAACTCTGTGGGCATTGTCTTCATCACGCCTGAATCCGGCACAGGCAGGCTTCAAGAACCGAATGCCTCAACGCCTCAAGTCATGGTGGAGCGATGTGCTGGGGTCCGCGCGCTTGCCTTGCTCATGTTGCTGGCGATACGGGCGTCCTGGATGTCTTATGAGGGCTGCTTGATTTCTGCTCTGAGCTGCTACTAGTCAAGCCCTGAACCCGTTCAGTGTGCGTCGAATTCCCTTGTGTGCAGCACCAGATTCTTGGAAACTACAAATCTTTTTCGTGTGCAAGGGCGGTACTTGCGGTACTTGCTAAGGGGCCACTCCACACTCTGCTCAAAACGCCACACTTCACTTCACCCAAAACCCCTCTCCATATTCCACTTGTATGAGGGGAGGAAGGAATGCCCCCCCGTACCACATCCGTTAGCACTCAAATAAGTAGCAGACACTTACTCCACTCACTTCCTCACTTGTAGACTCTCGAGCTTGGCTTTTGAGTGTGGAAGGTCGAGGATACCTGATGAGGTGTAGACCGCTACTGCACTTGCAGAAAAAGTTCTAAAGGATCCATCATTGACCTTAGGCCTTCAACCTTCAAGCACTGTCAGGCCACATGGGAGTACCGATTCGCCAGAAACAGCAGTCTATGATCGACGTGCTGGACCTATTTCCTATTTCAAGGCGTTTGTTGCGCCAAACGCCTGAACCTTGGTTGCCCCAGAAACCCTATTAGGTTTACTATGAAGTCCTTGCATTCCCTAAGCCCGACCCGAATGTACAGGGAGGGATGCAGTGGTTGCAGCACTTCTTCAGGCACCGGGCACGGTGGTTGGCGATCTCGCGATTCAGCGCCTCACACGTCAGTGAGATATTGCGAGGTCTCAGGCATGTCTCGGGAGCCTGGCCCCATCCCATGTCTTGTGGCCATTTGACTTGTGAAATGATTCCCATGGGCCCATGAGGATGAAAGGCAAATTTGAATCTGCTTGGGGGGGCGGTCAAGATTGACCAGCTCTGAGGTTGGAATGTTGTGTGCCTTCTTGTGTTGAATATTCGTTCGGAGTTGCCGCATGTCGCTCAAGATGCTGCTCAAATTGGATATATTGATGCCGCTTTGGCTCCGCCGCAGCTGGAATACTGGAATTCCAGGCATCGCGGCTATTTGTCCAGGGTTGCAGGAACAGTAGTTGAAGATGGACTTGGAAGATTCTTCCTGAGAATATGAAGGATCTACACGGATCGGATCTAATTACATGGTCCTCCAGGCTGAATACACACATTACAGAGACTTGCGGCATATACGCAGGAAAACCCAAGCAGCTGCAGCCTGAAGAACTACCTGGTCTGCTGCAGGCGGAAGAAACAACTTCTTTGGCTAGGCAGAGGTCGGGTGTTGCTTATCATGTAGTGGCAACTAGTATGCCTGTCGCCAATACTCATGTTCGTCCAAGCAGCCCCGGCATGTGCTTCAAGCCAGATTCGCTTAGCCGGTTGGTAGCAAAATCTGATGATACTGTGCTTGAATGTCGTTGCCAACGGTAAAGCTCCCTTGCTTTAGATTTGGGGCTGTTTCCGGCCCGCGTCAGCTCTGAGAAATCATCTGCCCGCTGTGAACTCGTGAACGCCAGCATGTTCACGTTGTGGCAAAAAACAGTACAGGTCTCCATTTTTTGCCAGGTCAGGTTTGTAGGCAATCCCCAGGTACTCAATCTGCCTTCGGTGTACTTTGCAACCACCACTGTGGCATACATTCGGCTTTTCGGGCTGGGAGGTTCGTTTGACGTCACCAACCATTGACATTCGAAAAGCACGCGTTTCCATGGTACCTCCACCCTGATCGCTTTATGGAGGCTATCGAAGCTGGTAGGGTGCGGAGCTGCGGGGCCTTCCCAGTCGAAGTCTAGCGGGATTACGCCGGTGGCTGGGTCCCTACTAGTCTTTACTAGGAGGTCAATGTGCGCGGAATTGAATGAAACATGGTTCGACTTTAGCTTGGCTTGGCTTCGGCCTGGCCCGGCTTGGCTTTGGAGGGGGCCGAGGGGGGTTGGAGGGCACGCAACCCTTTCATTTTGCCAAGTCTCTCAAGTCTCTTTTTGTTGGCTTGCCAAGTCTTGTCATTGCAGGGAGGTTGGGGGCGGGGGGGCCGTAGTTCTCCCTCCCCCAACCTTCTTCTTGATCTAGTTTTTACACAAGCAATAAACACTAAATCACTAAATTAAATATCTTATGTACGCGACGCCGCCAACCACCATTCAATGCTGACATCCCCTCAAAAAGCTCATCATTTTACCACTCTGAGGGGTCTCGTCCGGTTCCCTGCATAAGCAGATATAAACTCGACCGTGATTACTACTGAATTATCGTTCTCGTGTTTGATTTTTATGAAGCCAATACTACAATAGTATCATAGTATCTCATACATTCTCATACTAAGTTAGGTGTTTAGAGTGCCCGGTATATCGCAAATGCTTTCACCAGACTGTCCAGCCATGAGCTCATGGGTACTCCGTAGCCAGTCCCTATTGGAGGGAAAGAAATAAATCGATGCCGGCTATCCGCTTGCCATTTTTTGGTTGTGCGACAAAATCTTGACCGATGCCAGGGTGTTCTCTGCATGCACATGCAGAATGAAAAGGAACATGTTCGTTCACGAAACTCAGTAGAGCGTTGCTTGTGAAGTTGTAAGCGCAGGGTGAAGAGATCCCCAAGGCCCTGACCACCGGATCTGCAAAGTTGAGCCGTGTTACGCTTCTCAATGGGCTCTCCACACGGAACTGGTTCCGACAAAATTGGCCCTTTGCCTCCTCTTCAGCGCGCTGACGGGCGATGGCATCCGATTTTGCCTGGCCAACGTCTTGGCTTTGTTTGTTTGAGGGTGTGCTCTGGGGATCTGGCGTTGAAGAGCTTATCAAAGGTTGGGAGCCCAAGGCTTACCCTATCCGCACTGACGGAACACAAGGTCTGAAGGTCACTCTATCAGCCTTGTTGCCAAATCGCTGTGCATAATGCTGCTGCTTATTTTGCATCACTTTCCTCGGGGATCCTTTTTGTACAGGTGCCGTTCTGTAAGGTCCTCGCTCATCCAACGTAAGGATCTGGCTATGAACACTTCCACCCGAAATCACTGCCAGGCCACAGGCAAAACATCCTTCCCTTCCGAACCTCCAATTCCCCGCCTCTTAAGGTTAGGAAAGCCCCACGGAAAGAAAAAGAGAAGAACATGCAGGCTGCCAACAAACGTAAAACCTTGTGTGCTGTTGGATAGCCAGATCTGCGCTCGTCACCGTTGAGGTCAAACCCCGCCCAAAGGCACGCCAAGATCTTCCAAGCGACCCTTTTTTGACAGCAAACGCCTAAATCCTGCGTTAACCCCTCCCTTCTATGCCTCCGCCGCTCGCGCTTTCGCCTCCCCCAACGCGAGTAGTTCCTGTTTCTGGACCCTGGCACGAAGGAGATTTTGGGGTTTCGGGCGACGGGGGTTGCGCTCACAGGCATTCCAGTAGTCCTGGAGCGCTTAGGGAGGGGCTTGTAGCGTACTTTGGGGTTTATTGGCCAAGTCGTTCAGTGAAGGTCCCTTTTTGTACTACCTAGACCGTGAAAATCATGAATTCAAAACGAAACCTAAAAGAACGAACTGCAGTTAAGATCGTAGAAGGCAACAGTAGGAAGGGGTTTCTGGTTCCCTAACTGCGGGAAATCTTCAGAGAGTGGCCACCTCTCTCGGCGTTGGGGACACCAGACTCGCCAGAGAAGGCTGTGGCTATGACAAGCATACGCAGCAACATACCACTGGACTTTGATAACGTGCAGAATTTGGACAACCCTGATCAGATCCACAGCGGCATGCTGCCTCTCTTACTTTGCGAGGCAAGAAAAGGGATTTTGTAGAGTTTCAATGCTGCAAACAGGCTAGAGTATCACAGTTTTGATACGTGTCGACCCTCCCAACAACACCAAGCCTCTGCGCACGCTGCACATTACAGCAAACAATATGTGCATGTGTTTGAACGCTTGGAGCTTGTGAACCAAGTGTTGTACTTTTGCGGCGGCCCGCAATCATGCAGCAGCATGTGGTCGAAGCTTCCAATGGCCGTGCAACACCATTGTAGTTGCAAAATCATCCAAGCGTCCAGGCAGTTTTGCATGACCTAACTGGTTTGCATCCTACACTCGCCGTGCTTTGAAGTACCGCTCTCCAACCCCGAAGCCGTGCTCAAGTCGTGTAGCAAACAATTCAAGTTCGAACCCACAAAACCCAAACCTCTGAATGCTTCGGCGCAGTGGGCTACTATGATGCTACACGCTACTCCATGCGCTCAAGCCTGCCTGACGAACTGCTGAGCTTGCTCACGTCGTCCACGTACCGCGTGTAGTTTGTCCTGCAGGTAGAGGCCGTTGGCTACAGGAGATGTCTCTCTGTCTGTCTGTCTGTCTGTCATGGGATGCGCTGTGGGCATCCATGGCGAAACAGGCATGCTGCCCCATCTGCTCTGTGCGTGTGCGTGTGTGCGCGTGTGCGCGTGTGCGCGTGTGCGCGTGTGCGCGTGTGCGCGTGTGCGCGTGTGCGCGTGTGCGCGTGTGCGCGTGTGCGCGTGTGCGCGTGTGCGCGTGTGCGCGTGTGCGCGTGTGCGCGTGTGCGCGTGTGCGCGTGTGCGCGTGTGCGCGTGTGCGCGTGTGCGCGTGTGCGCGTGTGCGGTGCGTGTGTGCGTGTGCGCGTGTGCGCGTGTGCGTGCGTGTGTGTGTGTGTGTGTGTGTGTGTGTGTGTGTGTGTGTGTGTGTGTGTGTGTGTGTGTGTGTGTGTGTGTGTGTGTGTGTGTGTGTGTGTGTGTGTGTGTGTGTGTGTGGTGTGTGTGTGTGTGTGTGTGTGTGTGTGTGTGTGTGTGTGTGTGTGTGTGTGTGTGTGTGTGTGTGTGTGCGTGTGTGCGTGTGTGGAGGACCTGGGCGTGAGACCAGGGTTCAAAATCTTCACTGAACCACCACGCGTAAAGCCGATCGTGTGTAGAGAAAGGCAACTTAAGGCAGGCATGGTACGGGAAAGGCCACTTGATTTATACCGTAGGCTCCACGAAACAAAACCGTTTTGCAAAGAGCCCAGACAATCCAGAGAACGTAGATGCAACATCAGCATCTAGCGCACGCAGACACAGAGACAAACTACTCGGGCGATGCTCGCAAAAAGTCCTGGGTCTCATTTGCTCTCTCGGTGGTGAAACTGCTGTGCCAGTCCTGCTGGTCATCGAAACCGTGTCATGGGCTTAAAAGTCAGTCGTGTTCAGCTCTGGGGTGCAGATTTAGAAACCTCTGCCGCGTTATGAAGGAAGCAACCACCGGATTACATCAGTGCCAAAGTCACAACGAACGTAAACAACCCAAAGTGCAAGCACTGCTTGGGGAATAAGTACACGCGTTGGCCTCCCTCAAATGAAAGCCCTACATCCCGAGTCCTGACTTTGGCTGCTCAACAGAGCTTAACGGTCCTTTAAGCAAAGGCGCCAGATCCCGACCCAGAACCAACAAGCTTAAAACCTTAACTCTGAAACCTCAACTCAAATTCTTGACCCCCCCAGACCCACGTGTACAAAAAAGCTCCAGAAGCAGATCCTCAATGCCCAAAAAGGCCCCACTCCAAAACCCCTCTTCCCCCCCTCGACTAGCCTTGCGGGCTGCCTCTTTGGCCTTGGACAAGGAAGCTGGGATTTGAAGCCCCCGAGCGCAGCGGGGAGCTGCACAAGCTAAGTCCGAGAACGAGTTGATTTGGGGATGTCGAGAACGGCTCAGGCTTCCAAGGTCTAGGACTGCAGAGGTCTGTACCGCGCAGTGCAGTGCAACTCCAACTGGTGCATAATCACAGCACGACCTGAGCTACTGAATGGTATGGAACATCCGAACAAATTGCAGGCAACCTGCCAAACCTTAAGCGCCTTGCAATGTTCCAACAAACTGCTGATTCAAACCTCCCAAATCCGAGCAGAAAGCCGCCCCAACTGAAACAACGCTCCGTAAGCCACATGCCCGGAGACATCTAAAAGCCCTGAACCATCCGCATCTGGGCAGCAAACCTCATGCTTTGCCTCGGTGCAGGCTCATGCCGTGCATCGGCAAGCTATTGCGAGAAAACCCAGACGTTCAGGCGCCAAGAACCGCTTCTTTGTTCAAAATTTTGCCACTTTCTTCCAGCCGTGGCTGCATTGCCCGTTGCAGTGAGGTTTGCGGATGGTTGCGAAGTGGGCTTTAAGATATTTTGAGGGTAAGACTGTTGATCGTCTTCGACCATGCACACGAGAACAGCTTTTGGTGAAGAAGATTCTTGTACCATGGGTTCTCGTGCACCAAGAAGCTGCTCACAAAGTTGTGGAAACCTTTGCGTGGAGGCTTTAGCTTATGCCGGCGGCATGTTCTTCGACAAACGGATCATGCGCAAACTTACGAGAAGCGTGCTGAAGGCAAGCCTACACGGAAAAAAGTGTATGCAAATCTTACGCATACCTACGCAGTCGAGGCAAGAGTAAAGACCTCTGGTTTTTGCCCATTTAACCTGATGGATAAGCTAATTGGGCTGAAGCTTGGAGTGCGTAAATAGAGGAAGTCGGAGTCATAATGATGCTGAGTATACGATCTTCGCGTCTGGCGAATACTTCTTGAGTTGAGGATTCTTCAAGGCCCAGGGTTCCATTGTAAAGGAGCACGCCCGCCTTCATTTCTTGGCAGCGCATCTGCACCTGCGGGAGCTGTTGAATCACGACTGCGAATCGAAGGCGCCTTTTGTTATTTTTCCCTTAGCCAAGAAGTCAAGAGTTCGAGCGTTTCCCAACCATGTCTTGTGAATGCAAGGGGTCGTTCTTCTGCCTGCAGGCAACAACGAATGCTTACCGACAGGGGCTTTCTACCAAGAATCTCGGGCTGAGAGCCCGCTGGCACGTTGACAATACCTGCCCTACGGCGGTTGCCACAACACAAAAAAAACCGATTACCATGCGGAACCTGGTTGTGAAAAGCCTACTGAAATTCCGGGAAAAAGCGCCGTAACGCAGTTAAGGCCTTCTATTCTACACTAGTTGACACCCTACACAACCCCTACCAAAAAGAATCGTCGGCACTGTGGATGCAAGCGCTCTCTCAAGGGCAACGAGAAGAAACAGCAAAACTTCATTCTCTAAACGGGCACAAAACTCAAACCACACAACATTTCGACTCCAGATGAGAACCCTTCGTGGGGCACTCTGAAAAGCCCTTCTTTGATCATGCAGGGCTACATTGAGCATGAGAATCAACGGAAATTCTGCGGCCTCCATCTGCAGGGCCGGGTGGCGTGCTTCCTGAGCCAGCCGGGCCTCCCAAGGAAGAAGTTTGAGCTTTTGGTGCGCTTCCATCGGTCAGCTTTCTAGGGCTAAGCTTTCATCGTAATTCCCCCAGCAATGTCCAGCAAAATCCGAGAAAACCCAAAACAACAAAAGAACCACAAGCATCCGAAACCACGAACAAAACACGGCAAACAAAGCAACGCGGAGGCAGGCAGTCACGAAAGGCGGACCGGACCCTGAGCCCCAGAACCCCCCTAAACCCTAACTCACAACCCTCAACACTTTTTACGTAAACCTTGAACGCTGAACCCCTAACCCCCCCACAGACAAAAAGGAGGCGCCTCGGCCAAGCGGCGTGCCTTCTCAAATTTGCACTCCGAGGAGGTGGCAGAGCCTTCGGTTTGTGCAAGTTCTTTGTTCGGTAGGGACTGGGGTGCTGGGGATGCAACACAGCCCAGATGGTCTGGAGCTTAAGTTTCGCATCCAAGAAAGCTTAGGGGCTTCAAGTTACTCTTTGCTTTGTTCCTGTTGGTTGGTCTTGGGAGGACGTGCTCTGTGCATGACATGCCCTATCATCTGCAGAGGGCAAAAGGTACGACCTCTCAGGCACACTTGAATTCAACATGATGCCTTGGGTTCGGCCGGTCCACACTAACAGTCACCACCAGCAGACCCACAAATAAAAGCACCAAAAAATTGACTGGGATTCCTGCTTTTCCTGGTGCTATTCCTGGTGCTATTCCTGGTGCTATTTCTGGTGCTTTTTTTTGTGCTATTCCTGGTGCTATTTCTGGTGCAATTTGTTGTGCTATTCCTGGTGCTATTTCTGGTGCTATTTTTTGTGCTATTGTTTGTGATATTTCTGGTGCTATTTCTGGTGCTGTTTCTGGTGCTATGTGACTAACAGTCACCATCAGCAGACCCACAAAAAACAGCACCCGGTAAATGCTAAGCTGCTAAAATTGACTGGGATTCCTGGTGCTATTTCTGGTGCTATTTCTGGTGCTATTTTTTGTGCTGTTTCTGGTGCTATTTTTTGTGCTATTGTTTGTGCTATTTCTGGTGCTATTTCTGGTTCTATTTCTGCTGCTATGTGACTAGCAGTCACCACCAGCAGACCCACAAAAAGAAGCACCCGGTAAATGCTAAAATTGACTGGGATTCCTGGTGCTATTTTTGGCCTGTGTGTTATAAGGCCACGGCGTTATTTGACTGTTAGTGTGGACCGGCCGAACCCAAATGATGCCACGAAAATGCCAAGGACCCCAAGCGGCATTTATGTCGAATTTGCAGACTTTAGAGGGGCATGCCACGAAATTGATATTGCCTCAGCAAATGGAGGGGGCCCATGCAGTATGTCCCTCCCCCTCTCTTTTTGTTTCTGATTCCAATCCGGAGAAGGCGACTGCGTGGCACAAATCGGCTCGTTTGCGCCAAAGGTCAAGAAGCCGAACAGCACACCAACGTAGGTGGTGCGAGTAACTTGTTTTTATTTTATTTTATATTTGAAGTGTGCATGCATCTTTCTGGCACATTTTTAGGCATCTGCTTATCTTGGCTGAGACAGCCCATTACCATGACTGGGAGGAACTCCCTTGCACGACAGGCAGCATCATGGACTCCAGCAGTGTCGACTCGATTGCTCTCGTTGCAAGAGATCAACCAGCAATGAGGCTCAAATCGTGGAGATGGGTCTCGTGCAGGGTGCATACACAGAGTGTCGCAAAATCGGGGATCAAATGTGTAGAGCCTGGGGGTTTCAATCCGGTGAAGGCTCGGGGGCTTCTGATGTAGGGGCCTCAAATTCAAAGTGAAACGGGGCCTTGGCTTCTTGTGTCAAAGGTGGCCATGTTGCGTGTTCCTGGCGCCAGGGCTGCACTTTTGCAAATGACAAGTCGGAGAACCAAGGGTTTGTCAAAGAACTTGAGGACGGCACACCGGGGTTCCTAGTTCGTTCCATCTAGTTCCTCGCAACGACCTTCGCTGTCCACTATACCTTGAATACATGAATAGGCGATGTGGAAAGCGGCAAGCCGGAGTTCACACACACAAACAAACACAAACACACACAGAGATTCACACCCATACCCACACGCACGCGCACGCGCGCAGGATCCGAAAGCCTTAACCCAAAAAAGCGCCTGCATAGACTCTCCTGCATCTACAACCAACCTGAGCACAGACCAACGCCTGTCCGCTTCCTGAGCCAGTACGATTGGCACCCGGACCCCTCTCGAGCTGGAGACCGGCTGGCGCATGTAGTTTGACAGACGGGCACTGGTGCATCCCGGATTAGGGTTTCGGGAATACTGCTCAAAACGAGGTTCTTCAGTCGAACTTCCCGAAAAGTTGTCTTGGAGAACATCCCACTAAGCCAAACAGGGTCTGTAATTGACGAGAAGTACACACAAGCAAAATTTCTATGATACAAAAGAGGAGAACGCCCCAACACCCTGTACCCAGACATCCCAGAACAGAACTATGATCTAGAAGAACCCGCTTGTGTCTGCCCCCTGCATTTTTCCATCCTTGTTGCTTCTTATCAGGGAGGGAAAGAGAAAAATGGAGAGGCGAGAGAGAATACAAACGAGAGAGAGAGAGAGAGGGAGTGAGAAGGAGAGTGAGAAAGCAGGAGCCTGAAGAAAGGGAGAACCAGTCATGAAGCTTCTCTATGGTTTCGAGTTGAGGAGTTTAGGAGTCCAAGGCAACTGCAACAGGGTTCTTATGCTGCAAGGACTTTTGCGGTTTGGTGCAGTTGCCTTCTAAGTATGCGGCTCCTTGCTCATAAAACCAAAATCCTACATTCCAAGTGCTAAGCCGGACACCTTGACACAACGCCCTTTTTAAGCTAGTGTCCCAAGCGACACGAGGCCAAAAACGATGACTGTTTTTTTGAGAATGCCGCCGCTTTCGAGATGTTTGTTGGCACGTAAAGGGTGGATCTCCTAGATTTTCAGGGGGGCCTGGGGTTAACAGTTCAGAGGTCAAAACCCCAAGCCCCACATCCCGCGGTTGAGAGGCAGCACCTTCACATGAACTCTGACGACATGCTCATGCATATTCAGGGCCTATTTGTGCCTGCTCTGCACGTCTTTTTGAGCTTTGCCGGAGCAAGGTCATGAGAGCCAGCACGAGTGAGCTGCGCACGGAAGACCTCCCATCTGCCTTACAGCAACACAACTTGAGCACAAACATGTGAAAGCTCTCGTGCGCGAAAAGGAGGCTGTCTCCGTCGCAGCACCACGAAACTCTGGAACAGACCATGCCACGGTGGCAGTGGGTGTGTTTCTCCATTCGCCCCAACAGTAATTAGCACTTCACCGGACACTGGAGTACTGAATCTCAATTGCGTGGGGCTTTAAAGTCCCGATGCCATTCGCGCAACTTTTGACTTGTGACCTTCAAACCCTCCAGCCTTCCGTCGCAACTTTATGCCGCCCGCCCTCGCTAACATGCAATCGATGCTGGGATCGGTTTTACAACAGCATGGTTTGGTGTAGTAAGTCCTGCTTGCGCTTGCTGCTAATTAGCCGCCATGCAACCAAGGTAGCCTAAAGCCTTTGCTAGAATATTCGACCTCACCCTTGCACGCTGCAGCGACGCTGCTCAGACGCTGCTCAGTGGATGCGAGCTCTCTTCGCGCCCTGCCTGAACACCTCGGAGATGATGGGCAATTTCTAATGTCAGCCCCATGGAGTATGGGTTCGTGGTGAAGCTGCCAAGAAACCCAAACACCGAACCCAACCAACAATCCAACTATTTCCTACACCTGGTCGGCCAAGCTGCGGCGTTTGAGAACAATCTTGGGTCTGCACATCTTCTTGCGTGACAGCATGCATGCTTCATTTGAACTCAGTGACTGGGGTTAATCGGGTTTGCAGGCAAAACTATTCGAGATAGGGCGAAGGGGTAAATGTTTCCGTTCATGCATAGGGTATGTGTTCGTGGTTTTGAAGCTGCCAAGAAACCCAAGCACAGAGTTCCAACCAACAATCCAACTATTTCCTACACCTCGTCGGCCAAGCTGCGGCGTTTGAGAGCAATCTTGGGTCTGTACGTCTTCTTGCGTAACTGCCCCCCCCCCCCCCGCCCCCCTCATGTAGACGAGAATGTTGTGCGCAAGGGGGAGGGGGGGAGAGAGCGAGAGAGAAGCACAGACTTGTTCCGGTCCTTACCAGCAAGTGCTTGTGCTAGGGAAGAATCCGATGTGAGAGGAACGTCCTCTGGGCCTTGAAAACCGAGGCTGGAGTGCTCTGGTGGCGGGTCCGAACCTAAGAACCCGAATGCACTTTGAGGCTTTCAATCTCTTGTGCTTTGCGAGGCTTTTCGGGAACCGAAAATTTTGGCATGTTTCCGGCTGTTCGACTTTTCGTGCCTGCCGGCACGTTTCCCCCTTGTCGGAACTGCTTCGCACTCTTCGGCGCTTCAAACACACTAGTTGCGTTGAATCCTCGCACCGAAAGGTCAAGGTCCCTGCGGCCAGCGATCGGATGTAGCCTTCCAGGCGGCCAAGGACGTTTCCATCCTGACAAGCCAAGGAGTTGAAGTCACAATAATGGTGGCTGGAGACCAGATTCTTACACTACAAGATGCTACAAGTAAGTTGCCGTAGCTTTGCGTTGGCTTTTGCCTCGCCAGGCATGCGAGGCCTCTAGGGACTAGCAGCTGCAGGGCTGAAGCTCGAGCACATGAGCTCCTTGGTGCCATTTGGGTTGAAGGTCTCCATGACGTGCGCAAGCTTCTCGGGAGACAGGGACCTGCTCTCGTGTAGGGCTTTAGGGGCGTTGGGAGGTTCATCGTATTGGAGACTCTTATCTCGGCAAGGAGCATGAAGGCTTAGCACAAAGCCGTGCCCCAGGGCTAGCAGTAGGGGCCCGGAGTTGACTTTCTTTATCTACGGTACGTCACATGTCACGCCATGAGGTACTTTAGATCTGGGCCATGTCTCTCTTTCGGTTTTTTCCTCCACTTTGTTTCTGTCAATCAGACGAGCTTATACTTACGTGATCCAACACTCACGTTACCAGCCACATCGCGCCCACGGCAGACGGAACGGTGGCTGCAGCCGGCCCGTCGCCGACAGAAGACGCAACTCCAGCAGCTAGAGCCGACGATTCCTTTGCAGCATTTGCGCTCCGTAATTGCCCTCCTCAGAGAGAGACAATCTCAACCCAGGTTTACGAGGTGTTGTTCCTCCAGACAACTTAACCTACCCAACCTGCTCCCTCTTCCGTTTCTGGACTCAGAGCAGCTACTGGGTTATGCTCGGAATTTCTACAATTGAAGTCGAACCAAATAGGGCAGGGGACACGGACTCCGAGTTTCGGCAGAAAACTCCAGAGCGACCCCGAAGGGAGCCTATCCTCACGCGGGAGAACGTATTGCCTTTTTCGAACAGGAACCAGGAACAAATAAGAAGAAATGGGAGCCCATGTCGGTATTGGGTTCCTGAAAGGCCAGCACTGAGTAACCACGTCTTTCTCACGGCTGCAACCCGCTGCTTTCGCAGAGAACAAAAACGAATGTCAGATTGCATTGACTTGGAATTCAGATCTGTGCTTGAGCGATCTAGGGCTGACTGTGAGTGAGCGTGAGTGCGGCCGGGTCGTCTGAAAAAAATGAGAAAGACCTCTTAAAGAAACCGTAAGAACGGCATCTCCGTACCATGTCTGCCAGGCCCGGTCTCCTAAGTGCTCTCAACTGCGCCAGGGCGACATCAGGAGTTCCCTCGCAGAAAAATCGAGACCTCAGCTGAACTATGTGGAACGGAAGAGCCCAGCGCGTATCAGACGGAGGTTCTGCTGAAACTTTCTTATGTGGGCTTCGCATGAATGCAGTTGTCCCAGATTCCACTGCGCAGTCTAAACGGGGAAGGGGAACATGACAGCAAAGGCAGAACCAGCCGCGAGTTGTAAAGTAGGAATCCTGGATAACCTACTTGAACCTCAGACGCTGAACCTCTCTAAACCATCCTGAGCCCAAACCTACAAGGGTTTACATGGGTTTTAAGGGTTTAGAAGTTGGGATGTTCCCCCTTATACTAACAGTCCTTAATAGGGATTGTAGTACTCCCTATTAAAATGCCTGTTAGGGATTGTTAGTATAAGGGGCAACATCTCAACTTAGAAGGTTTTAGGGTTTAGCTCCACAGCCCAACCGTGCACCCTAAAGCCTAAACCCTGAAACCTAAACCGAAAATCCCTCAACCCGTCCGGAAGTTCCCGGCCGCAACGCAGGATGAAGGCATCCACAGCCTGGGGGTCGGTCGGCGGCACCTCTCCGGTTGCTGCCGGGGCTTTGGCTCGGACTTGGTGGGTTCAGGGTTTTTTCCCTCCTGCACAGCTGGGACTTCGTAGGTTTAGGGTTTTATAGGGTTTAGGGTTTGGCAGATTCTAGTTTGAGTATAGCCGGATGCCATTATGCAAAGGCGTTCGGTGGTCTACCATATCTAACTTCAGGAGGATCTCGGCGCTTAGGGTCCACGCCACGGAAATAACTTTTTGAATGCCTGAGAGCCTGCAAGGCTGAGCCACTTAGTCGCTTGTAACGCTTGTAGAAAGTCTGAACTCACCAAGGTCTGAAGCATCTATGACCTATGAGCTATACTCAAACCCATCAATAGATGAACGATGAAAGGTACTGCTCCAAGGCCATCACCGGTGGCGGTCCGCTTGGCACCTCAGCCGTCATGCCAGAGGCCTCGTCGAGAGCTGCTGTTCTTTGATGCGGGCTTTCGGGTCTCACGTTCGCACATGGCACGGATTGGCAGGGCTTGGGGATTTGGAGCGTACGAGCTTTGTTCAAGGTGTTTAGGATGTTGGAGAAATCTACAAAAGTGCGACTTCAGCGGTCCAAGCCTTGCCCACTGTGGAGGGGTTACGGCGATATTGAAAACAACAATACCGGTTCAGGATAATGCCCCGAAACCCAAACCTTAAGCTTGGAGTTGCGCTATCTCAAAAGGCAACAATCCCTAAGCCGTAAAACCCTGAAGCAGGAAAGACACAGCAGGTGCAGGGCCGACCGAAACACTTGCACTTCACGAGATCTGTGCAACAACAAGCTACGTAGCTTCGGGTTCTAAAGAACCCTGCTCAGAAACAAATCGCGACGCCTCCCAACCCGAATCCTCACTTTCGAATCCGCACGCATCCCCAACCACCAAGGCAATCTACAGCGGCATGATATGGCACCACCATGTAGGTATGGAGGTCGGAAGAGACTTACAACTCCACACATACTACATACTAGAAGGAAGAGGAAACACATATCAAGGCACGAAACTATTTGTTGATTCGGAACCTTGAACTGGAGACCATACCATAGCAAGAGGAAAAGAGCGTCAGTATAACCAGAGTTCCAGGAAGCACCAACGCCAGAGCCTGGAAGAATCTGCACTTTGTGCACGGCAGGAACATTAGCACTACAACTGAAACAAACGACACTGAAGCAGGAAGCTATTACATATTTGAGGCGAAAACAGAAATAACAAGCCACTTAACAGGGGAGCCGCCCCAGATCGCAGAAAGTCCGCAGGCCCGCAGCCAGCAGCCCGGAAAACAAGGCCGGCCAGCCACATCTCGGAAAATGTTGGCCCAAGACCTAAGACTCACAAGCTTAACTCCAAATACTTCCCCAAAAGCTCCAAACCCTCCGCTTCACCCATCCTGCAACGTCTGGTTGGCGAAGTCGACTAGCCGCATTCCACCCGCCGGGTCGAACTCCTCTACAGAACCCAGCAGTTAGGGAGAGTTCTTCGGGGTTGACCCAGGATATGGGAAGGGGTCTACATTTGGGGGCTTCAGAGCTCAAGGGGTTTCTGGCTGAGCCGGCTGTGGGTTCGGAGCCTTCGGGGCGTAGTTCTCGTGTGTTAAGGCAGGGTTGTTCCTTTGCTACCCGCCAAGCAGACCAGCAAGGCAGGGTTTAGGGCTCATGGTTTGGGGCGTGTGCCTTCGTGTTCGGAGACATAGAATGGATTGGGGAGCTTGGGGCTCGGATGGTTCCTATTTGTCAAGGTC
Source organism: Symbiodinium natans (assembly GCA_905221605.1). NCBI lineage: Eukaryota > Dinophyceae > Suessiales > Symbiodiniaceae > Symbiodinium > Symbiodinium natans. The sequence continues at coordinate 481,593 of CAJNDS010002239.1, read as the reverse complement.
TACCGCTGCAAGCCGCGAGTAGGAGCCCGGCAGCGATGATCTTCATTTGAACCTTGCGACACTGAAAATTCTAAAGCCTGACCTCGGCAGCACTTCCTTCTCCTTCTATTTTGTGATCTCTCTTCTTTTTTTTCTACGGGGCCTGAGATAGTGTGATCGCTCTCTCTCTCTCTCTCTCCTGCACGCTTAGCCCCCCCTAAGGGAAGGCTGCCCCAAAGGGCGCGCGAAGTCCGCTGGTCTGTTTGTCTCTCTCTCTCTCTCTGCTTTCTCTGCCCTCCTCGCAACAATCATGAAATGGTCTCTCCACCCGAACCAATGGCGCTGGGCAGTGCAGCAGTCCTTTGAAAGAGGTTCGACAGTGGTGCAAAGACCGAAGCTACGGCCCCAACGCTCCTGAATGTCGAAGCATAGCGCCCAAGCCTAAACAAGCCAAACCTGTGCACAGCCCAGAAGCCAGGTCCGGCATGGTCTTGATGTGAGAAACACCTTCCTTGGCAGATTGAGGAGCTCGAGGGTTTGGCAATTTAAGAGTTTCAGGGACCTGGTAGTGAGGTGGACAATTTCAGACATATTGCCGCAACAAGGTTCGTTCATGCCTCGTGGCACAGAAATGTGATGCACCGCAAGGGTCTACAAAACGGTTGACCCTGAGATTGGCTGTTGCATGTGCATGCGCCTGCCTCGAATTCACAGAATAAGCTGCAGACTGATGCATCTTGGTTGGTTTCTGCGGCATGCCCTTGGATGCCTGTGGTCTTGATTCTTGCTAAGGATTTTCACAATATCTGCGATACATGGGTAACTTGTCCACACCTGTCGTGCCTAAAGCTGCCACCTCCTTATCTTGTTCGGTGAACTATTGAGACTTTACCTGGAAACTCTGCCTCCAATCAAAAGCTGGAATTTGTTTGCTGGGCTTGAACCCGATGGTGGGCGGAATGACTTGTCATGAGAAACGCAGCGGAAGGAATAGCGACATGTTGCTGGCACAGAGGACCGCATGCACACATCGCACATGGACGGATCGACTCACGGAAATGAGCTGGGAATGACGGTACCAGGCATAGCCCACAGGCAATCCAAAGGAATCACAAATCGTGACACAGAAGATTTTAAGCTTCATCCAGGACTCCGGCATTAAGGCAGTGAGGGGGGAGGGAGTGCTGGAGTGAAAGGCCGGAAAAGGAAGGACAGCCACAGCAGACAGCCACAGCAGCCTCCCCGTCACTGTAGCATGGTGCCTGGACATTGAACTCTCAAAGCCAGCAGCGAAACCACCGCAGCAAACCCATGAAGATGCGAAGTACAGATTCAAAAGGCATAAGGATCAGACGGAACGATCTTGACGTACTTTGATGGATTTGCCTACAAGAAGCATGGCCTAGCAACCTCAAGAAACATCAAGAAGTAGTGCAGCAAAGCCCACGTGCATTGCACGTGGGTCGGCTGCGAGTCAATGTGAACTCGGGCGGCAGGAGCACATCCCAGGTGTGAACGGGCTCAGAAAATCCTCCACTGCTCCACACCAGCAAAGCAGAAAGAGTAGCTGGCAGAACCGTGGGTGGATGAGTGGAGGACGCAGGCGGACGCAGGCAGACCGATGCCACAGACTCTTTTGATGCGGACCCATGCTCACATTAGCACCCAGCCACAATGGAGGCCGGGCATTTCCAGCCAGGTAAGAGCCCCCTTTGGGAGGCCGCGGCTACCAGTGATAACAACTCACGGGGTGCAAAGCGGAGGAGTTCAAGAGCCTCTTCTGAAACAGAAAGAACTGTTGTGATGCGTAGGTAACATGTATGAGAACGAGTGTTCGTTAGCAAATGCAGTATTGATTCGTGCGATCGGCAGTGAACCCAAGCGGAGACAATGCAGAACTCTTTTCGAAGTCAACTTAGTTGCCACTGGCAAGGAAATCCTTGGTGATGGGTCCGGAGCTTTGACTGAGCATTTTTTGACCGGGGGGTGCTTGCTCTGACGACCAGGTTGCTGCTGCGAACGGCCAACAAGTGCTCCAGATAAACCTCCCATACTGCACCTGGCAAGAAAATGTGTGAGACCCCACGCTAAACGCCACCTTTAGACTGCAACTGCCATAATCCATTCAAAGCCTCTCAGACTCTCTACATGCGCCCCAAAATCCCACCTCACAAGTATGACCCAAGGCTCCAGGGGGAGCTTCAAAGTCCGTCCCCACGTCGAGCGCACGAAGCCCAGCAGGCGACCCCACCTGACGGGCTAAAGCGAGAAAGACAGAGGGAGGGAGGGAGAGAGAGAGAGAAGACGGAGAGAGAGAGAGAGAGAGAGCGAACCTTCAGCGTGAAAGCACACTCCTCGCAGTCTCTATAGTTGCTTGGAGTTGGAACGATCTAGCGGGCCCATTAGGCGTGGCCAGGACGCTGCTGCACGGATTGCCACTTTGGCGGAGTGTACGACAGACCCTGGCAAAATAACAGCTGATGTGTTCACGAAACAAAGCGGACTGCGCAACCACTGTGCGGATCAAGGTTGCGGCCTTTGGTTTGGGTTTTAGCGTGTAAACGAGACTTTCAGCACCATCACATCATTATTCTTGTAATCACATGAAGCACATTTGGGGTGTAGATGGGGTCCTTGGTGGCCCTTGCGAAGTCTTCAAAACACTTCATCTTGCTTTCCGGATGATGCGTCCATTTCTTGGAAAAACATGTTGCCATACATATGCAAAGCTGCACGGCCCACTTCAGACCTCAGGCTCCAGCACGTTGCCATCTGCAGAGGCAGAAGCATCGAACGAAGACCTTACACTTTCGGGTTTGCTGGGGCTTCAAGACCTACGGTGTCATGAGAACAGTGCAAACTCAGGGCATGGTTAAACGTTCGGATAGCCGAGGATCTCCGTGAAATAGGCGGGGGGGGGGGGGCGGGCGGCTTGCTTCGAGCACAGCTTCGCCGAATCGTGTGTAGGACGGCCCGCTAGCAAACACTGCCGGCAAGAACATGAAGCAGTTGCCTGGGGTACACAACTTCATTTAACGGCTCAGGCCCCTGAGTTTCAGTGTCGGTCCTAAGCCCTTCCTCCGGCATTCTGTCACTCAGGCCCGGGGCAAAACGATCTCCAGAACGTTGATTGGCAGAGCCTGATCAACGCTCGTGATTCGGGCGGCAAGGATGTGAAAACATATGGCTCAACCCACTGGCCAACTGTTTAAGGCTCAGGGTCGAGGTAAGACTTGTTTTAGCCACCCTACTTCTAGATGTGCTTGCGAAAACGCACACACGCACACATACATCAAGCGCATTGGTTCGGTTAGACAGTTGGTAGACAGTTTTTGGTTTCTCGCTGCGCTGCTCGGCCCTGGCTATGATTCACGTTATGATGGTCCGCAAGTTTCTGACGGGCGTCGTGCGCCGGGACTCGGACCGGGGCATGATCCCCACGAAGACACCGAAAGCCGACAATTCGGAACAGCGGCACAAAGAGCGAGACACCGGCACAAACATCGGGGCACCCATGGAGGACGATGATTGAGACGCCGGCCGGAACATGACAACGACCAAGACACCGAAAGACCGCCGCACCGCCGGGACACCGGGACAAAATCGTTGCAGGAAAGGTTCGAGGACACCGGATCCCATGCAACGCGCGACTGCAGACGGCCTTGCTTACGAATAGCGAACTCCAAGCTGGTCGCTATTGGGGAACGAGGCTTCTCGGATTCCCGTATCATTGCGCCCACACGAAGCCGATAAAACAGGGCATCCCATTTTGCAGTCCTGAGAGGCAGAGAGCAACCATCCCTGACATTCTAGCCATCAGGTGATGCGCCACACCCGACCATTGAAAGCCCTGTCAATGCGACTTGTTATTCTGTCTCCTCGATTTGGGGTGTTGGTGCAGGGTTGAGGGCACTAGGGCGCTCAAGCATTTCAACTCACTGCACACCGCTTACCCTTCCCGAAGCTGGCCTGCAGGAACTCGCCAACGCGCTCCTCCAAGCCCCAGTGCTCAATGAACTGCTTGAGGCTGGGCGCGGCGCTGTGGCCGCTGTGGGGAACCGGGCCTCAGCTTGTCAGCTTGTACTTGATGAGGGGACTTGCGGGCGATTTGAGGTACTCTCAGGATTTGAATTGTGAGAACTCAAAATAGAGATGGGTCTTGTGGAGCCCTTTATCTTGGATCTTGAAAACTGTCCCTGACTGCTTTAAAGCAGACGTGTTTGCCTTAAGCTGTGTTCCAGAGAGCATGTGTGTTGCAGCCAACGTCTCACAGCCCAAGGGTTTCAGCTCGAGGGGCCTTGCCATCTGTCGTTAGATTAGTCAACCTGAGGTCATGCCAAGAACAGCTCCAGCGCTTAGCATGGAACTCAATCCCACCCCCAACATAACATCTCCTCTAGGTGGATGACCGTGGATTATCCCCTTATCGTGAATAATCCCCTTGCCAAGGCCCGGTCGTGCCGGCGTCACCCACGCCGAGGGCTGTGTCGTGAAGCGAGGGTCGACAACGGGCAATGAGGTCCTTCGGCGGTTAGTTGGGGGATGCCTCGAGGGTGTGCCAGCAACGGCGGCCTTTAAACCGCGCTTGTTGAACCCACCTGCTTAGGGTAGTCACGACAAGGTACCTGGCTCTCCCCCTATTGCACCCCGATCCTGCATCTCACAGAGAGAGCTTTCTTGGGATTTGCAGTAGGGTGCAGGGCTGGGGCTCCAACGCCTTTTCAAAGCCTAGTTGTGGGTCGCATGGGCGCCGGAGCATATCCGAGGCTAGGGCAGGATCATGTCGCGCTGCTGCTCCTTGTCAACACTGGAGCTTTAGGAAAATCGCGGTTTGAAAACAGCAAAACTTGATGGAACACTGTTCTGACATGGGTGTTCTTACGGAGCGAATGAAGGGTCCATTCCCAGCACAACATAGCACAACGGCCTGCACCGTTTCCTGTGTCGCAATTGTGTGCATGTTCAGAGCAACCCTGACTCTGCGCGCAGCCTCTGGCAGCATCTTCATGTACTCCACCTGGGCACGATCCTCGGCCAAACCACTCTTTTCCCAGTCAAGCTTTGCAAATGCAATGCTAAGCTCTGCTGTGTTTGGCCTGAGTGCCAGGCCCATCCCACCAGGCGCGCGGTGCAAACTCGCACAAAGGCTAAAAGACGTCCCCAGACGTTGCCGTCCTGAGTCAGCCAACACCTCCCCATTAAACTCAGGTGTTCAGATGATTATGGTTGATGGTTTGCCGTGCAGCTCATCTGGACTCTGGACGCCACGACATGGAACAAAAACTGGATCGACATAGTGCCGTATGGGCAAGCTTACTGGGCAGCTGTAGAGGCAGCTTTTCTGGCAACCTTTCACCATGTCCCCTTCGCCAAGCAGAAACAATTCGTCGAGGTCACTTCGACTCAAAGCCAAGCTGAGCTTCAGAAACCCGCATGCAAAACAACCGGTACAGTAGAAGCTGCCCTCCCACCTAAACAAATTTGGACCTCTCCGACCGTAACAAACAAATTGCGCCTTCGTTCCGCTGGGATCGAAGTTCCCAGCGATTTCCCACTTGACCTGCGCACCGGTTGGGGTTGGCGCCGGCGACCTCACCCTCGAAAAACCCTCAAATCATCACTTGAGGGCATTCGCTAGAGCGAAGCAAAAGAAACTAGGAGGTACTGGAGCTCACGCCACAAGAAACTGGTTCACCTTGCATTTTTCGCGAGTGTTGCAATGACTGCAGAGTCGCTGACGGCCACATCTCACCGATCTCTTCTGACCCCCGAAGTCACGCGGTGGAGGGGCCGCCTAGTGCTGGCCTCGGGGACCAGCCTGGAAGTCCTAGTTGCTTTATGACGGTGATCGTTGTCGCAGATCCGTCCGGAGCTTGGAACATATAGGATCAGACCGTAAGTCTGAACCATCTGCCACGATAAAGCCAAGTGCGTGCAGAGATGTGCACATGGGCCGGGTTGGGAAATGCGGGCAGGGCTGGGGATGAGTCCGGCGATTCAAAGATTGTTGGATGGTAAGTGCGGGAGCACCATAGGCATTTGGGTCGAGGCCAAAGCAGAAGACATCGGCCTTCGCTGTTGCTGAAAAAAGCCATGATCCTTCCCGCCCTTCCACTGCCCTGAGCCTGGGTGAGATTATGCTAAATTATACCCACATCTTTGGCCCTGGTCAATTGCGTATGGAAGCCCAGCGGGAGCTCCAGCAACACCAACAAGGCATGGGCGAGAATAAGATGTCGAGAACATCATCGACAAGGGCACCGGCTCCCTTCGCCGTTGTTTACGGCATTTCCGAGAAACGAACAAGCATCGTGAGGGCGCGCATCTCGTGGACTCAAGGGCTCATGTCTGTGCATTGGGGCTTACCGTAACAAAGGAAAACTGATGAGAGCACCCATTCAGCGCCAGAAATTCGGACTCGCATAGATGCACGACATCCAATACCCCCAAAGCTATCCGTGCCTCATCTGGCAGCCGCATCAGGAAGTCTATGCAGCCTGGTGCTTCCGATTACCGTGGCACTTCAAGAATTAAAGCTGCGAGTTTCCTGCCGGATTTCCGCAGACAGAACACGTTTCGAAACTATGCTTTCAATATTTCTCAATCCCTAACCCTACACCCGGAACCCTGAACCCTTTTGAGCCCAGACTCGGACAAGCTTGCTGGGAACCCTAGACCCTGACCCCAAAACCGCCTTGATCCAGCTGCCAGTAGGTGGCGAGCTCGTACATGGTGGCCGATGCACTACGTGGAGCCTTGCGGGAGATAAGGCAGCCAACTAAGTTCGTATGAGCATCATACAGGCAAATTCGTCGAGAAGCATTGAAGGCCAACAGGGCATTCCATTGGATCGACATGGAAAAATTATATCACATACCTGAGAAGAGAATGCAAATCTCGCGAAGTGCGCATGCCAAAATCTTAAACCGACTGAACACCTGGAAGCTGAATATTCGTTGCAAAATAGTTTGATGAGGCCTTGGCACGAGTACAAGGAAGCAACTATCCCAGGGCGCTGTGTAATGTTGGACTGGCTTTAGTGAGAAGGGGCACTATTATGCGATGTTCCGGAAATCCTATAGGGGACCCCCCATTGTTTAGGGTGGTCCTCAATTATGCGATGTTTGCCGGCCGGGGTTGAAGGGCGGGGGGCCGGGGAGCCCAAAACTAAAAACAGTTTTGAGTAAGAAACTCCGGATTTTTTTGGTGTCCAGCCTTATTTAAATTCCTTTTAAAATTCCATTACGAAACAGGCCCCCAAACAATTTTCCAAGGGAGTAGCCCACGAGCTGCCCTGATTCGCTTTAGCAAGTTGTTTCGGTGGTCCGCATTTATGCGGAGCCCCGGCGACCGTGGAGCTACAAAGCCTGGAAAGCTTAGACCCTCAAGCTTCAAGGCTTCCCCTCAACCCTCGACCCCTAACCGCCCTACCCCCAGCCCCGTCCCAGCCCCAGCCCACACTATTCAGGATCCCCGAAAACCCCAAAATTGTTTGGGGGGGGGGGGGGGACCCCTACGTACTAAAGCGAGTCCAACATTACACGGGAAGGGCAATGAACAGAACTCTTCTCCACAGAAATGTGGATTCTGGGGAGGCAATTTCGAATTTTTCGGTGGTGATTCAGTGGTGATCAAGGCTGACAGGGTCCCTGACCATCATGCGCCGGCTGCTACGTTGCAATGCTATGTCGACCTCTCGGGTGGCAACAGCGTTCTCCATGTTGCAAGACGTTATTTGCGTCCCCGGCTTTGCAGGGTCAGGCCGGCGACCACTTCTTGCTACAAGCCCGGGGCAGCGCAAGCCCTGTGGAGGCGCAGCCATGCCCCACAAAACCGCTTCGATTGCAGGCTATTCATCGGCTATTCCTCTTTGAAGCCGGTGGCCGGCCGTGTGGGTGCCATCCGCATCCAAACCGCGGTTGGTTTGGTTTCTTGTCGAACCTTTACAATTGCCGGATGGCCGGATTAACGACTCATGTGTTGCAATGTTGCTAAACGGGAATGAGTGTGTGATGGCACATGGGTCCACAGCGTGGAGGGGCGCCGTTGAGGTCCCAAGACCAGAATCACAGCTCCAAGTTGTGTTCGTGCTTGTGCACGCAACACTCAACCTCAGTCAACAACTTCTACGAAAGTCACTACGACAGCAAGCGAACCGCGGACCACACAAACAGGCTTCGTGTGCTGATTTTGTGGTTACACCCATTGCCTCATGGCAATGCAGTTCTGATGTTGGAATGCTTGCATGCTACAGGTCATTGACAATTCCGACCTTTTCGTTCAGTCCAAATCGTGGTGCTGAAGTGTGCAGGGCCGCGCGAGCTTAAACATGGTTGCCCACATGAGTTTCTCCCCGTCTCAGATATTCCGTGACAACAATGGTCAAGCAGGACTAAACCCAACTAACACTCCTTCAGCGGGCCTGTGGCGGCGCGTAAGAATGAGGCATCGTTGGTATCGCCTTTTGTACATGTATGGGGGTGTTTGTGACTGTCAGCAATTTAGCAGAGAAGAACTTGAAGAAGCTACTTGTGCTTGGTAAGAAGCAGCCAAGATACCCTGCCCCCTACGTCCTATGACTCCGAACTCCAAAAGGCCCAGTTGTTTCGCAGAGGTTGGGGCAAAGAGTGGAGTCGGTTCGTCATGCAATTCTTCGCTGTGACAACCTGGCATGCTTAGCTTAACTGTCACATTGACAGATTCTTGATGTCGTTTGACCCTTTGAACCCAAGAAACTTGTCAAAGAAATGCCCAACAAGAAACTCTGCAAGGGCAACTTTGCAGAGTAGCCCTGGGCATCTGGAAGCAATGTGGCAAGATGAGCGACAATTACAAATCTGCTCAGCCAAGAGAACTACGGTGTGTCCATCAGTCCAGCTCCGAGTCCAGCAACGCCTGTCCTCGCATCCCGCAATAACCCAGGACCCCGCCAAACCCTAAACCCTATATGGAAGCCATGGCTCAAATCGGACATCTTTTTACAACCAAGCCAGAGCAAGAACAAGAACTGTACTTGTAACTATCTACTCTGTGAATGCACTCTTGGTTTTCATTTTGAAAACTGTACAGGTTCCTACATAGGCCAACCTAAAGTGAGGTCTACAAATGGGTGTGGGCCTAAACCGAATAGAGGCTCTTGAAGGCTCTTTGGTTGGAGATGCTGCGGATATGTATACGTTGACATGCCGATCCACACTCCCCCTTTCGGGGTTCACAACGCCCGAAACACAAGTGATCGGCTCAGCACAGGTAATAGATTTAACCTATTTACCCTTACTACCTTAGCATCATGGACGCGGTGTGGCCGGGCGGCCTTCCTTATCGGAGCTCCCACTCAAAGTGGCCTTCAGCATGCTCGGTGATCCCCTGGTAGGTAGGGTAGGCAGAATACCCGAGTTAAAGGGAATACTTGAAGCTGCGAAATTTGGGATTGGCTCCCGGTTCTCAAAGTCTTGTTGGCGTTATGTAGGACTATTCTTTGAGTTAAGATCCGCCGTACTTAACGAGCCTCATGCCGTTCATGAGGTACGGATCTATCGGCTTTACAAACGGCATTGGGACTTTGACTCGCCTTGAGTTCGACAGCCTGGTGTGGCCTGCGTATCTCCCTCATGGAAGCAGTCAGTAAGTCGAAAGTGGAGATACAAAAGGTGATACGGATGACTCTGCTAGCGACAGAAAGGTTTCATCCATCAGTCCCTTTATAGGGAGACACAAAAGGAAAAACGTGTGATGCTGATACGGGTAGTCAGAATACCCGACAACATGGTCGACTTCTCCACGGGTATGGCAGTCAGAATGCCTTGTGGAGTCCTCCTTTTTACCACCGGTATGGCAGTCGGAATGCCTGGCGGTATCCTCGGTTTTACCACCGGTATGGCAGTCGGAATGCCTGGCGGTATTCTCCATTTTACCACCGGTATGGCAGTCGGAATGCCTGGTGGTATCCTCCATGCATGAAATTAGACTGCAAGGATTCAAACTGTCCTGATGGACGTAAGGACTTATCCCCTTTATACCTGACAGGCTTACAAGGGAAGGGCTTGCATCAGTCCTGGATTGGCACCGGCCAGACCAAAAGGAATCCTCTTGGCTGAATTCTCAACTCCAATGGGACTGTCATCCAATGGTCTTTGGTCTGGCAAAGACCACGAAGGGGATAGCCCTCTAGGTGGAGCTCTTGTAACACGTCTTTGCCCAGCACCCCAGTCGCAAAGCTCCGAAGACGAAGATCCGATGTGAGAACCAGACCTCGTCCGCTGGGCGGCGTTTCACGAAGAAGCTTCATTGGTCTTGTTGGATCACAGTGCTGGCACGATCGCTCTGTGTACTGTGACCTTTCTAGAAGACATCTTAGCAGAGAATGGTCCACCTCTGCTTGACAGCCTTCTGGATCTGGCTCAAACACAATTTCAAGCTCGGACCCAGGAACAACATGGCTCAGCTGTTCCTTCATCACAGGAGGAAAGGATATAAGGCGGTTCTCAGGGTTCGGCAAATGTCTCATTAATCTGGCAAGCCGGAAACCACTCCTCCAAACTAACAGCACACATTCCAGAATGCGACGAGTGCAGTGGACCCTTATTGGCGTCTCCCTTTCTCCTTGTATAGTGATTATCCTATACGCTGCGTCAGCTGGATCCTCACTTAACCTTAGCCTTATCCTATAACCTTCCCTTTGGATTGGTCCGGATGTTTCGGCTGTCGTTGCACTCACCACAGGCCTGACAGCAGCTGACGCTGGCTCTTGTTGGCGGTAGAGGTTCAAGGGCTCTGGACGGCTTTCTGAATTTTCACCGAGTGCTGCATCTAAAACCTCTGGCTTATTGATACCCTCAGCGGCAACCACCTTAGGAACCAACCTTGCCTCATCGGGAGCTCGCAAATCCTCTTCCTGCTGCTGCTCTTCCTTTTTAAGCCTTTCACATTCTAGGTCTTGGATTTCGTCGTGGGACATCCACGGTCTATCCGAAGCACCGCTTCCTCCGTCCGCTCCCTCTAGCTCATTGGCTGGGTCAGAGAAAACTCCGAGATTGGAAGCATGCGATGAAGATGCCTCTGGCAGGGAGCTCGTTGAAGAAGGATCCTCTACTTTGACAGGCATAGAGGCTAAAGATTCCTTCGAGGGCAGTACCGTTGTTTCACCCTCACTATGGTGATGACCAGGTCTTTGTCTCACCAATTTTCCGGAAATGTTCAGCGGCTGATCTGGCAACACACTCGGAAGGTCTACGGACCCTCTCTTTAAGCTCATGCCCTGTTGTGCCATGCTGTAATTGAACTCCAGATTGATCTTAGGCTGAACAATCTGAGGCGGTACTTTCGGCACGGACTGACTTATCTTGACCTCAAACTTTGGCTTGACAATTCCACCGCTTCCGGCAGACTGTCCTTTTCCGTGCATAGGCGGGGGTTGAGGTCCATGGCTTAGCTTAGGCTTATTAATCCCACTACCCTCTAGGCCACTTACAACCGATCTGGACCTTGCTCTAGGAGGTGGCGGTGGTGTGGATCTCTGGCCGGAACTCTCAACCCTGTTGCTCTTGGGTGGTGGAGGAGGTTTACGGAGTGGGCTCCTTGACCTGGCGGCGGCTGGTGAAGTTCCCAAAGCCTTCCCCATATGTCCATCCATCGCACCTTTTTCTTTGGCCCGTCTCACCCTTACGAACTCCTTAGCAGCCTGAATTGCAGCCCTCTTTTGCTGATCACGTGTTTCGTGTGATTCACTAGCTGCTCTTTTGGCAGATGCTGAAGAAGATCGTGCCTTAGGGGAATGCTCATACCGGCATTGGTCACCGTACTTGCAGAATCCCTTTCGAAAGTGCGGGCAAGAGCTCAGAGCTGTGTCTGAGCCCTGGGGGGTACGGGCAGGTGTTTTCTCCCTAGAGGAGTGCACGTACCTGCAATCTTTCCCAAACTTACAAAAGCCCCTCTGGAAGTGTGGGCATGCACCCCAGCCTTCTCCCTGATCAGTGCTTGATTTCTTCGGGGGGCCCTCCCCGGGAAAACCCATTGTCTTATCGAAGTCCATTTTTACCTGGATTTTCTTTGGGACCTTTAGCCCATGAATTGGCTCACTTAGGTCCAAAGCTTCAACAAGGGTCCCGGCAAGGGTCTTAGCCCTTTTGTCACTTGGATTTAGCGACACTTTCTGTGCTGGGTTTTGGCTTGAGGTGCGCTTTTTCATTTTTTCTGTGAGGTGGTCTCCCCCCAAGCAATGCTCATTGCTTGCACCTACATCATCCCTGTAGCACGTAAAAGGCACGGCAAGCGAGGCCTGATAAAAGGACCTCTGTGCATCGGAAGGGTCTTCTGTCGCACCGAAAGCAAGCTTCGGCTCCCCGGGTGGAGAGCGTCCACGTTGGCTTGCTCTTGGGGTGGGTTTTGCTTTACTCTCAGGCGCGAGACGGCTCCATACTGAGTTCAAGACGACCCTAGACTCAGATACAGCCGCGTACACTTGCTGACTGGACAGAAGATCAGCAGAACGGTCTGCATGTGCAGATCGGGCGCGATCATGCTCCCCCGCTTGAGTACAACTAGGTTTGCAATCGCTTGGGGTAGACACAGATTTGCTTGCGGGCGCAAGCTTACACCACAGGGAGTTCAAGACAAACCTGGGGGCTTGTAAAGAACTACACAACAGCGGATTGGGATTATCCCGAAGGAAAGTCCTATCCTCACCAGCCCTGTCCGGGAACCCGCAGCGAACAGGGTCTTGCTCCCCCGCTTGAGGGCAACCATCACAGGCTGAAACCAGCTTGGGAACTATCTGAAGGGATTGCCTCTCCTGACCTGGGCAGTCTTCTGGGCAGTCTGGAATAAGTTCCCCAAGCGCAAAGTCTGGCTCCCCCGGAGAGAGACAACCAGTTAGACCGTTGTCGGGCAAGCTTGACAGACTCTGATGGGACTGAGCTGCCTGACACACTGCGACATTCAAATTGTCCATTGGCACATCGTCACATTGACCTGTGCCCAGGGCTGTTGGCAGGACATCCTGCTTTGCAAGTTTAGACCACAGAGAGTCCAAGACATACCTGGGCACCTGCGCGGGGCGAGGGTCTACCAACACGTTGCGTGAAGTTAAAGTATTATCCCTCAGCCTTGGCGCCCCTACTCGGTCTTCAACTGGCAACGGCTTAGACCGGCGCAGTTTCCAAAAGGCCTCATTTTTCAACCTTTTCAATTTTCTCCTAGTGGACCTATCTACAACCTTCTTATCGTCCCCGGCATTTAGCGGCTGAACGCTAATCGAGTTCTGGTCCCCAGGCGCATCTAACTCCTCATCAGAAGTATCCGCAACATCTGCCCACTGCAGGCGTTGAAACACCGACTGGTGTATTTTGGGCCACGGCGTTTGGGAACCACCTGCGGGTGCAGCGGTTGTGGGCACAGCAACCTTAACCTTTGTCCCTGGGGGATTGGCAACATAAGAAGAGGTGGGAAACCTTGAACCTGGCGAAACCGGCAGGCCACCTTGGCAAGGCAACCGACGTGCTTTGTACCACGTCGCCGTTTTGCTTGACGGCTGGATCGGGCATAGACACAGGGCTGGGCATCCAAAGAGCGACAGCTTCCTGGTTTCCCCGGAAGCGCAACCCGACTAGTCCCATTATCACCCAACTTACGCCTAAGGATTTCTGGATCCAAGGATCTGCAATTTTCTTCCTTTGCGGAACCAAGAGGCGGGACGTGATGCCTCAAGCCTCAACTTCGGCGGGACAACCTCTTCGGCTTGTTGCTGAATGATTGTTGCAAGGTTATCAACCTGAGGTTTCACAGTCTGCCACGCCAACGGATTGGGGCTTGTGCTTTGCTGACCAGATGGACTCTGGACGTCCACCGGCTCATCCAATAGGTTCTTCAGGAAGCGGATTTCCCAAGGCTTCAAAGTACGATGCGAATATTTGCACGCTGAGTGACTGCATGTACCCGTGACTGATTCAAAACATACATCCAGCAAGCCAACATCATACAACCTTTGCCTGGTGGCAAGAGATAAGGGCTTGTGAAGGGACCGCTTAACGCATGCGGCCTGGACAGTATGCTCCTCGGATGAAGGCTGTGCCTCATGAAGGAAACCACATTGGCTTCCTCTTTTGCAATAGCCTCGCGCATAGTGAGGGCATACCTGCACCTTCTTTACCCCACCTTTCCCAGATTTTTCACAGCTGGAGGCGTGTTCATTCCCTCTTTCTGCTGGAACATGCTGATACCTGCATTGGTCGCTGTACTTACAAAATCCCTTTTGAAAGTGCGGACACACGCCCCAGCTATTGGTATCAACCCCCTTATCTTCTACGGAGTCATCCACAGGTTTATGGCCGTTGGAGGTCTCAATGCCATCTTCGTATCTACAGTCCTTACCAAACCTGCAGAAACCCCTTTTTAAATGCGGACACACGCCCCAGCCTGTGGATACGACACCATGGGTCTTCGACTGACTGTCATGGCGGTGCCTTGTTTCCTGGTCCTGCACTGGGGTAAAGGGTTTGTTTGCTGTGCGAGGGACATGCTCATAGCGGCAGGCATCGCCATACCTGCAATATCCCTTTCGGTAATGTGGGCAAATACCCCATCCGGCACGAACTGTGTTCTGCTCTTCTGTAGAGCTGGCTTCATGCACCGAACCTGGAACCTTTGAAGGATCGGGTACAGATGTCGAAGGCTGCTGCATGCTATGGACAGACCCAAAGTACGTGCAGCAGCTAAGCAGCGCTTGCTGTCCCACTTCTTGCTCAAAACCTTTATTGCTAAAGAGGCAACTCCAGGCCCTAAATTGAAGATTGTTGAAGGGCCTTTCACGAGCCTTCTCGTGCGGTGGTCCATCAGAAATCGTGGAAACCCCCGGCGCCTCACCTGGTGGAGACGCCAATTGGGCTGGCGACACAGTCGACTCGGACGGCTCCTGCGTCCCGGGTTGAAGCTGATCGGTTGGCACTGGCTGTGCCTGCACAAATGGCACACCATCCTCTAGCAGCAACCACCTATCATCATCTTCAGGTTTGTTGCTCTCATGTGCCTCAAAGAAGCTTCTAGACGGAAGCAGACTACTTAACGTGTAATCATATTCCTCACCACGTAATTTCCAGTCAAAGCAACCGTACAGTGATCTCACTTGACTTGCGATCGTATTCATGCGGTGAATGTGCTTCAACATTTTGAAGAGGTTTTCACGAATCACCTCTTTTCTTGGCTCAGGATACTTCCCGTCGTCACGCAAGTCCACGATCACTGCTTCCATGAATGCTCCGAGCTGTTCCGTGTCCTGGTACACGGACACTATGCGTGGCTGTAACTGGGCTGCTGCCTGTGACAAAACCCAGTTACCCACACCAACCTCTGCTTGTTTGTGGAATTGGTTGTGCTGGATCTTAAAGTGTCCTCCCGAGTATTTTTGCCAAATATACTCAGGCAAACCTGTCTGAACCAGCCTCAGTCGCAGAACACACACATTTTCAAGGGTAGCTGCCGCCGTGATCATGACCGCTAGTCTGAGTGGGTGATCCTGCGGGATCAAAACAGGCTGCTCTTGCGGCGCGGTGAGGCCCACGGGGCCTTGCCCCGACTCATGGCTCTGTAAGCTCAACGCCACTGGGTTTAAAACCGCTTCTGGCTTGACTAACTCCGGCGCTGCAGCCGTACTTGGAGAACCCGACTTACCACCCAGCTCTTTACTCACCACCTCTTCAACTAGCGTTTTCGCACCTTGATTCAGCCATTCTGCGGTGTTCTCTAATCTCCTTGGGGCCCGGGCACAGTTTATTTTCTTGCACTCTTGTACACCCTTAGATATCCTAAAAAGGGTAACGATGGATGCTAGTGCGCAGTCCTGCACCCAGGGTTGTGCTCCCCCCAACATGGACAACACTGTCTGGCATATCTTGCCACATCCAAGTATGGCATTTAAATTGCTTCTTGGTGAATCTGCATTGTCTTTTAGCGGATCCACTCTCATCACACCACCTGTCTCACTGACGGTCCACAAAGGAACTGGCATGGAATGCACAGAACCGGCTTGAATCTTGTTGGTGCCTTTTGGGCCTGCTACACCGGATCGACCTAGCAGGGAACGTAAGGGACCTGCCTGAACCTCATCGGCACTTAGGCAGGCTGTGGCACCTGACTGATTCATCCTGAGGCATGAAGGACCTTTCTGGGTCTGTTGGACCGCTGTCTGACACATGGTATCTGCCGGGTCAGGCACGGAACACGAAGGACCTGCCTGAACCTGATGAGCACTTGATTGACACGTGGCGCCTGCTGGGTCAGGCACGGGACACGAAGGACCTGCCTGAACCTGATGGGCACCTGATTGACATGTGGCGCCTGCTGGGTCAGGCACGGAACACGAAGGACCTGCCTGAACCTGATGGGCACCTGTTTGACATGTGGCGCCTGCTGGGTCAGGCACGGGACACGAAGGACCTGCCTGAACCTGATGGGCACGGCGCCTGCTGGGTCAGGCACGGAACACGAAGGACCTGCCCGAACCTGATGGGCACCTGTTTGACATGTGGCGCCTACTGGGTTAGGCACGAGACACGAAGGACCTGCCTGAACCTGACTGGCACCTGTTTGCCCTAACACAGTACTCAAAGAGCCTACCTGCACCTTATCTTCCCTTACTTGGGTCAGGCCACATGGTTGATTGGACACCGCGCCCAGGACACCTGCCTGTGGGTGAGATGCGAGATCTGCTTGACTCGGCAAAGGGCTTAAAGACCCTGCCTGTCTTCCATTTGCACATAAGTGAGGTGCGGTACCTACTTGATCCAGCAAAGAACCTGTCTGAACCTTATGGGCACCTGGCAAAGTTGCGGCACCTACCTGCTCAGGCCTTGAACACAGCAGACCTGCCTGAACCTCATAGGCACCTAACTGACATGTGGCACCTGTGGTGGCACCAACCGCACGATGTGCATGCATCCGACTTTGCACACCGCTGTCTTGTGCCTCGGGATGAATTCCCGTGGCTTGGCACACAGCACCCTTTTGACCAGGCCTGAAACACGCAGCCCCAGCCCTGATCTTATAGGCACCTTTTCGAACACAAACATCACTGCGCACATGCATCCGACTTTGCACACAGCGGTCACGGGCCTCGGGACGGATATCCTTGACTTGACCTCCCTGGATCTCATTGTCTTGGTTGCCCGGTGGTAGGCACACAGACTGATTCATACCCTCTTTACCTGCTTGGGCACCTGAGCATTGTCCGTCTGTTTTCCCGTCTGCCATTGGTGCTGACGCACCACAGGAAACACCACTACGCCAGGCGGGCTTTGAACCAACAAAGGAAGTTGATGTCTCGTCTTGCACCTGCTCTTTTGGCTGAGGACTTGGGATCTCTGAGGCAACCTCAGGGTCTGTCAATCTTTGGCTGCCCTTTACACCTAGACCCACGTTTCCCTGCCCTAATCTAGCCTGACCTTTCTGGACACCTGGAACCACTACAAGGGCATCCTTCAGATTGGTGTCAGGGCTCTGTTTCTTTTCCCCAGAACCTGCGATTTTTTGGTTTTTGTTTTGTTCTGGGTATAGGTACTCCCCCCAACGTGCACCAACCTGTCCGGGCACGTTGCAAACTTGATACCCAGAACGAAAGGCTATCGGCAGGAACACGTTCATATTGGGTCGAGACGGTGCTGACAATAGACGCGGAGGCGCAGGCCCGCTGGTCAGGGTCAGAAGACAACTCGACATGGTCATGCCAATAGGCATTTCAGCAAAAGACCGACCCAAGGACCAACAACGCGCTTGCAGGCTCCCCAAGCTTTCACGGCGCACCAGCATTAATGGCACTCCTTGCACAGCGGGCAACAGCGGCCACAATGGCCTGGGGGATACAGACAAGTGCTCACAGCCTAGATCATTGCAATCCCCCAGATAGTCATAGGCACTCTGTTGCTGGTCACTGCCATCACTCTCCTCATCAGAGTGGATCTGATAGTACTCAGTATGGCTGTTACACTGAGTAGTCTCAACCATTCTAGTCTCACCGTCTACCTTGAAGAGATTGGGACAAAAACCCAAAGGCTCATTATACTGACCCGCATTGGTCAGGTTGCATTCATCCCGTTGCACCAGCGCAGGCATGGAATCCACAACGTAATGCTTGGACTCCCACACACATGCATTGCCCGCACCTGTTTCCCTGGAGGCAGGAATGGGGAAGAACCTCGTAACCCCCGTACTTGCTTGGTCCCCCAGCTCATTCTCTGTTAGACGCTGAACCCATCCTGGTAAATGCATTTGAGATCTCAAGACACTGCTTGTGATTTCTGGAGAGGATGCGGCATTGGGAACAGCACGGGTAGGTGCGTCTAAACCGAAAAGACCGCTAGGGTTCAGGCGGCTCGGCTGAGCACTCTTAGGGCTCATCGCAGAAGCAGGACTTACACCGAAAGATCCTACGGGGTTGGGGTGGCTCTGCTGAGCGCTCTTAGGGCTTATCTCCGAAGCAGGACTTAAACCGAAAGATCCTATAGGGTCGGAGTAGCTCGGCTGAGCGTTCTTAGGGCTTATCACCACTACCGGGGCGGGACCTAAGCCAGAAGGCCCGACAGGGTTGAGGTGGCTCGGCTGAGCGCTCTTAGGGCTTACCTCAGAAGCGGGACTTAAACCAAAGGATCCTACAGGGTTGAGGTGGCTCGGCTGAGCGCTCTTAGGGCCTATTACTCCCTCATTGGACTTGCACAAGGACGCCGGGTCGCCGGTGTTTGGGCGCACTGACTCCTGTGTGGCCTGTGCAGCTTGGACCCAAGATGGAGTCACCTTCGAGAGATTACCCACCAACGTCACTGGGGTAGGTGGCCGAAATGGCAAGGGAGGAAAGGATGTCCTACGGCCCACACTCTGCTCTGTGTTGGCGGTTACGATAGGCTCTCGAACCTCCTGTTTCACAGCACACTGAATGCTTATGGCACCTCCTGCCTCATGCATACCAGCATCGATGCTGACCGACCAGGTATGTTCCGGACAACCAGAAGAGTTGCGACCCTCTTCCTTAGGATGTTGCAGAACCTGTTGCGACAACGATCTTTCAAGACCACCTTTATCATCCCATTTTGTTTCACTTGAGGACTGATCTTTGGTGGGGAACGCATTTGACTCAGGCACTGATTGACCTGAGTTTGAGTTAGGGCCTAGACCATAGGACCCCGACGGGGTAATGCAGCTCTGCTTAACGCTTTCAGGGCTTACCTCAGACCCAATCTCGAAGTCAAAGTCCTCTTCCTGAAGTGATTGCAGAGCCCTTTTCAGCCCGTCTTTTAAACCTCCAGTTGAAGCTTCAGGCAAGGTGCGCGCATACCTTTCGTTGCCTACCTCAACGGAAACCAACTTTGCAAGGCGAGGCAAGTGCTTAGTGGTTTCACGCGGACAATTAGCCGACCACTCTTGCCTGCCGCACACGCGCCCATCCCCAGAGGACTCACTCAGTTCCTTGGGACCATGATGAGGCACACCATTTTCTTGAGGACACACGTGCCTATCCCCGGAGGACTCACTCAGTTCCTCGGGACCATGATAAGGCACACCCTTTGCGTAAGGACACACGTGCCTATCCCCGGAGGACTCACTCAGTTCCTCGGGACCATGATAAGGCACACCATCATCTCCAGCGTCCAACAAGGACGGTACTGGAGGCTTTGAGCACTCCCCTGAGGATTCACGCGGCTCCCCGGGATAATGAGGCTCACGCAGTGCTTGCTTGGGGTTTTGAGGACTAAACCCAATTTCACCAAACAGATCAGGAGTGTGGAAGCGAGAAGAACCACTGCTGGCACGTACAGATGGTTGTGGCTGCAGCGCTTCAAGGACCTCCTCAAGGACTTGGGGACCTAGGGAACCCTTAAACTCACCTTGGTTGGCCTTCAAGTCGACTACTCTGATGCCTGACCCCAAAGCTGTACAACAATCAACTCGGCACTCGGACGGTTTTCGTCCAGAACTACCCGAAACTACACATTCCTCACTCATTCTCACTTCCCCGATCAGACGCATGAGTGGGTCAAGACGAAAGGCCTCGACCCCATCATGCGTCTGATCCCTTAGGGATCCAGCAATCAGAGGCCTTGACGCCTGTTCTTCTCTACCACTGCTCTCCACCAAACCAGTATTCAGAACCATTCCAATAGCAGCGTTCTCTGACATTTGCGTCTCCCAGCTGCTATATCCCAAAGTTCTTGAACACCCCATGGGGCTCTCGCCACGTTTTCTGTCCTCCAAGATGCCATCATTCCCACACTGGCCTGCAAGACTTTCTTGACTATCGGAATTCGCGCTCATCGACATGCCTTGCTTTCCCATTGTTCCGGCATCAAGGAAGGCACCATTTCCTTCCACGACGTCCACGGTGAAGGGGTATGGCGCTCTATCACTGTGGTTTGTGACCCATCGCAAAAACTCGGAAGATACATCTCCTCGATTATAACTGAAGGACCATCCTGGCACAGCCTTGAAGTCAGCAGAAAAACATATGCAGCAACTGCCGCAACCAGCTATTGGCCCATCCATGGCTCCATGGTTGGCACCTCTTCTTTGGTCCGCAGTTTCCACGTCAGCTGTCAGGCTTGCTGTCAGCTCCTTCAGGTGGCTGTCACCGCTATCACGCGCAGATGAGCATAGTTTGGGCTCATGACCTATGGAAGCCATGGCTCAAATCGGACATCTTTTTACAACCAAGCCAGAGCAAGAACAAGAACTGTACTTGTAACTATCTACTCTGTGAATGCACTCTTGGTTTTCATTTTGAAAACTGTACAGGTTCCTACATAGGCCAACCTAAAGTGAGGTCTACAAATGGGTGTGGGCCTGAACCGAATAGAGGCTCTTGAAGGCTCTTTGGTTGGAGATGCTGCGGATATGTATACGTTGACATGCCGATCCACACCCTAAACCCTAAACCCTAAAACAGTGCGGGGATCTCAAGACCCACCCCGAGGAATCCAAGGCCCTGACTGCGCTCATCTGTTGCGTCGGTTGCCACTGCTGCTCTTGCCACTGCTGCTCTTGCCACTGGTGCTCGTAAGACCCCTGAGGACGTCGGCTTATACGCTTATGACTGCAAACATGGGCCACGGGCTGGCTTATCCGTAGCTAGCTCTCCGAGATTGCCCTGGTTTGAGAATGTGTGTGAACCTGGCATGGCATGTGCGGGTGGGACCCCCCGAACCCGTGTCAGTACATACATGCACAAGTGCGTATCATATGCAGCGATAGGTGCTTTGCTTGGTGCACCCTACGGACTCTTGTAACACTCAGGCCTTACGGTCAGGAGGGTTTCTATCACAAGTTCAGGGGTTTAAGGGCCTTGACCTTGGACTCTGAACATAAAGCCCAGCAAGCTAGAGAACGAGTTTGGGGCTTTAGTGGCTTAGGGCCCTCCAGCGTTGCATAGGCCAGGAGATGCCAGGCCTGGCCCATAACCAGGTTCTTGGCAAAGCCAATGAGCCGGGCCTGGGCTTTGGCGAAGTGCCAACGCCAATGCAAGCGCACCGTTTTAGCTGGCTAGGTCTCTGGGTCTCTGGGTCTCCGTTTCTCATGCGGTTCACGATGCTCCACAGCAACTCACACAAGGTGTATCATCTGTCTCCACATTGTGAGCAGGCAATCAATCAGCGACCACCAGTCGTGGTGCCAGCATGCAGAGTTACATCAGTTGTGGTGGCAACCATGCAGGGTCACAAAGTCTTCCCATTTGCCGCATGCTTGCACCACTCGGCATCAGTCCTCAGAGACGGGCACTTGCTTGAGTCTTCGGTGGGCTGAGAGCCCCTTAAGAGCACATGAAAGAGTCCCTTCCACAGAAATGGCAGGGATGGGAAAAGCGCGACGGAGCCTGAAGATAACTGAGATCTCACGGCCGGACCGTGCACACCTCGCAACTTTGTCAAATATGGCCCTGCTCTGGCCCCTCGCCCATTTCGCGCTGCAGTATACAAACCCTAAACGGAGTCCAGCCGAGCACAGTAGCCCACACGACCGGCGTGACTCTGCATGCTTGGCACCGCGACTGGATCGCGCCGGCTCTGCATGGTTGTGGCATCCCGGTAGACAACTACTGTATTCACCTGGGTTGACCGTCTTGGCCTTGAAAGTTCACACACTTACAGTAGGTTTTCTTTAAATGGGGCCCTTGTCGCCCCAAGCCCATGCCGCAGCAGCAGCTGGGAGGCCGGCAGAAACGTTCCCATCCTTCGATCCTGGGTGGAAGGACACCATCACCTGCTTTGCTGCCCCGCCGAGTTTCTTTGGCAGGATTGTCAGGGGCTGAGCGTTCTGTTTTTGGATTTCCATGGATTTAGGGTGGACTGTTTCTCGCACGTGGGCTGCGAACACGAGGAATCCAAAGTTCGACAATGTGCTCACGATACAAGGGCTTGGGGTGGAAGTTGTTAGTGTGGTTGAACACTGAGCATGCCAAGGCTGTATCGAGAAGCTTGATGGCCTTCGTGCAAGTCCTCCGATTGCTCTCTTAAAAAACCTAAATTACGGAAGCCGGAAGAAGCACTGCTCTGCTGTTGGGCCGCCTGCGTCTGCACCTCTTCCGACAAGTTTCGGAAGAAAGCTGCGGCCTGTTCTCAGTCTAGCAGAGTCTGATTAGAGTCCAGCATGTTGAAGCTCATATAGGAGGTTGCACTGTGGGGGTCCTATCTTTGGCAGCGCCGCATCTTACTTGGCTTGTGCTTGCAGATTTGGTTCTTGCATTCTGGCTAATGTATGCTAATGTACCTGTGCAACCTGAGGCTCGAGGTTTGCAGAAGCAACTCTCGAGACCTTTTCGTTCGATCTTCTGAAGGCACCCAGCCTCCTCATTCAGCTGAAGACCTCGGCACACATCTACCATCATCTACCAGTGTTTGTAGGTCACTCCCTCCTCCCCACCTACATCCGCCCTCGCCTGTTTGTGCCACCGCTTTTCTTCGTTAAAGTCGTTAGGACAAGCCGAGGCCGAAGCAGCCACCTGTGCTAAGGAAACCCGACTTCTGCCGCTGCCAAGTTTTGATTGACTGGGACTATTCAGGGGCTTTGGGCTTGGCTTGGCTGGGTTGCATGTCTTGCAGTCGCAACTGCTGTTTGTTTGTCCTTTGAAGCAAACACCTGCCGCGGAGAACAAGCCGTCTCACAGTAGCTGCCAACTGCGGCAAAGCAGTGTCGTGTGTTTCCTTTCGACACCTTGTCATCTGAAGCATCTTACGCCCAACTTCAAACATTGAACCACCGACTCGTGCCCAAATTCAGGAGCCAGTTGGACACAGCAAGTCCTGCCTCGTGAGGCTGAAATCACCGTGTGCTGCCCAGGCTGTAAAAGGGGGCGTTTCTGGAGTTAAACATGCATGTTCACAGAAGCAATGGCTGGCAAACGAGCTTCTTGGAAGTCACAGATAGAGGCTCTTGATATCGCAGACCAGGGCGAGCTCGCACAGCCAAGTGGCGACCTGGAAAGCGACGCCTTCGATCGAAGCGACATCTCCGACGGAAGGCTGGCGAGTCTCGGTCCACTTGGTGGTGGCGTATCCGCAACAACTGCGCAAGCAAAACTGGCAAAAGCTGGACTGTGAAGTGAGACGCCGCGTTCAGATGGCGTGGACGCTGAGGCCGCTAAGGTTGAACTTGCCGGCCCGGCTTTTTATCGAGAGACGGTGCGAACTTGTGGATGCAAAGAAGGGCCATGTGCCCAGTCCCTTGGTACAAGCTCTCATGGCGTTATCGTCCAGAAGATGGCTTCACTCCGTGCCTGTGAAACCTTGAACAGCGAGGATGAAATTGATGACAAAGAGCAAGCGGGCTTCACCAAAGAGCATGCAAGCGCCCGACGTGATCTGCAGGATTGCTGGTTAGAAGGCCAAACCAGGTTTGATCTTCCTACTTGACAATACATCCCCTTGCGAAGGGCAACATCTTCCGAAACATCATCCCGCCCAAGCATGCCAAAAATCGGTTTTTGCAATTGTCCGGGAGTGCTGCCCCTTTGCCCGGCTGAGGCCCCCCGCGTCGCATCCACAGGCCGCGAATGAATCCCAGCAGGCGACCCCAAACGTTGCCGTCCTTTGTTCGTGGGAGCTTGTAAGGGGTGTTGTGGGGCTGAGGGGTGCTACGGATGTTGAGGAATAAGCCTGGGGCTCAGCTGGCCGACAAGGTGCTGGCTCGCACTAGAAGTGCAAAAGCTGCAGAATGACACCGTAGGGGCCTGTATGGTGTGTACGGCATGAGGCTGAGAACCGAGGTCTGAGATTTCGACCTCGAGGCTCAATGTGGGATTGGATTGGGGTTTCGATGCTGACCCCGAACCCACGCGAAAATTGGGCCTACGGGCGCTGTGATGTGATGCGCATGGAGGAGCTTCGAAGCTTAAGCGGCTCGGAGCTTCAAGGGGATTTACGTCATTCACACGTAGACATAGTCAAGCATTGGAGAAACTCCGAAGTCCTGGTGGGTCCTTCAATGGCTTGCCAAAGGCTTAGGTCTCAGGGCGTGGCGCTTAACATGTTCAGGCGTAGACTTTACGGCCTAGGGTTGAGGTTTTCTCTGCACTCGTGAAAAAGTCTCGACATGATCGGGCCTCCGAACGTACATCCCATGACGAAACACGTTGGAATGCGAGAGCCTACTCCATGTCATGATTAGCGTTGGCTTCTTCAAAAGCTTGGAGTTCACAAGCCCAGGCGTGGTATACAGTCATTGAGATTCGTGACCACACCAAATCGGTGGATACCGGTCTGTTAGTATTGCAAGGTTCTCCCATCCTAACTACGTAGCAGAGGGAGCAATTGCTTGTCTTTGCACGCAAGAGGGCCCCCGTGTCCTTGGTGCCAGCGGGATCAAAGCTCTGAATGATGCTGCGCAGTAAGTCCTGCAGTTCTCAGATGGCTTCATTTACATGCGGAGCAGGAGGTTTGCAAAACGATCCTGCATGTGCTAATGCACATGCCTGGGGTGCTATCTGACTGGTAGCTGCTTCTGTGCAGCTCTTTTCCACCAGACATACCAGGTCGTTAGTCTTGGCAAGTCGAACCTCGAATCCCCCAGGAATTGCCAGACCCCAAATCATAAACCCTGAGCTCGTTCTGCAAGACTGGGTTGCTGCCCTTTGGTGCTCTTCACGCCCAATGAACCACAAACCTCTTCCATGTACATGCCTTTCACAAAATCAAGGCAATCACCCCAAGACACTTCCTCGGGCAAAGACGCCAGAAACTGCCCGCCCTCGTCGTTGAGGCCGAGCCTTTCGGGGTTTGGGTAGGGATTCTCTGCCAATCTAGACCCAGACCGCAGGACCACTCTGGACACCGCAGTAATTAATAACCCAGGATCGTGAAGCCAAGGACCACAGCCCTTGACGAGCCTTTCGGGAGGGCTGCGTTCCTCAAAACAAGCATGACGTGTTTACGATTTCGGGTTGGCCTTCCATGGCCTTCTGCACTGAATCGCATCCGCCGCGCTTGGAGACTGACACTTTGGCCACAGAGTAGACTCGGACAACGGCAACGGCTTCTCAAATGACTGTGGCGGCACGACCCAAGAAGCCGTAACAGCCCTTTTGACTGCTAACAGGCATACGGAACGAAAGAGTTATCGTGTGGGCAAGTGCATCCTCTACAGAATCAAATCGTGCTGTGGGAGCATTAGTGCCAAACTCACCAGGAACAGATAAATAAACGGGCCTTACGCAGATGTTTACTCCCGAGGAAGCCAACATCATTCGAAGCATTGGAAGATATTCGACACGAAGAAACTCCAGACACTTCACCGACGTCATCTGCAACCGTGATTTCCATGGCTGCTGCCGTAGTCGGCGTCTGGTTGAACTTTGTGCGCCGAAGGGGTCGTAGGAGATGGGGCGTGCGTACTTTGAACGATGGGCCAACATGTCGCCTATCACAAGACTCCAGACATGTGCGAACGACCACCTCAAGGCACCTTCAAAATCTTTGTTCTGCAGAAGGCAGGTGCAATACCCTAGCTAGACTCCCTTAGCTAGACTCCGTCTGTTTGCCTTTAAGCCGGAGCCAATAAACCGCAGATGCCATTGCTGGGCACTTCGCCGGCTCGCGAAAGCCCAGGGATCCCACGGGTTCGCGTAGCCTGGAGCAGGCCCCATGTTGGGCACTTCAGAACAAGGTTGACTTAGGGGTGCCCCTTGTCAAAAACCCGGCACCCTGAAGCCTAGCTAAATGCTTAAACCCACCTGCTTCTGCCATAGTTCCCACAGGTGCAGCTGCACCGGGGACGCCCCAATGCGCTTCCTGCCACGAGGGGCAGTCTCGGTTTAGACTGGTTGCTGCACTGCGCATTCGGGTGTTTAGGGCCCTCGATTCAAGCCAGTTGCCAAATCTGAAAACCATGCCGGAACGTGGGAAGCCTATGCACCCGACATATCATATGCAGTCACCTTGACACGCGAGTATCCTGGTACATTTTAGAGTTCCTCGTCTACGTTCAGCTGCTCATGATTCTCTCTCATTATGAAACAAGCAATGTGAGTTGGTTTTCACGGGCTTAGCATGGGTCCTTCTTAGGATCTGAAAGAAGTTCTACTCACAATCTAGCACATGTTGTCCAGGAAGATGTGAGCATTGGCTCAGATTGCCCTCAGAACACTGTAGCTCAACGACAATGCGGTGGTCTTCCTCTCCATCCCTCATTTGTTGAAACTGCTTGCCAGTACCCCTCAAGGTACAAACAAACATGTTTTGATTTCTTGATGTTTTTCCCCACAAAATTCCGCACAGGACAGGGTGCAGTCCTCGGGCCGTGAAGCATGCTGCTCCGCACCCAGTGAGGGCGGAATGGGCATGCCCTGTCTTTGCAGTACGCTTCGGGTGTACCTGCAAGATGCTACCATCCGAGGATGTTTGAAGCTGTGTGTCTGGGGTTGGGCGTTTGGGATAGAATCTAAACCATGTTGTGCTTGGGCTATTTTTGCTTAAAATCTCCTTCTGGGTTAGTGTGTGCCTTCGTCTGCTAGCGGCAGCATGCTATCTATCTATTACCTATCTATCTGTCACTGGCTCTATCTTTCTCTAAATATGAAACCACAAGTCAACAAAGTTGGAAGTTCACTCGCAAGCCTGGGCTCTAGGCGCACCCCTGCAATCGTCCCAGCATGTTGCCATCCTGCCACTGGAAAGGTAGAAGTTCCACCACACGCTTCTGCGAGATTGAGGACTTCGGACGCAGGGCCCGAACTAAAGAATCCTGTCTCAAGGCAAGCTGGGGCCTTGGTGCCATCTGGCCTGGGAAGAGCTGGTCTTGTCTTGACCCTAAGTTTTCAAGCCTAGGGGATGGGAAGGTGGGTAGCAGGAGCTCTGTTGGCAGATGCTAAGTGACAGTTCATTAGCTCTGAGGATTGGCCGCTTGGGAGCTTCAGTCACAGCAGGTTTCGGCCGACAAGTATGGGGGAGGCTGGGCGACTTGTGAAGAAGCGATGTGGTGTGCGAGGCCCTTCGTCACAGGCACACACATGTTCATGCAGCAGGCCGTGCCAGATACTGCTTGGATGGCTGAACTTCGCATTCTTGATATGTCATGCAACTACTGCGTCAATGCAGAACCCTGGAACTTAAATTAAGCTCTTCGACAGCCCAAACTGAAAACCTGAAAGCCTCCGAATGAAAGGTTGCAACCACATTCGCATCCGCGACCTCAATAAAAAACACAAGGGTCCTGGGTCTAACGAAACCAAACTCTCCAACAGGGACGTGACACCAGCACAAGGCTGATTTAGCTTTGCGGCTGAGGGAGGTGTAAGATGGTGTAAGGGCCTGAGGTGGGGTGTGGGGTGTCAGGCATCGGGCCTTCGAGGCTGCACCCTCCCCGGCCAACTTCCGGGTTTCCGGCCGGAAGTTCGCAATAATCACGGAACGTATGTCCGGCGTCAGGTCCCACAAGAAGTTCACATCCTCTGCTTCTGCAACTTCCAAGACAGCCAGAACCTCCCCACACCCCCAATAATCTAACGAGTAGTTAACGCCCACGTTTTCCATGTGTTCCAACCCCACGTTCTGCCCCGCCGTAGCTTCTGCAAATGCCCGATAATGCGAAATTCCGTTGCCTCCATCCCTTCCACTCCAGTGTGCCCCCTTCACTCGTTGCTTCCATGCTCTCTCAATGCTTGTGCTTCGACATCACGTGCCATGAGTCCAGCTCGTCTATCGGATGCAGCGTAGCCATGGCTTTTGTTGAGCACTGTACACTGGACACCTGTGCAAACCCACCCTTGCAAGCCGCCCATGTTTCGGCCGTCATCAATCCACCTGCGACTTCCCCTCCCATCTTCACTTGCTCCATCGTTGCAAATTGCACATTGCTCTGAAAGCGCAGGGGCCTGCGCCTCGCGCGTGCGCCCACACGCACACACAACAAAAGTTTTCTGAGAGACAGTGGCTGTTCAACGCACGCACCTGGAATGGACATGACATGTATGACAACTAGCACAAGTGCACACGACAAGACAGTAACTGAATGCGCT
Organism: Symbiodinium natans; assembly: GCA_905221605.1. Lineage (NCBI taxonomy): Eukaryota > Dinophyceae > Suessiales > Symbiodiniaceae > Symbiodinium > Symbiodinium natans. Next base: position 453,137 of record CAJNDS010002239.1, on the reverse strand, counting down.
GGGGGGAGCGCGGGGGCACTTCGCGTGCTGTGCATATGCGCGCGCGCGTACACGCATCAAGCGATTTTGATGAGTGAAGGAATATCATGTTGAAGCCCACCCTTTGCATGACCTCTCATGATGCGCCCAGTCCAGGGATGCAAGCACCCTGAAATGGTGTTCAAAAGCTATGGCTCCTGTCCACCACTTTGGAACGGCAGAGCCAAAACCCCGAATGCAAAAGCCTGCGAGGTTTGCAAATCTCTATGGGGCTGCATATCCCAAAGAAGTGTGTCGGATGCAACTGAAGACTACAGCGACACAAACCTTCACCTTTTGGATGAAGCAATGCCAAACTCTTATGTATCTTCTGTCCCCTGGACTCATGTCCTCGGGATTGAACTGTAGCTGCGCTGCGAAATTGCCGACAGCCTCTTCCTGGGGCGTGGGCTTTGCAACTTGAGGCCTGTGCGTTGGAGTTCCGAGATGTATATGGCAACATAGGAAAGCTCGGATAAAGCCACTTTGAACCACAGAGTCCTTAGGCTCTTTGCAGCGCGACACGAGCTGTCACAACACTTCAGGGGCATGAAAAACATGACCGCCCTTAGTGGTCCGAAGACCTGCTGAAAGCTGGCAGTACTGCCAACGACGCATGTTTCGGGCATGTCGGACATTTTCTGGCCTAGGGCTTTAGGAAGCAACGCACAAGGCCACAGCTACAGCACTGACGTTCACAGCCGTCCTGAAATTTTCGGGGTCTAGGGTCTGGAGCTCGGGCTTCATTCTCTGGTGATTACTTCCCGCCCACAGGTCAAGAACCCAGGCGAGCGTCCTCCGAGGCCCATGTCTGTTGGAACATCCAGGCAAGTGACCGGCTGGCCAATGGATTTAAGGTTGCGGATGATTGCAGGCTCACATCTAGCTCACCTGGTGGGTGGTTCTCTGCGTATCCAAGTCCAGTATGGTCCAATCTTTGTTGGAGCTATGACAGCCCCATAATGAAAAACAAATCCAGCAGTTCTGTCGGGGCCACGTATCTGCATGGTTGCTTTGCATGGTCTTCGCTTTCAAATTTAGCTGGCATCGTGCGAGACAAATGGCCGTGGCCGAGCCATGATTTTGCCCTTGGTGTAAAACAGCGGCATCGATAAGGTGATGAGTTCCACTTATAGAACTAATGGGATACTAATGGGTCTACCCAGGCCGTCACTCTGGATCAAGAAACCAGTCTAGAAATAGGCTGCAACACATATTCACTTCGAACACTGCAACTCTGAAACTAAACATTCTGACAATTACCTGGGCACTTCCGAGATACTTTGTTGGATGTGGCATTGGGGTTTTAGGGGTGGGCGGCAAATTCTGCAGGATTCTCTCGGGGTGGAAACTCTGTGGAATTCCCGAGCAAGGAGAATACCTGGCTTTCGTGTTGCTTCCGGTCTTGGGCTTTTCACCGTGACACCACGCCCCGGGCACGTTGCTCAGCACAGCACCGTGCACATGAATAACGCGAAGCAAATCAACACCAATTGTAAGGTGGAGAATGCCTGAGTTCCAAGTTATCCCAAATCATTCGTGATACCTGTCTTTGGTTCTTTGATCTTCCTACACAGAGAGGCTGCCTGAAATACTCTTTTGAGATCTTTTGCATCTCCCGCTACCTCTCCATCCATCGACCTAGACACACGCCCGCCTATCCATCTCAGTCCGTCTGCCTGTCGCGTACATATTTGCTTTCCTGATTACTTTGACGTATCTATGTATCTTTCTCGTTCCTGTCTAGGTCGGCTGGCTGGGTCGCTTCCCGCCCACTCCCGCGCCCCCCTCCCCAGTGCTGCTTTGTAAGCTAGGCCCCTGGTACTCCTCGCGCTTTCTTTCTTCAGGTGTACCTGGTGGCCTTGCATGCAAGCATGACAGATTGAGCACTGTGCCTCCTGAACAATCCTATCGGCCAATCCCCCGCGCCCGGTTGCTAAGCCAAGCCCCTCTAACCTCTTTCTTGCAACAAGCTCATCTTCCCTCGAAACCCAAACACACTGGCCATGAAACTGACCAAGACTCTTATGCAAACGCTGGCAGGTCACAGCGGCAAAGGCTGGTTATGTACACAGGGTGAGAAGTGCGTTCGTTTGCGCGTGTCTCCGGTTTCAGGGTTTAGGGCAAAACCAAGCTCTGCCTGAGAGCCAAAGATTCGAATTCCCTAGGCTTTCTTGCGTTGGAGTTGATTCCTGCGCACGGACAACCTCGCAGCAGCTGGAAGTTTGGGATGCTTATGCTACGGCTTTCTCGCGATCTAACAGGACAGAATCTCTGCTACCGGCGGCCAGAGCTACTCACCGCGGTGGCTGGCCGTGACCTTTTCAGGGCTGGCAGCCAAGATTGGCACCCAAACCGCTGAAACCGAAGCCGACAGCTGCTTAGAGTCAACCAAGCTCTCAACTCTACTCTGATGATCTCTGCAACTGCTGCGCAGGACTGAGGCCGGTTTAGTGCTTTCATTAGAGCAACTGATTTTATCAGCACGACGACGTCGCTGAGCCCCTGCACCCCACAAGCCTTTCAACTTTAAGGCCCCACAAGCTCTGCCTAGCTGAACGATGCTGCCCTGCACGGCTTAGGGGCGGCTTAGGATGGCGGAAGGAAGCCTGGCGGTGTACTTGATGCTGAGGACAAGGCGCCATGTGCCACCCAAAGAGCTGCCGTCCACACCTCAGCGCAGGAAGCAAGAATAACCTTACCCTAGCATCGCTCATGCTCGCTTGAGATTCCTGATGTCGGAGCTCGCTACACCTGAACTGCGAGCTTGCTGCTTAAAGCTTGTGTGGTTGGGCAAGTGCAACTGTACGCCAAGGTCAGACTTGAAATAGGGTCTTGGGCCAAGGTCCTTGTTTGCTTGTGGCCACGTGGCCAGGCGGAGATAGTCTAGGTAAGTAGCCGTCTACTATAGTCTAGACGCCGATATAGACCCATGCTTTTCCAGAGGTACCTACCCCTACTACTCGGCCAGGCGCGCACAAGGCAACCATTCACTTTAAGATATGCCTCCCGAACTCAGGCCTACACTTTTGGTCAAGGCGTAGCCATGTGCACCTCAAAGCCCGAACCCCAACACCGAACCTCTTAACTGAGGTAGGTCTGGGCGCCCTATAAGAATTAACCTTCTTTGGCTTCATAAGGATTATATATAGGGGAATAAATAAAGTATAACAATTATGTCCAAACCTACCCCTGTAAACTGCCGCACTTTGTCTGGGAGCCCCGAGCAGTAGAGGACCCCGCGGCCATGTTGCAGGCCTGCTTCCCACTGGCCCTCATACACGCGGCCTGGTGCACAAGTGAGGGTTTGGGATGTCTTTGGCGTGGGATTCCCGGGTCAAAGCCACCTTGAGGTGTCCAAACTCTTGAGTTTGGAGTTTTTAGGGTTCGGCGCGTCCTATGCCCTACAAGTATATTTGTTAAATCCTTGTGCCTCAGCCCTGCTAAAGCCCGGAATCCAAGCAGCTCAAGGTCTCGTGCGCTTCACTCCCCACGTGTCCCGCAAGCCCCCATAAAATCTGAAAGGAGTGGGTAGCTTGCATTCAGAAGCCAGAGCCCTGTGATAGAACTGCCTTATGCCCTTCGTCCGAAACCCCAAACAACGCAAGCTCCCAGGTCCCCTCACCGTCAGGCCAGGTGTAGACTCCCGCTCCGTGCTTCTCGTCCTTCCTGGGGGCTTTTAGGCTGTTCAATGCCTGCGAGAGTCTACAATTTCAGGTGTCCGGTTCTCGAACTAAACAAAAAACCACCTCTCAAATCATACGCCTTCTTTCCCTAATCTCAATCCCAAACCAGAAACCCTCAAAGGGCAAATCAAGGTTCACTGCATTCCTGGCGAAATGAGCATCAGCAGCGAAACTGACATCAGGACAAAGCAATCCCCAGCTAAACGCCTGCTCGTAAGCAATGAACCTAGAAGAAACTGCCTGACTTGCAGTGGGCGACACCGACTTTTGCAAAAATGTGCTCCGAATTCCCAATCACTTGTAGGCATTCCCAACATGCCCCACACATCCAAAACAAATGCTGTCTAAACGACAAAGAGAAACCGACTTCCTTGCATCATCACATATACCCCCAAAAGAGACCGCTGGTAGCAAAGACAAGTGGAAGCCCCTTTAGCATCCTTCTTCTTACGCAATCCTGGCTTTCTTTCTTCCCACTCCAGGCCCCTGGCGTGTATTGACCCTCGTAGGCTGTGCCTCATGGTGAAATCATCTGAAAGTAAGTGGTTTCATCCCGTATCTAAACCACGTGAGTGGGAACGAACCGCCATACCAAGCCTACCTGCACTGCATTAACACACGATATCCAGTTCTGGCAACAGCCTCAACTGGCGACGGTTCTGGAGGCATGTCCTCCAAAATCCCACAAAACACCCAAGGCCCTGGCCGCTGGGCCACGACATACGCCCGTAGCCGGTCATGTGCCTGATGCTTCGTGATGGTTCGGCATACGGCTTCAGATGAAAAGCCTCGGATGCTAGACCAAGCCGAGCCAAACCAGACTGAAATCATCCGAAATCCCTATCCTGAATGCCACAACTTCAGAGACAAATTTGCATAACTAGTGTTGAAGGCTTTTGTAGGTTAACCGCTTTGACAAGGGTTGGAAATCCTCATCTGGCGTTATCATGGGGACTCAACCTATCAGGGGTTCACGTTGGCACACCGAATCACGCAACGAAGCTGCTATCCATGTGAGTGAAGCACTGCATGCAGGTTCCCTCTCGGACGCGGCTGTCTTTGCAAGGACAGTCCACAAAGCGCTCGTGCGCCGTAAGGCCACTTAAGATACCAAATGGACCGCAGCTCTGCCTGCCTTTCCCTGCTGTGCATCCCACTTGTACTCAGACCCCCGCCTGTACAACAATGTGCCTAGCCAAGGCTTGGCTGTTTAGCCTTAAGTATTCCGTACCATTTGGAGACTGACCTTACTCACAGCTTGGCTCTAAGCGTGCGGCCCGCAGCGAAACGTGCCTGAGTAGACACGCCTGAGCAGCCATTTTTCGTTCGATCAGACTGGGATCTGAGGCTTTGGGGTCCAGGCTTTCAGGGTCACAGGATCACGGTTTTCGACTGCGTGTGCTGCATGCTCTGGCCGCAGGTCTGTTGGCGCTTAGACTACGTGCTCCCCAAAGTCTGCTCCAATCACCAGATGTCCAAAACCTACGTCCACAGTGAGAGCTCTGAACACAGCGAATGTAAGGTAAGCAAACCTGATTGAACATCCTTCGTGGTCCTACCACACAAGTCTTCTGCGCTTCAGGACGACAGACCTTTTCATTATTCAAGATGCAATCCAGCTGCAACCCATGGACTGCCACCATTCCTAGAGTCCTAGAGATCACGCCGCTGCATGTCCAATCCCGACTTCAATCCTTCCAAATCATTCCTCAACTCTGACCTTAAGCTTGAAGCTTTAAGCTGCGCATGTGAAACCCCACACGCCCACACCCCAAACAAAGTCAGCCCATGTTCGCTTGGAGCATCGCCCGTCCGCGAACTTGTAGGTGCCCTCGCCGTGCATCTGGTCCTCGGCGCTTCCAGAAGCTGACGGTTGCATCTGTTCGACACCAAGTACACTGACGTGGCTGCTTGCCTGGCTCCCTCTTTCCCTGCTTCTTATGACCGAAACGCCGGGTGTCATGTTTGTTGCAGGGCGGGACGCTTGGGGGTCCCTGTTCGACGGAAACCTGGGCACCCTGCAGCGTGGAAGTCGCCGCTGTATGATGCTCCCTGGCTCGCCCCGTGGCCCCACCCCAAAGCAACTTTAAGCGATCCTATGTTCTCAAGGCCACACAGATTTGGCAACGCGTCGCTAAGAAGACTTCTCCAGTAGGGCCAGGCTTTGGACTCAGGTGTTGGGATTTTGCCGGCGTTGCGAAGCGCATACTTTGGCGTTTCAAATCCGACAGCAGCAAATTGGGCAAATCTTTGGGATAAAAAGACCTGCTGATATCTGTATAGCAGCGAATTTTGACAAGACATGTTTGGAGAACATTAGCTGCTGTCAGGAACAGGAGCAGAACGATAGCAACAAATATTGACCAGACATGACATGGACGGGCACGTTTGCCCGAGTCTGCCTTTAAAAGGAGCACACGTGTGCACGTGGACAAAACTTGCCACTATTGGCCTGCCTCTGTGGAGCAGGCCGATAGAACAAACTGGTGACCGGATGGGGGACTCTCTAAATTAGGGTCCCTCTTGGGGTTACCATTACAAGGCGGCCCCTTATACTAAGGGTACCCAGAAACGGACTATGATTTTGAGAAATGAGTGGGCAAGTTAGCCACTTTCGGCCATCCTGAACAACTGATGTTAAGATTCATGTCGCCGCCCTTGACCGATTTTATGAAAACAATCTTGATACTCTTATCGTGCGACTCCTATTTTTCGGAATAGCAAAGGGGCCACTTCAATCTTTAAACACACCAACAAGGCGACCAACTGAACTTCCAAAGAGCTTACTGTAAACCTAGACGTCTAGCGGAGGGCCTGCAGCAGTAGGTGAATACATAAAGGTATGTATGTGTGTATATATGTATATCTGTACCTGTATGGGGTTTCGGGCATGGGGAAGACAACGCTCCTGTGCTTAGGGCCCGGGACTCACAATAAACCGCAAACCCTTTTATTTCTTCAGGTCTCCTGGGGTAGCTTGCCTGTGACTAAGGTTGCGCAAACCCTGAACCCGAAGCTCTTATGGCATCCTTCGCATGGAAACCTCGCGCCTCCGGCGTCTGGTAGAATCCCCGGCCTTGCTTGACCCCATTCCAATATGAGCCGTGGTAGCAGCACCCGTCGGCCTCAAGGCCGGCAAGCACGAGAGGACAGGCCCTCCGGGGGGGGTTGAAGCCTGTAGGGTTGGAGCAGCGTATAACACTGACTGACGCCAGCCGTTGGAACATGAATGCTCCCTACCATTAACGGCTCCTTGTTCCAAACCTGTTCCCAATACCACGACTCGTTCCTCGTTAGGAAAAAACGCTTACAGCTTTGCATCACCCAATTAAGTATGTCTTTCAAGGGTGGGAGACTCTCTGTATCTCGTGTTCGTGCTGCCGCAGAAGTTGCCGTTGGTTGCCGGGGTTCGGGTGATGAAGCCCAGGCTTTGCAAGGGTCGGGTGGCAGCAGCGTTCGGACTCACCAAGTCACCAAGCTAGCCCTGTGCAGCCCTTTAGCTAGCTATCCTTCTTGTCAAGTGTTCAAGCAGTGCTGAAGTGTCATTGCCATTCCGTTTCGCCACCCGTACTGCACGCACATGCCATTCCGTTTAAGGTTCAAGGTTTGCCAGCTATCTCCCCTTTGATCATGCACAAGTAACTAGTAAGGCTGCTCTCAGCTTAACTGGCCTTCCCCATTCAGCGCACCCCCAGAAGCGAGTCGTTGGGCCTTGTGGCTACGGACAAACCTGCAGTTCTAAGGCTTTGTTCTGCACACCGGATAGATTCGGGAAGCTCTGGGTAACCCGCCCAATGCTCGCGGCCTTTGCCAGAACGTTTGTCCTGCACGGTGCATCATCGCTCGTAACTCGAGGCCGAATCAAATCTTTGTGGCAAACCCTGCTGAGTTTTATGGCGCCCTGCCAAAACGTGTAGGAGCAAGCTTTTGCAACTGAATCAACGCAACACACATTGCCTGAACCCACTTCCTCTGGCAGACTCGGGAGCACGGCATCTCTCACGGAACTGCGCGTCCTAAGCTCCTTTCTTCGCCAGGTGCTCCAAGCGATTGCCACTCGATGCCACTCGCCAGGAGACCATATCAACCACCACCGCACCAGTCTGCCTCTCTCTTCTCACAACTCCTCTACTACCCAACTGTCTTAACGGCCCTTTTGAAAGCATGTCCTGTTCACGTGTGCAGGGTCAAACTGAGGACTCTCGGAAGTCGACCTGAACTTAACCCTACACACTGTCGCGACCTTCCGGCCCCTGCTCTCTCGAGTAGACGCTCGTGGACATCAACTATTATTTGGGAGAAGGTGGCTTCCTTTCAGATCCTCTCCTCCAGCCTTCGCCTCACTCAGACCGTCTGGCTCCATTGCTGGCCCAGCATGTATCTCTGCTTCGCCGCCACGGTTTCCATGCAGCACTCAGAATATAATCATGTCCAATGCGGTAGCGGGAAACGGCCCTCCGGGTTTCATTGCTTTGCCTCGGGCACGGGTTTATGGGATAATGCGCCTTGCAGCTGGCCAGGAAGAGGTTCTCACTTGCATCATTGTTGGTGGCTATGAGAGTCCAAGCAAGGCTCGTCCCCTAAAACCTGAAACCGCGAAACTCCTGAAGCCCGAACCCGGAACACAACCCCAAAACATCCGAAGATTCCGGAGTTCCGAAGTTGAAGCACCCTTCGGGCAGAAACCCTGAGCTCCCGGTGGTCCTGCAGCCACTGGCCTTCATAAGTTCCAGCTCCGCCCTTATGAGAGATGGGCTGCTTGTCCGGGAGTTCTGCAAAAACGGGTTGTGCTAGGGGGCATGTTGCGCTTGAACTGCGACGGCTGGGCAACTCGGTATGTGAAGCGAGTCGGACACCGTGACATTCTCGGGTCCCACAAGGATTGTTGGAGCTGCAGAGGGGTGGGGCATGGTAAGTAGCCACTGCTGTGCCGACATATGTACCATCAACACTTCTTACATCGGAAAGATGTTGCTATTCAAATCAAAAGCCTACAGGGCTACAGCCGGGCTACAGCAGCTCAATGAGAGCTCAGATGCCCCACAACGTCAACAGGTCTCTGATCCCACTCTTGAGTCTCCAACCTTAGAAGCCCGAAACAGAAACGTCCACACCCCTCTCTCCGGCCCGCCCTCCTTTTCAAAGGATCCCGGCAGTCTTCACGTAGCGTCCTTCCCCATGGGCGCGGCCTTGACGCCAGTGGCCCTCGCAGCGTAACACGCATCTGGAGCTTGGGAATATGAAGCTCCTGCTGTATGTGGGGGGGGGGGGGGGTTTGTATCTAGGATCTTCTTTGCAAGTAGGTTTTGGAGTTTCTGGTGCCTCTTTTGACACACACAAACACAAACACAAAAACACACAAACACACAAACACAAAAACACAAAAACACACACAAACACACAAACACACAAACACACAAACACACAAACACACAAACACACAAACACACAAACACACAAACACACAAACACACAACACACACCAACACACAAACACACAAACACACAAACACACAAACACACAAACACACAAACACACAAACACACAAACACACAAACACACAAACACACAAACACACAAACACACAAACACACAAACACACAAACACACACACACACACACAAACACACAAACACAAACACAAACACACAAACACACAAACACACAAACACACAAACACACAAACACACAAACACACAAACACACAAACACACACACACACACAAACACACACACACACACACACACAACACACACACACACACACACACAAACACACAAAACACACAAACACACAAACACACAAACACACAACACACACAAACACACAACACACACAAACACACAAACACACAAACACACAAACACACAAACACACAAACACACAAACACACAAACACACAAACACACAAACACACAAACACACAAACACACAAACACACAAACACACAAACACACAAACACACAAACACACAAACACACAAACACACAAACACACAAACACACAAACACACAAACACACAAACACACAAACACACAAACACACAAACACACACACACACACACTCACTCTCACACTCTCACACTCTCACACTCACACACACGCTCACACACACACACACACACTCACACACACACACACACACTCACACACACTCACACACACTCACACACACTCACTCACTCACTCACGGTCATTCGTATGTCCTTTGCCACAAAACGCGCCACATGACATTCGCAACCTGCAAAATGCTCACGATAAGTACCTTGGGTGCATTGGAACGTCCAAGAATCAGGGAACAACGCCGCAAGGACAGAAGAACGCGACTGCGCACCCTGAATGCGAGCTGCATGCCTCGTTTGTGGGGAAATCAGCTTAGGCAAGCTTCGGAGTTGAATTGAATAGTTCAAATCCTTCTCAAACTGGTCCCCATGTCATACACCATTAGATCATAGACCTCCAGTAAACCTCAAAGTCTTAAGGCCTTCCCTTAGCTGCACATCAAGGGAAAGGCTGTCCGGCTTTGGGGCAACACAAGAGCCAGAATAAACGCTTACTGCCTTTACGGTTATATACTTAGGGTGTCGACTCATGCTAAATCTGCTAGGCTTATCATTCCGCAGCACCTCGCCTCATACACACTTCCGTCGGGCGCTTGCAGGCCTGGAAAGGGCTTCCAGATTCCGCCAGGGCTCTAGGCTTCAAGGCCGAGTGGCTTTTACATACACGGCACGGCAACGTGCATGACGACCCTTCTGCTACTTGCTCTGACATGCACTACCGGGTTCGTTTGCGCCCTGGTCTTTTTGCCACCACCTCTTCGGGTTACGGGTTCTGCCACAGGCTGGGCTTGTTTCCTGCAAGCTTCCCAGTTATTTGTTAAACCCCGACTCTCGTCTTCACCAACGGGGGGCAGGAGCACGCTACTGGAACCCCGCAAAAGGCCCAACCACCCGACACCCGCTGACCAGTCATGATCCAGGTTCTCATTGGCAGAAAAACCGTAAAACCTAAACCCTCAAAATACAAAAAAACATCAATACACTCAAAAGCATGAACCCGGGTCCCCGACGACCCTGCCCATGAGGCTTGCCATCCTTGAAGCTGCCTTGATTCTGTTTACGGATATTGTCTTATGATGATGATTATGATTATGATTATTATGATTATTATGCTTATTATGCTTATTATGCTGATTATGCTTATTATGCTTATTATGCTTATTCTGCTTATTATGCTTCTTGTGACCCGGGCTTCGACTCTCACACTGGCGCACGCACACACCCGGTTTAGGTTTGGGGTTTGAAGTTTAGGGTTTGGGGTTTAGGGTAAGTCGGGGTTTCCGAGATTTAGGGGTACCTTATTGGGGTCCGATTTATCAGGGAATCCAAATATTTGGGGATCTGTGTTGGGGGTCCCCTACTTTGGTAAACCCCTTGGAAGCAAGCAAAGATGTTGAACTGTAGTAGGACCCCCAACAGAAACACGGAATGTAGAACGTTCGAAAAATCGCGGGCGACAGATAGAACTTCAGAAGTCGAAACAATGAATTCTCACAAGAAGTGTCATCTAGAATTTTCGACTCTCACGCTAGCACAAGCATAATCTAGAATTTTCGGTTTTGCGCGTTAACAACTCCTAAATAGCAGTCGTTCAGGAGGCATATTTCGCACTTTTAGAAGACCAACAAATCCAAACATATGCATTGTGGCTTACGTTTCTTTGCCATTTGGGGACTCTGTAATCGAAACTTCCAAGAAATCAGGAGAGGGACATCAAGAACTTCCAAAACCTACACTTCGGGACATTGACGCATGATGACACATGTTTCAAGCGTAGCCCTTCGAAACTTCAAAACCTTGATTCTTGGGCAAACCTAACAGAAATTGCAAGTCTCTAATCTCGGCCTTTTCCCCACAATAGAAATTCCATATTCAAGAAGATCGGCCACTGCCTTGAGCTTTCTCACAACAGGTCACTAGGATCTGCACAACAACTAGAAAAGTCTTTGAAACGACCATGTTTGAAAATGTGCTGTATTTCGTTTCGAAGACATCTGTAATTTGAGAATTGCAGGGCCTCAGGGGGCCAACTGCTATCTAATTGCTATGTTCTCGCTGTTGCTAAGAACCTTTCGACTTTGAGACTTACAACAGCATCTACCAATTTTGTGTTTTCAAAATTTGGGATCCTAGAGCTTCAGAGGGGGCTGTTCTTTCTGCCGTTCTCTTCTTGCTCGCTTGTCTCGCTGCGAGAATAAAGGTAGAAGAACATGCACACAAGATGAGGGAAGTTCGAAGGAGGAGCTCTCCCACTCCAGTGCACTTCTCTCTTCTTCATTGCTTCGTTTTTCCTACATGTTTAAGACACGTGAGTGGAAAGGGGCGGAGAAGACCAGGCAAGGAAAGTAGACAGTAGAACTCCTTCTTCTTTCTTCCCTTCCCTTTCTGAGCCCTTGATGAGAAAAGGACAAGGAAGGGAAAGGTGGGGAGAAAAGGCTCCCTCTGGGTTGTCGCTGTTGAGTCTTTGTGTTCGCCTCTCCCTTCTCTTTTCTGATGCAGTATGTATTCAATCTTCTCCGCTTCTTGTTTCTCACCCCTCCCTCTTTCTGAGGAGAAGATTCTACAAGAAGGCAAAGCAAGGAAAAAAGAGGATGAACAAATGAGGCACTTCTCAAAATGATAAAGGGGGAAGGGGGGGGGGGGGGGGGGCTTGGGAGCTGTCTCTCAAGGTGAGAGTTTCTCAGAATGTCGAGGTGATAGCAGCTTTTCAGGGCACTCCTTCTTGTAGCCTCTCTTGCATTTCTGGTCTCCTATTGGTTGCGCAAGCCCTGAGTACAACCAGAAGAACCCTCAGCCGAAAAGCTGAACCCGTGCCAGTTCGAACATCAAGCTGACGCTTAGTCAAAACTCACAGTGGAGGCTGGCTCATGCTCTGCCATCGCCAAGACTAGCTTCGTTTAGCAACTCTCGCAACCGAAAGCTCCCCATATGGAGTCAGACTGAGCATCCTTACGATAGTGGACATATGATCCATGATGTGTCGGCCTTTCTCGCCTGCTTGAAGTCAGTAGCATCTTAGGGCCGTGGCCTTCATAGACACTGCCGTCTGCTCGCTCGAGCCTGATGTGTAGAATAGGCTGAAGGCTTGGGTCATGAAATGGTAAAGCTTCCAGGAATTGAAGCCCTCATGGGCTCACATGGTGGAGGTGCTGCGCATGCGGTGTTTAGGTTAGCCGCTGGCAGTTTTCTAAACGGCTCATGTAAAGCCCAAGCGGCTCCCACCGTGGGGTCATTTTCAAGTACAGGCTTGGTAGGTTTCGAGGCAGGGTGCTTTACCAATTGCTATCCGGCGAGGTGGAACAGCCCCCACAAACAGCGCTGAGTCCAGCGCTGCCCCTCTCCATGCCAGTGGCTACCCTTCCTCAGCTCATTTCCGGCAAGGGCGGCCAATGACAGGCCTTTGCCTACTCGCGGATGAACTGAGATGGGTTCGAGCCATGACCAATGCCATTATTCTCGATGTCACGATGTTTATAGCGATTCACGAATCGAAATTCCGAAAAGGAAACAGACAAGGAGGCCCTGCCAATTAAAGAGCACTGCATGGAGAGCTGCCCTCGGCGCATCGTGGAAGCGTGTGCGCGCAGACAGATGGACTCATGCTGAGAGTGCACCCAGGGCCTCTGAACCAAAACTCAGCATGTAAGCTCTTGGGGCTGCCCCCCAAAGTGAAGACTGTGAACCAAAGCCCCCTTTGGTCTGCGCACTTGAGACGCAGGCCACTGCCCAGTGTAGCGGGAGCCGTCAGCACCCATTACCGGAGGCTTCCACTCAAGACCTCAGTCTCGATGGACACTTGGGTAATGAGCTTTATGAGTTTCTGGCGATTCCCACTCGCACTTGAATACAGGTTTAGGGTGGGGGAAAGCATAAAAAACCTTTCGGGCTCTAGCGAGCCAATCTCACAGGTTCTTCGTCGTGTGCAAGCCTTCACTGACCTTTATCGGGCTCTGCCAGAGTGAAGGGTTTGTTTGGCAGACAGCCACGCGCGGGCACAGGCTAAGTGGGGACAGTATGGTGGTTTCCGAGATTCGGGGTTTTGGGGCCTGGGGGTCCCTTCTTCTCGTAAACCCCCCTATGAGCATTGATGGGGGGCACGTCCAAGGCCCGACTGTCAGGCGGCGAGTTCCAGAGCGTATACTTCAGAGATGAGATGCTCAGGATATTTTGGCAATCTTAAGCAATGGTCAGGGTTTGCAAGGGGGTGCCCTCCTGCCTCCTGTCCGCAGACAGATCTTAGATGCTAAACGCTAAGCCTCGTGCCGAAGCAACCGGGATTCTCTGGATTCGAGAAGGCAGGTGACCCAGACATGTGAACTGAACAGAGAACTTACTAGATTTCCTGGCTAATAGTAAGAGAGAACGCCCGGGATACGTTAACAAAGGAGTTCATGCCGTGGGTGATCTTGTTCTGGGATTATTGCTGTCAACATCCTATTCATAAAAGGATGAAAGGAGTGTTTTAATGGATTACAAAAAGAGGCGAATGAGGTGAACGCACGGACACAACTGAACGAACGCGCCAACTAGTATGCGAACTAACTTTGTAAACGAGATTTTATTGGGGAATTTATGAACGCATTATATTAATAATAATTGGTTACAAAGGACTTCCAATTTGATAAGGACGAATTATTTTATAAACAAAGGCACCAGATGTCCAATGGAGGCTCTTATGTCTGAAGGTTTACGTCTGAGGCCACCCCAGGAAAAATTCCGGAATGGCTTCTTCGAAGTGGGGCAGCTGCAATCCGTCTCCTCCTCACCACTGGACGTGTCCTCTGCTTTCCAACCAAGATAGTCACAAACCATCAGATTTCAATAGCCGCTGCACTTTGGCAGGTCCACGGCCCAAACCGCTGAAACCCTCATGACACCCCAATCGGCTCCTTGTCCACCGCGTTGAAAGACCACGGCCTGGACCTGGTGGCGGACAAAGGCCGGAAAAAAAAAGGAGCAGTCATCTCTTCTCTGGTTTCAGGCTACTGGTTCGAGTGGATTTATTTGGTGTGTCATGCTGCAGATTTTTCCAGGGTCAAGGGCACCCCAAAGTGCCACACGAATGGATGAAGTTTTGTCGCTCGGAAGCCGCCTTTTATCTCAGGGAGGGCAACCCCCAAACCATCTTTATTGATGGTCTTCTACTGGCCGGATTGGCGACATGCCTTTTGTGGATAGGACCGGTAGGAGGTTTTCAACCAACTTTCTATCCCAAAACTTCCAACTTCAGGACTTAGTTGCGGGTTGGGTGCTAGGTTTTTGGGCTCTTGCCACACGGAAACGCCCATACATGGAGGGAAGAACTCCCTACGAAAGACCCTGAGGAAGCTCTAACCTGGTCAACGGTGCCATCTTGAAGGGCTTTCATGGCTTTGGGGGTGCTAAAAACTTCCCAGAAGGCCCTCCAAGCCAAACTTGCAGCCCCAGGCCGCCCCAGCAAGTGACTGTCCCAAGCGATGCTTAGGCGCCCGCAGTGTCCCAAATATGCCCGCGAAGCCATCCTGGACTTGACAAGAGGCAGGCACTCGGCCAGAAGTTTGTCTCGGCACCACAATTGCCGGTTTGCTACCGTTTAAGCTGATAGTATGCAGCGCATGTCGGCCAGCTTTGCTGTGCAGCTGGTGCTGTCCCGGCGTGCAGGTCGCAAGCTGACCAAAGGACTTCAGCCATGAGATTGACATCGAGCCGGGCCATGACTTGAGAGGACACCCACGCGCCGTCGCCTGAGCCCTCATTCGAATCACACCGGTGTTCTGAGTGAGTTAATATCTCTAGGACAGCAATACCGGCAATTCACGAAGCCCGTGAGCGGAAGGGCTATTAGAGGAAGATCGAGATGCGCGTGAAGTGCGCACAACCCCTCTCACCGAACATGGTGACTGACCGTACTGATCAGTGTCCGAAGCAAACAAGGCCTCTCCTCTGCGAGCGCAATCTCTTCGTGTGCGCCGTGTCAAAGTACTAATTGGAACAAGAAGGATTGCCGTGCCCCCTTTAAAGCAGGCGTGGCCGACTGCATACTGGCTGGAGAGGATTCCAAACACGACAGTAAACCGATCTATGCACCTCCCGAAGCCGGACAAATGCCCTTGATATGCGTCCCGGTATAGTTCGTGTTGAATCTTCTGGGGCTTCAAAGCCAACACCTGCGGGCTGCCCAAAACCTTAAAGACTGTAGCCTTAATCCCCAGACCAACAGACCCAAACAAACAAGCCGCCTTCGAGGTCAGAGCTGCAGGAACCCGAACCCCAAGGCCCCTGAGTTCCAACCCTGTGGAATGCGGGGGATGCTTTAGAGGTCCTAAGCCCTTTTGGGCTTAGGACCTCTAAAGCATCCTGTTTTTGCCCATCCTGGCATTCCACCGGGTTGGTTCTCAGGGACCTTGGGGTTCGGTTTGTGCTTTATCGGTTTATGGGCTAGCTTGGATGTTTCGGTGCAGTGAGCTCTGGGTAGCCGACCGACTCGCGGCAGCTGCAGGACGACGGCTGGCTGGAGCAAGTGAAGCCCTTGCACACATCGCTGTCCGGTTGGGGTGGAATTACTTAAATGGAATTAAGGATTCCGAGATTTGGGGGTTGAGGCCATAACTGGCATTTTGGCTGCGCAACTTGAAGCTTTCGGTTTCAGCACAAGATCTGCTCTGACTGTTGTTGGAGGCCGAGAAGGATTCCAGGCACAGCCTCATGCATACACTGGCACACCTACGGTGTTGGCTCTGAAGGAAGGGGAAAGGTCTCGACCAACAAACAACGCCTTGCCCGACCCGCGTCGATAAATATGAGGCTGCAACCACTGTGTAAAGTTTGCTGCCTCCCCTGCTCAAGGAATCAAACGGCGGGCCCCGAACCCCGAAAAAAGGTTGGGCGGGAGATGAGGGGTTAAAGTTTGTGTTGGGGTTGGGGCTGCGGGCTTTGGATCTCTTGGGCGCGGTTCTTGAGTCTGGGGATTCGGAACCTTTGAGTTTAGGCCTTGGTCATGGGTAGCTCCGGCCTTGGGTTGGCAGGAGAAGGAAAGCAAGGTCGGCCAGCTCTCTTTGGATGCTGCCTGACACGGTGGCTTTAAATTCGGTTTAAACAACAGGAGGGGGTTGGGGGTGTGAGCTTCGTGCTCAGTGGAGCTTGCGCAGGACAGCCACTAACATGCTGGTTGCGATTTCTGTGTTTTCAACGTATTGCGGCCTGCACAGCGCGTTCTCCATCGCTAAGCCCAACTTTCAACGTCTTAGTCCATTTTCCCGTCCTCAACCCTAAGGACACGCTTACCCTTTCAAGCTGAACCCCGAAAAGAACCCTGATTCCACAACTAACCCTAAGGACAAGTTTGCCCAATCGAGCTTCTTTCCCCGAAGCCTTAAAAAGCCTGAAGCCTAGTCGCAACTGACTTATAAGGATAAGCAAGACTACTGGAGGAAAAGCGCCTGGCTCTCGCTTGCCTCGCCGGCCACAGGTGCTTGACCCATGGCTGGAGGGTCTTAAATTCAGTGCTTACTTCCATGTGGTTATCCGTTTGAATCTAGGCGCTTTGCCCTACACCCTAAACTTTCAACCCTAAGCGGATGAAGGGTGCATGATGTTGGGAGCAGTTTTGGCTGTGGTGCGGGCATTGTGCAGGGGTGGGGGCCTTGGTCATTCTGCTATCTCTGCCGCGGGGGGGCTGATGCAGGTGCTGGGCAAACATGCATAGGTACTAGACATTGGGATGGGAGCCATTCACGTCAGCTTCAACTGTCATCTGAGGGTGTGCCGAGGAAGCTCAGCTTTGTTATCAAGCTTGTGGAAACTTCTGGTGCGGACGGTATGGGGCAACACTGTTCACCTTTGTCCCCTGCGGGCTTCACTCCCTTATATACCCTCGCCTCCAAGCAGCTACACCGCGCCGACGGCCCACTGCATAAGGAAGTATATTTATCAAAGGCAAACACCTATGTAGAATCTCAGTCGAAAAACAAAGATAAAACTCAACGAAGCCATGGCTGCCCCGAGAGGCTGTCCGACCCCCATTGCAGTCTTTCTGGTCTTAAAGATCCTAAAGTTATCTCAGGTCAGAAGAGGAGGCTCATGCATCAGGGCCACAGGTCCGCTTAGCCGTGCAACAGCCCGTTTGGCATGCAAAACAGCCATGTTCACGGAGCTTCGTCGACTGTGTTCTTGCTATTGTGGGAGCCCCAGAAAGAAAGGAAGCAGCCTCGATGTGCATATTGCTGTCATATGACGACACCTTCTAGAAAGTGCCCCAGTGCTCCGGGTGATATTGTTTCAGATTGATTGCTTGGAGTGCTGTTTGGCGCGCAGTCTTTTCATGTCCAGAGCTTCAAATTGCTCCACGCACTCAGGCTAACATAGGTACCGTTCTTGAAGCTGAGCTCATGAACTGCATCAAACCCCCCACAGTCTACGCGACATTCTCTAGGTATCTAGATCCTTCGCTTTCGGAACCGAGCACTCTTAAAGTGCCACGTCAAGTTAAGCGCCAAACACGGTTCCAGCTGCGCTCCAAGAAGGTGCATTTGAGTGCACGTGCTAAGCCCGAATAATTTGAGAAAAAGCGGAAAGGCCCGAAAGAACTGAACCCGTAAACCTGAGCTCACTTCCTGTGCACACGCACGCCTGGCATCGCTTCCAAGGAATGGCGTCTTAGGATGTCTTAGGGTTTGGAGTTGAGATGAAGATGCTTGGGTTTTAATTTAGAGAGTTTGGGCGAGAGGAGTTCGGGTGTTCAATGGCCAGAAAGGAGCGATATCATGCTGCCTGAATCGAATTGGCCTTCCCTCGGCTCAAGTACAAAAAACTAAAGCTCAAAACTGCGTTACACTCCATGTAGCTCCACGATTGCCGGAATGTTGTCTTTTCTAACAGCGGGAAGACACTCACTTGACACATTGGAATTCACCTCGCCACGCGCGGTGGTGCGATTGAGTGCGATCTGTAGAATCCCATCCAAACCAAATGCTGCTAGAGGCCAGCCAGACTCTTCTTACAGGAAGGGACATTGTGATGGCTACCAATATGAAGTTTGATGCACGCTGTCGCGTGGCTTGTGCTTCCTTGTGCAATCCGTTTAGACTTAGGAAGATCATCATGAAAGATTCGACAACAAGCTGTACATGTCAGCGTTGTCGCCCTGGGCCGCATGTGGCTTTGCCAGCTGAGCAGCCATCACACCGAGGTTTTTCAACGAGGATAGCGGCCACAGCCTGTGTAGTATGCCTCGTGCACCAACTTCGCACATGCTGAAAGTATCGAAGACAGTCGAGAATAGTTGGGGCATGTTTAGGGCGGTGGGCTTTAAGAGATGTCAAAGCCTCAGAACGCGTGCTCAGCTTCTTCGGGTTTCTTGCCCTCGTGTCTCCCTCTCGCGTTTTATTTCAAATTTCATCATCAATCTTCAAGAGGGCAAAACCATCGAAAAGACCGGCAGTTTCTTTTTTTGGTGGGGAGGAGGAGGGCTTTTGCTCTTCGGGACTGTATGCAAGCTGTTTGTGACTCATGGCTGCTGCAAGCCTCGCTGAGATTTTCTCGGCCGACACGGTACACATGGTGTCAAGCAAGACAAGCAGCTGTTGGCCCGCACGAGACGTTGGTCGGCAGCAGGCAGCCGTTTTGCGACCTCGGCAGGCTCTTCAGCGCCTGTGACAACCGTGAACCCCCAGCAACAGCCCACTTCCGCAGTGAGGGATGAATCAAAAACAAGCCAAAGAAGGATCAACAGCAACCGAAACTCAAGGTTGTTTAGGATCCCCGCTTGCATGCAGGATGTGCGCGTCACTCGATCATCCGACGCTTGGCTCATCTGTTCCAGGCCCATAGCAGTCTTGCAGACACGCTTCGCGTCTACTTCCACCCATCCCCCGGCATCAAACGGACTATGCATCTGACAGAGTCTGACACAGTTCCTGGGCCTCTGACTTTAGCAAAGAAGCGGTCTCAACTGCTGGCTTGGAGGAGCCTCGACAGCACCCTAGCGTGGCTCAAATCACCTCTCTGTGCCCCTCACTGACAAGCGCCTGTGTATCCTGACTACGTCCTGGGATGGTTTAGGAAAACAGGGCAATGCTGCTCAATAAACCGCTCTGGGTTAAAACTTGTGAAGCCTGACTCTACATTTAACCAAGACACTGGCGTTCCGACCCCTGACACTATACTACAAGTACTTCAGCATAAACTCGAATTTCCCACCAAAATCGCAAGCCATGAATAACTCTAAGCTATAACCCATTACTGAAGTCAATCCTGGCCATCGCGCCTGTCGAGGCATTTGTGCGTGCTGGCGCCTCCAGTTCAAGATGGGTCGCAGCTCCACAGTGGGGTTTAGCGCCGCAGAAACATGTTGACTTGCAGGGGTTGCGAATATATGTGGGTGGCTGTCTAAATTATGATCCTTTTTGGGGTACCCTGAATATTCGGTGCCGTATTATGACAGGGATCCAAACAGGTACCATAATTTTGACAACCGCCCATGGGGCTTTGGCAGCCAAGCCCGTTCTCCATCTTCCTCTCCACGCGTCGGCTCAGATGCAAGCCAACACCACACCCTCCCACTGAAACCCCCCGCCTCCACAATCTTCAGCTCCTTCGCATCCTTTTGTAAACTGTGCCGCTGCTGGATGGCTTTGGCTGTCCACTTCCTGCAAGTATCTGCGCCCTAGCGACGTGCGTCTCAGTCTTAGAAGGCGCGAAGTTGAGACCCTGAGCCTCAACAACCTCAACCCTACACACCCTCAAGTGCTCATGTCGTGCAAATGAATGCTCGCGATCTGCACGGTGCCGATGGCGGTGCTGCGAGAACAAGCACGACAACACTAGTCACAACCGATTGGAAAGTCTTCGCCTCCAATTCTTCTGATCAGCATACCATCCAGATCGGGGCGCAAAGACAAGAATAAATTCTTGTACAGCCTTCGTGAACTAGACAAATCGGACTGTCGAGAGAATTGGCCCCAAGGCTTGGGCTGGAATACTCAACAGTCTCATTTTCGCCACTTGGAGTTGTGGAGAGCGACTGTATATAGCATGAGGCGGCAATCTCAAGTACTTGACAAGTCTTGCGTGCTTAGCTCTCAGAGCGTGTTTTACCCTCAAGTGCTTCTGGACGCCTTTCTTTCAGGATCATCTCCTGTAGACCTCCGTGCCTCCAGCAAGGGCGATTTGAGGCTCAGGGGGAGCAAGGTTTGCAGGTTTGGATTCGTTGGGTCCAACAAGATTCAGGCGCTTCTAGACGGACGTGCAAGGCCTTTGTTCAGCAAATTCAAGGACAGGAAAACGCCGAGTCACAAGGCCAAGACTTAAGACAACTGCACAACGCGAAATGCCAAAAAGGATGCTGCAACATGAGTGCGCGCTTCGAGCGATGGAGTATCGCACCCCGAACACTTTCCCGGCAACACAGCAGGTGCGCAGGAGCTAGTGAGACTTGACATATCCCTTCTAACTGCAAAGCAAGGCAGAGCAATCACTGCACACTCGCCCAGCCACCTTTGCATTTTCGCATTGAAAACGACATGGTCATTTGAAGAGATGAAGAAGGCTCAAGAAAAATGGAATGCGGGCAGGCCCATTCAAGAGTTCGTAGTATGGGCACGGCAAAAACCTAGCACCACATCACCAGACCAAAGTCTGAAATTCAGGTTCACTCCCCCAAAACTCCGGAATCCTGGTGCTCGAAAGTGCCAAACCGAAAGCCCCAATGACAAAAATTTGAAGCCTGATCCTGTCCAATCAATTCAAGGTTTAGGCTTCTAGAAGCAGAGCCAGAACCCTGTCGAGCCGCCTTGGATGTACCCAAATGTCAGCCATGGTATTGAAGAGGCAGGCGGAAGGGACTGGAAGGCGCTGGCTTGAGGCGTACATGAATGGACAGTCTCATTCCCTCATACTAGTCCTTAGTAAGGATGATAATAGCGTACAATAATCCCCATTAGGGACTTATACTGTCGCCTGCCGAAATCCTAACCCCTAGCACCCCCCAAAACCAGGTCCTAATCGCGGGTGGTGCCTGAAAAACTTTGGCTCCCGAATCTATCGAGGGCCCCAAGTGTGCAGGATCTAGTTGACCCATGACCTGTCGCACGCCGTGGCGTTTCCCCTAAAATCCTGCAGGGAGGGAGGGAGGGAGGGTGGTGGGGCTTCTAAGGACGCTTTTCGTGGGTCTCGGTTAGCGGGGCGCCGAGCTGAACCCGAAGAACGCACAAAACGCGAAAATAGCAACAAAAACATACATGCAAAACGTGCGAAGCGTTGTATACTCCTGAGGTTTTCCACTGGTGAATATCCAGCTGCCGTGGACGAAGCATTCTTCAATCTTACTGTGTTCAAAAACACTGAAAGGTGCACTCGCAAGGGTCCCGGTCTCGAGAATCACAAGACAAGGGGCTTTATTGGTGTTTGTATTTTGCGATAGCCTCACTGTGGTACTTTAAGACTGTTTTACTTCGAGCATCCCGCCTACCCTCCAGAATCCCGTCCTACTCTGGGGTTGGACACTTCAGGGACCCTCTGGGCCTCTGGGCATTTTCACAAGCGTTATTTCCTTTTGCGACCGTGCCCAAAACGCTCGTATTTACAGCGTCTTTGCTCTTTTGCACTTTCTACGGGTTGGGCATTTCAGCATTCATTCCACATGCAAACCCGCACGAGTTCCTACAGAAACTCCGAAGAGCCCCCCCCCCCCCCATCAACAAAACAAATAAACATAAACATCATTTTGGAGATCAACGAGACCTTATTCGAAGCTACCTTGGCTTCGCACGGGCCATGCGCCGTGCAGTTTAAGGTTTGGGCTTCGAGGCATTGCAGAGCGCCGGACTTAGGCGTTGTAAAACAGCAGAGAAGCGGCTCTCGCGGGCTGCAACAAGGTTGCATGCTTTTTGGCCTCCGAGGTAGCCTGTACAAATACCTCCCAAACTTGCCGAAACTAAGATGGCCCCTAAGACCCTCTAAAAAAGTATTCCTGACCATGATCCTCTTAAACCCCAAGAAGGCAAAATTTTCACATATCCCAAGGGGCCTTCCTAGGAAATTCCATGGGCACTAAACTGGGCGACTCTGGAGTCGTGGTCGGTCTGGCCCCCTTGCCGCTCTGAAGAAACGTGACCTATGGCTCATAGCTGTCCGGTATCCTAAGGGAACTAAAGGTTGACCTTTTGGAGCTGTGTAGGGGTTCTCATGCCCCAAAAAGTTTACCTACTCTACTACTAATACTAAGATAGAAGATAGGTATTCAAGACAGGATGCCGGAACACCATCCCCAATTGTCTAGGGACCTACTCGACTTGTATGGCGGAAACGACGTGGCCACCATGGCCTGGGTTCAGGGTTTAGGGTTCTCACTTATACTAACGGTCCTGAATAGAGACGATATCAGGAGGTACGATAATACCTATTCAGGACTGTTAGAACATCCCAAATGTAGGGTTGAATGTTAACCCCCCAAGCAATCAAATCCTTAAAGCCCGAAACGCTCCGAAAACCATCGATCCGAAAGCCCCAAGTCAAAGCCCCAAAACCGTAGACCCCCATAAGCCCCTCTAAACCCCCATAAGCCCCAAGCTCCTTTAACCCCTAGCCCTGAACCCTACACCCCTATAAGCCCCCCTAAAAACCCCTGGCCTGACGCTCTCAGCCCCCCTATAAATCCCTATCAACTGAACCCGCACAGCCTTGTCAAGACTTAAACCCCCATGTCACAGCCGCGACATCGTCGAAGGCTCAGACACAAAAGCCGATGCCCCGACTCCCCGGTGGCTTCCGACGGCACTCCATACCTATTGACATTGAAACAGGCAAAGGTCCCCCAAAACGAGAATCCTAAGTGCCTTTGGGCAGGCCTTGCGGCATGTAAGGCTTTGCATTGGACAGGGTGACCTTCGTCTACTGTCCCTTCTGCAAGCTAAGTGGGATGTCTAGTTTGGCGACTCACTGATATCATCTGAGTCGTCGCCGTTGTTGCCGTTCCTTGGGTGTCTGGCCAATGTAAATTGAGCAGTGGTGGGATCTGGGCGAACCCATAGCGAAGTCCAACAGGGTCCCGAAGTCAGCGGCACAAGGCGACCAGCCCTAAGAAATTACAAGCCGCTTCTTCCGGGGCCCAAGAATCTTGCCAACTGTGCTTTCAAGCAGCCATGCTAAAAATGCGTGCCCGTGAATGTATTGCTCATCGGACATCGAACGAAACGGGATTGCACGAAGCTTGCTGGACTCAACATGTGGTCGTTGCATGTATGTGTATGTATGTGTATATCTCTATATATAGATGAGCGATATGGCTTAGACATTAAAGGACGTGTTTGCAGTTCCCACCGTGAATGGAGAGCATGCTTCTACAGCAAGTGTCACAAGGGCTCCCAGGGCTCCCAGGTCGGTTGGAAGGGCCCGTTGCGATGCACGAAAAACAAGTTCTCATGAGGAAGACTGGCAAACGGAAAGAGGGTTAGAGCGAAACTTACCAAAGAAAGCGAAAGAAACCGGGCCGATCATTCGTCTTTTTTGGGCCACTGAGCTCGATTGACATGCGAAGCTTCCCTCTTGAAAGTCAGGCTTCGCCGTGACATACAGCAGTGAGCTCACAAGGGCTCACAGTTTTGATGTTCCACGCTCTGAAAGATGCGTATTTTATGGTGCATGCCGGCTCCGTGCGGCAGAAGTGCTCGTGGTTCCACTCGCGGAGTCCCTGACGCCAGTGCTGGATCTCTGACTCCCACTGCCTCGAAAGCCAGGTCAGGAGGCCATCACACATGGGTCGAATCCCGATCAACGGGTCTCCGCGGGGCGGGTTGGGGTAGCTCAGGCTCCCACAACCAACCCCAAGGCTTCGACCGGAATTGGAAGCATGTCAGCTCACTTTGCAATTAGTACTTATGGCCACAAATGAAAACAAACTCCTTCAGCTAAAGAAGGCCAAAATGCCGAATCTCAGTTCCACGATTCCTAAGTCTGACGTTCTCACCTTGAACGGCTTTCAGAAGTGGGAGGCTTGAAGACTGGATGGATGAAGGAGGTGGGAGGCTTTAAATGCAAGTTCCGTAATGAACCAAAAGGCATGCAACACCAATACCACATCCACAGATCAGTCGAACACAATCGTCACTCCCAGTATCTCCCAGTCCTGAGTCCTGAGTCCCTGAAAATCCTGTGACGTCGTTTATGTGCCCCCCCCCCCCCCAATACGTGCCTTTTGCTCGTTCGCGCGTCTGGGTCCGGAGTCATTGGCTGACCCGGATCCTTTGGTGGAAGGCTGATGATTGAGCTCAAAAAGCCAAGTTGCTTGTCGACAAGGGGTCCTAACCCCATTTCATGTAAGCACTGGAACCTCAACAACAAGCATCAACCAGGCGTTGCAAGCTAAGCATTAGGGTTTTGGTGTTTCTTCAAGGGTTTGAATGCAACGTCTCAACCTTATAAGCCAATTTTTCAGGAACCGGACCCTGCACAAACCCGAATCCCTAAACCCTGACTTTTGAAGAGGTAGGAAACATGCACCCCAGTTTCGGTGTCTCAAGGAGATCTCTGTGGGCAGAAATAGGCTCGGTCTTTTACAGCCATGCTATGTGCTTATCTCTGCTCCCGCTCTACAAAATGCGCATCAAACTAGCACCAAGAGTCCAAGATCAATTTTTCGAACACCAATGAATCCGTAAACCCGAAACCCTCAAGATCCCTAAAAAGTGCCGGAACCAAACCACAACAACACAGCGTGAGAGGTCCCGCTCATCGCGAGGGTGCAACGAGTTAAAGGCCACGTAGTCCTTGCGCAAGCGGCCGCTTTGCAAGATTGAGCTCAGCTCCGGGCTTTCAAGTTCAAAGGTTTTTAGGATCGACTCCAACGGATACCATTGAAGAGTCGAGCTGAGGAGGAATGATGCTCTCGACCTTTCGGGTAAACTTGGGGTTCACTTTAGGGTTTTGGGCTTCGGCTTGCCGCATCACTCTGGGCTCTGGATTTGTAAAGGCCGCAGGACACAGAGCGCTTCGTCCTCAAACCCTAAATATTCGGACCCCAAAAGACCGTCCATACGCTGGATCCGCAGGCGCTTAAACCACGAGGTCGCGTTCCTCGAAGCCAAGTTGTCAAGTCTGAGCCCCTGAGCCGCAACTGAACCTGAATTCTGAAGCTCTTCAGCCCAAGCATCCACACGGCGCTTGTGTGAAGCGATGACCGTGCGCCGCTTGTTACGTCGCTGCACCCACTCCTGCGGTCGGCTTTGTGGGAGGTGGAGAGAGGGGGGCGACTTTACGGTTCACTGGCTGGTTCTCGGTGGGGGAGTGAGGGAAGGAGGCACCCTATATTTAGGGCCCTCATTCCCTCATTCCCTACTAAGAACCAGGGAGGGGGAGGGTTGGGCTTTGGGGAGTCTTAAGGGATTTAATTTTGGAGGGGTGCGGGGCCTCAGGCAAAGCAGCGAAGGGTTCTTTGGGTTACGTAGGGGGAGTGATACGGGGCTTAAACTCCACTGTTTATGCTTGTGGGCCATTGGGTCCTGCCCTTAAGCTTAAATCCAAAATCCCAACACCTCACACGAAGGCACTAACAAGTGGTAAGGGGAGCTCCCCCGTTTGCTACTTCAAAGAACTCGATGAACTCGACTCAGAGGGATCTGAAACTGGCCACTCGACTGGGAAACGCCGCGGACGAACCAAAAATGCGGTTCGGGGTATCTACTACTTGTGTTGCTTGGCAGGGACACACCACAATGACAACAGCTTCGGTAGCAGAAGCTGCTCTACGGGCATTTGCCCCTGTTTCCCTTCAACCCCGAACATGCAGGCAACCCCGAAGCATCCACACCAAACTGCTATAACGCCCAAAACGTCGGAGTCGAAAGGGAAAAGGCTTGGAACTCCCTCGTTCCCGCAGCCCTTTGTTCGCCCTAAACCCTAAACTCCCCTAAACCTACGGTTTTTGAGGTCCGGGCCATGTCCCAGACCCCAAAACCGACTTAAAACTGCTTCAGATTGCCCGAAATCCTTTTTGCCCTAAACCCTAAACCCCAAACCCCAAACCCTAAACCCTACATGTTCAATGTCCCTGGCACAGTGTACCTGCCACTAGCTGCTTCAGATGCCGAAGCTGGCTTTTTGATGTCCGAACCCTGCCAAGATAAAAACGCCCGTTCCCCTGCTACCCTCCCCTATATACTTCCCCCTAGGTTCCCCCTATCATTAAGGCTATTTAGGGATAAGCCCAACTAAGGTTATCTAAGGGGGGAACCCAGGCAAGGTAGTTTTGAGGGGGGTTAACACGCAGGTGTCGTCCTCCTCGCCGAGTGGTTGTGGTTGAGGTTGTGCTGGTGCTTGGCTTGGGCCGGCACGAGAAGATTGGCTTGGGCCGGCACCCTGGTTTTGGCCGCCGCCCTGCTCCTCCGCTTTGCTTGACAGAGTTCTTTGGGGCTTCGGGGTTGACGCTAGGGATTCAGGGCTTTGCTCTGCGTTTCGGGAGACTCGGTTTTGGGTGGTTCGTGGTACTTTCCCATGTCCGCGAGCAGATTCAGTGAGAATGGTGGTGGGCTTGGGGGATTGAAGCAAAGCAACGAGCATCTTGCGTGAGCCCTTTTCGGTGAAGCTGGGAGGCCAGCATGTATGTCACATGCAATGTCCCCCAAAGGTTCCTGTCGACAAAGCCCTACCCTCAATCTTCAAGCTGACGTCCGCATCCGACACTTTCCCGATAAGCATCCCTCGGCCGAGTCTTAGCCCATACGATATAGGGTACACGACGCCAAGGCCGCGAAACTTGTCTTGTGTGACAGTTCCTGAAGTCGAGTAGTATATGGTTTTGGGAACTTGCTTCTTGAGGCTAGCCGAAGCACCCTTAAGTGGACCTTTGCAGCTTGATGGCTCGAAGCCGTCAGACCCATGCTGCTCCCCCCCGTCCTCCTCTCGCTCTCGCGGTACCGAGGTGCGCCCGCGTGGGCGGTGGCGCTTGGTTGCCGGGCTCGTCTGGGTCGTACCGCCTCCGGGGCAGGATGGAGATTGCAGGTCCAGAGCCTGGCGACTCCCGTGCCAGGATTAAGTTCTCCGCGAATACATTCTGCAGGAAGGCTCGGTGCCGGAGCTTGCTAGGTCTATGGAGAACAAGCCTGAGATTCCCAAGGCTTCAGGGGTTCGCGGAGTCAAGGGGCTTGGCCAACTGTGTTCAGGCTTTGTCCGGCTCGCAAATTCTAGCGACTTTAGCATTCGCTGCCTCGCTTGCGCTCTTGGGCCTTTGGTGCTGGCGTCATCGATGAGGCTGCCTATCAGGAGCGATGCCCAGGAAATTTGCTGACAGGCCTTTAGGGGATTTGGGCCCAGGGCTACTTTGTGCACTCTCAGAAGTGAGAAAGACTCAACGCGGGAAACACTCAATGTGGGTTCGTATGTGCATGCTACGCTGCGTGTTTTTTCCATAACTTTGTGCCCGCGCAAGGATTCTCTGTTTCTCTCCCCCCCCTTTCTTCGGTCTCCCTCCCTCTCTGCGCAGAGCATGACCTCATCTACCGAAGGGGATGGATGCGATGGGTACCCCAGCAAGATAGGAAACTTGGGGGGTGAAAGCTTCGGAAAGTCTGTCAGCTGTTAATGTACCCCTACATGCCGGCGCCCCAACTCTCAAAGCAGCCCAAACTCGACACTTTGCAGATACGCCATACTTGTAGACTTTAGAGCATGCCGCGGCCTCAGTTAGCACAGATGACAGTGGGCGTCGCTCCTGTGCGTGAAATTTTGGTCGGTCACAGTTCGCAAACGACCTGGGGACTCGTCACCCTCACCAAGGTGATACAACAGCACTTATACACACAAGCGGGGTGTCAGCAGTGATCAAAGGTTACAGGGCAGAACCGTATACTTCAGTAGGAGAAGGGGAAGCCCTCGTAGCCAGCAATCATTAGCCCATTAGCGCAGGAATACGACAGTGCGCTGGAAGATCGAAATATGCTGCTGCAATATCGACTTAGACTTCGACAATTTCCTGAGTCCCACTCCTGCCGGACCTCGGGCTCTTCGGCCACGACTCCCATCGCCTGCGATGCTTGACACGGCTTGGACTATGGAGGATGGACCACTGATAGGAGCCATGCGCCATGTACCCGAATTCGGACACGTGCTACTTGCCGACAGAAGT
This sequence comes from Symbiodinium natans, assembly GCA_905221605.1. Taxonomy (NCBI): domain Eukaryota; class Dinophyceae; order Suessiales; family Symbiodiniaceae; genus Symbiodinium; species Symbiodinium natans. The sequence goes on along the minus strand of CAJNDS010002239.1, from coordinate 424,276 downwards.
CTGAGGCCCCCGTCCACCAACAAAGGAAGGTCTTACGGGGAGCCGCAACCAGAAACCACGGACAATTCCAAAACATTAACGAAGACCATCCTTGAGGAATCTCGAAACAACTTGTGACATAAAGCAGGTTGGAGGTGTTGGCCCCTGTCAGCTGTCCCACATGTTGATTTAGCATCTGATGGTTTGTCGTCTGCGAGGGACCCAGGAATTCAGGATCGTTAGGTCTTCTGAATGGATGGGCCATGGGCTAAGAATTCCTTGCAATGGAATAGTACTGGAATCCTAAGAAGGGAACCCATTTGAGCAACTACCATGCAACAACCGGCAGAAGATTGCACGGCAGGCTTCTGTCACCACTGCGACTTGGACCCGGAGCAGGGAGCAAAACACAACCCAGACCCAAACCTCATTTCTAACTCTGGCCATGGCCTACATGTCCCGGAAATGGCCGAAGGCCTCGCGGACGGAGTTCTCGGTCAGGTGACGTCTCCGGGATAGAAAGCCTCTCACTTCGGCCACATGAATTCCACAAAGCATTTCGAGTTCGTGCTGGTGTTTGTTCCTTGTGTTGGGTTCGGCAGCCGTGGCCTGCTGGTTTGAAAGCCAAGATCGGAAAATGGAATCCAGCATTTAGGGTTGAGGGTTTTTTGCCATCTGCCAAGCGGACTAGTCACGCTGCCGGGTGACAATTTCGGGATGCTTCAGATCCAAGAGAGTTTGGGGTCCAGAACAAGAGGACACGAAGCATATAAAGTTTATCTAAACCAATGCGGGAAACGCAACAGGAGCCAACAATCGTGTCTGCAGACTGTAAGACCTGCAGAATGCACCGTTCAGCCAAGAAAGCAAGGCAAGAACAAAGTGGATACGGAAGTATGCAAAAGACATCAAAAGACAATGCAATCCAGAAAAAGTATGCTCGTGGCCCCGAATGGCCCGGGCTTCGGCTTTAGGATTTGAGGAGATGCCGGTGTGAATGCTTGGACATGCGTAAAAAGTCAGCCACAGACTCTCAGGCACACCCCCGATGAACCCAAGGCATCTTGGCACCAGAAGCGCGCAAGTACTGCTGGAACCCCCGCATATCTCGCAAGCTCAGCTTGCGTAACTTGTGCTGACAAGCTGGTCTATACCATTGTCTGGGACCCGAGGGGTCGGACAACGACAATGTCTGCGCAGGGGTATCGATTGCCAAGTCTCCAGCTTGTTTTGGTGGGCATACGTCCCGGCACCTTCAACGCAAGGGCATTGGGTTCCCAAACCCTTTTGAAACTAAACTCCAAAAGCCTGGAACCCCTTTTTGAAACCCTAAACCCTATACCCTGGGAGCCCCGAAGAGGGGGGCCCCAAACACCTCTTGGTCCGCACTTGGCCTGGGTGGGGATCTGCCGAGCCCGAGGCCACGTCCAAGTCGGGCATCTAAGAGGCAGCAGGGCTTGTGCAGGTTTCACCCTAGAAAGAATTCCAGGACTCTTGGGATGGTTTGGGGTGTTAGACTGCAGGCCAGGGCATGTTGAGGGATCTTGGGTTCTATGGTGACGTGAGGTGCTCGAGTTTGGGGGGCCTTGGCTGTGGCTTCGTCCAGCACAGCTTACGCATGTCTCACAAAGAGCGCGCGCTCTTCCGGCTCATGTTCAAGAGTCACACAGGTACAGCTTGTATCTACTCTAGTCCAACAGGATAGATTGAAACCGGCGAGCATCCACAGCGAGAGACTTGTCCGGGCAAGGCCCCCAACCCACAACCGAAATAACCTCAAGGTCCTGGATCTCTGTGCACTTCAATCCTTGAGTGCTGGGTGTTTTGTTTGCCACCTTGCACAGGTTTGAAGGCTTCGCCGCGGCTATTTCCAATAGTTTAGGGAGCACTTCGGCTGTAGAGCTATGCATCACTGAGCCGTCAGGTGCAACCAGTTTCTCGATCATGGATTTGCAGTAGGGGATGTCCCCCCTTAGACTAACACTCCTTCATAGGGATTATAGTACCCGCTAATACAATCCGTATTGAGGACTGCCAGGATAAGGGGAACATCCCAACTAAGAAGGTCGAGGGTGATTTCATGCTGCTACATCTTACGGGCCCTGCCAGCTCCTCCAAGGCAGGAAAAACTACCAAATCAACTGGCTGCGCCACTCTCTCTGCCTAGCGTGCAGCCTCAAATACTTAAGCAACCAAGTCTGTGGTGCCGATGGTACGGATACCCTCCATTCCTACTTAGAGTTATCTGGGGTTCAGCGACGTCTATTGCTGCAAGTGGTGCTGAGATGAGTTTGCTCTTTGATCTTGCCCCCCTTCAGCTGCAGCTTACGATGGCTGTGTCCGCCTGCACTTTCAGCAAAAGCTTCAGGCCCGGGCCCGATCGTCTTGCGAGGCTTCTGCCTGAGGATCAGGTTCACACGTTTTGAGGATGAGGCTTGTGTCCACGACAACTGCCACCATCAGGATTTGTTTGAGGCAAACCCGAAACCCTCTCTCTCACGCACTTAGGAAACCCGAAACCCCAAACCCAAAAGCCCTAAACCCAGGGGACCCAGAGGCCTGATTCTTTGAAATCCCTGGGAGTGTCCTCGGCGAGGTTGGCGCTGGTCCGGAGCAAGTTGCAGATGCTGCTTTGCGATGCCTGGCTTCTGATGCGAGAATCCCATCAGACTTATGGAAAGAACCTTTTTCAACGCGGTACCTGATGAGCTAAATTGGAGCTGTCGGAGTTCTGCAACCGAGCCTGTTTTGTCCAAGGTCTAAACACAAGGCCAGGACAGGCTGGAGCACTCAAGGGATGAGCTCGCAGCTTGTTTAAAGGTTTAGGGTTTTGAGCAGAATGACTTCAGGCCTTGGTCCAGAGCCTGTGCTGCTGCGGTCCCACTTCTATATTTTGAGTGCAAACCTGGAGGGGGCTGAGGGAACCATTCCCAGCTTCGAGCACTGCCTCAGCTAAGACCAGGGGTGTTAAGGATCCAGGCCGGTCTACATTGGACAAAAAAGCGGAACCCTGACAAAACAAAAATTGACTCTCCTGAATGAAACCGGCCCAATATCAGTCCACGTTCTAAATCAAAAACTTGCTAACCATGCCCCCAAACCAAGCCCACCCCATGAAACGCCTGTTGTGAGGCTTGCGACTCCTGGTAGGAGTCCTGGTGGATGAGTGGCGAGTGCCTCACCTCCTGCGAGGGGTCCTGCAATGGAGGGCTTAAACTGCGACCCGAAACAGCCCTTTGTTGTGCTGCCTCGTGCGTCGACGCTAGGCCAGAAGGCGGGGAATGAACCACGAATCCAAACCTGGCGCATGTGCCCCGTGGACTCCAGCACGATACCTCCAAACCTGCTCCAATGCTTTCGGTTGAGGGTTCAGGGTTATGTTTGCCAGACTTCCATGCGGTCCTCCTGCTCCTGCGAAGAATCCACGACGTCCGCCCACCGCGGGCGGGGCCCGGGAGCTGGTGCCCAGGTCATGGTTTGCACCTTTTCGACGGTCTGAGGCCTTGAGCCCCCCCTCCAAACCCCCTGATAAGACCGAACCTGAACCGCACAAATTTCCCAAGAAGGTCGCCACCACGAAGGTTCCGATGAGCCAGAAATTTGAGGAGTTCGAGGTGCACACCTGCTGAGCTGACATCCGTTACGCGCCAGGGCTATTCAATAGTCAGCAGATCTGCAAGCCGTTGGTCTCAAGAATCCGGTCTCTCTGAAACAAAATGTTTTCCCATGTGCTATTCTTGAATGATAACCGTACTTAAAGGGAGCCTGCCATACGAAGTGCAGGTGATTGGGGTTTTGGGGCTCGCATGAGATGGTCGCCAGCTGGCCTTGCTCGCGATGGGCTTCTACTCTACAGGTGACAGCCAGTGGCAGCGCTGCTTTTTGGCATCCCGCGCTTCAGATCCTCCCAATCATTGCACCGCTGGCACGCCAGGGACCCTTGTAGACCGATTACCCTAGGTACCTTGATTAGGTGCCTCCGAGTATGGAGAGAGGGCTCCACGAACACGATTCCCAAAACACGTGTGGTGTGAGCTATGACGCCCTGGTTGCAACCCAAACTCTGAAGTTCTAAGCCCTTAAGCTATGAAACCTTGAACCCCTCGATTCGTCATGGCTCTGCGGCTCACGAAGCTTTCGCCGGGGTCAGAGCTGCGCGGCGGCGGGGTGCGAGGGCGGTCGTGGCCTCTCCATTTGGCTCGGAGCCTCAGGCTGCAACACTTCTCAAGTCTCACAAATAGTCACCACGCTAAGCCTTTTGCCTCCAAGCAGTCGTGAACAAACACTTGAGGGGCGGGGCCAGGGAAACGAAAGCTAGCAGGTCCAGGCTAGAGGAGCTAGGGCAGCAACAGGGCAGGGTCGGATGCAAGCATGCTTTGTTGAACCAGATGGACACAAAGCTGCGTGTCCAAATTAAGGTTTTTTGAGGAAAAACGTACGATTGGGGCGGCAGGAAATCATGAGCACACGCAGCGGCACCAGCAACGGAGACGAAACAGAGCTGGCGAGGAGGGCTCCAGGCATCAGCACACGCAGCTAGACCAGCAACGGAGAGGAAACAGAGCTGGCAAGGCGGGCTCCAGGCATCAGCACACGCAGCTGCACCAGCAAGGGAGATGAGACAGAGTTGGCGAGGAGGGCTCCAGGCATCAGCACACGCAGCTGCAGCAGCAACGGAGAGGAAACAGAGCTGGCGAGGTGGGTTCCAGGCATCAGCACACGCAGCTGCACCAGCAACGGAGAGGTAACAGAGCTGGCGAGGGGGGCTCCAGGCATCAGCACACCACGCAGCTGTACTAGCAACGGAGAGGTAAGGCGGGCTCCAGGCATCACCACCCGCACCAGCAAGGGAGATTGAAAGAGCTGGCGAGGAGGGCTCCAGGGATCAGCACACGCATGGCGCGTCGGGCTCCAGGCATCACCACCCACACAGCAAGGGAGATGAAACAGAGCTGGCGAGGAGGCTCCAGGCATCAGCACATCGCATGAGTGAGGGGTGGGGGAGGGGAAAGCATGCCAAGACCTCACCGAAGCGCTCCCAAGAGCAGCCGGGCTGCGTAGCTTCTTCGGCTCCTCCTCCTCCACCTCTTCGAGCTCTTCCTCCCCTTCTTCCAAGTCCTCCTGGTTTCGGATTCGCGCCGAGGCTTTGAGATGGACTGCTACACACTGCCTGCCGCACATGGGCTGCATTTCAAGGTTCGGCCAGGTTGGCTTCATTCAGGAATCCAGGAAATTACAGCCGAGATGGGTTGGGGTTTGAGGTTGCTTCGCCAGTCTGGGGATCAAACTTAGCAGCATCCATATCTCCATAGATCCGTAGACATTCGGGTATAATGGATATAGAACTCCACAGATAGCACCCCCTTACGAGCAACATACGAAAGACTGTCGGCCAAAGTCGGCCAAAGCCTTCTCTCTCTCTCTCTCTCTGTCGCTCTCTCTCTCTCTCTCTCTCTCTCACTCCGTCTGAGCCCTCTCGTGTTTCGAGCTTCGGTGCCCGGCCATGTGGGGTCACTGGGTCGAGTGGTGCTTGGGTTTTGTGAGTTTTGTTGTGATGCTAAGTGGGTGCAGCTCCATCTGGCGGTCTGATTGAGAACTCTCCTCATCCACTTCCCCAGGCTCCGCCGCAGCAGTCGTGGTCCCCAAGTGCTTGGGCAGTAGGCGGACCTGTCGCGCTTCGGGCTTCTCAGTCTCATTGCTAGGCTTAGAGGCAGAGTTTAGAAGTGGAGTGTTTGTGTCTATGTGCTCTGATAAGTGATCTTTTGCTTCGAAAGGTTTAGTGAGACTGTGCTGGGTTCTTGTTGAATCTTGTTGAGACTGTCAAGGTCCAGGGGCACATGATTCTGCGAACCTGGCAGTGAGATGCAAGGCAGCCGCCTTTGAAGGCCTTTGAATCACCCCCTTCCATGGTGGTATCTCTTGCTTGTCTCACGGAACGGCGGCCGCAGGTCAATTGCATGTGCTAGATGTCCCGCCGAGACTTTGTTCTTTGAGACCATAGCTGTTGTGGATTTACGCTAGTCTATCTATTACCAGTCTGATTTGTCACACAATCGCGCCCCCGACCCTGAACCTCGTCTCGTTATCTCAAATTCCGGCCACAACAGGCCCAACAGTTCAGCACTTCTACAATCCTGCATCTACAATCCTGCAAGCCCGGACAATCACAGCCCGCTTTTGAAATTCGTACGCCCAAGCCTTCTGTTGGATGGTGTCACGGGTCTCCTGCCAACACTTCTCCGTCTCCGAGTTGTGCTTCCTGGGCCACTGTAGGCACTGTAGGACCTATATGGAGCTATCACAGCCTGTGGTGGAAGCGGGCATGGGCTTCGAGTTCTGAGCTTCCGGTAGAAAGGATGCCGGCTAATTAATGCCTTACCGGCCGGCCCAGAGCGGCCAGCAGTTGAAATCAGACAATCAGATTCACACCCTCAGACAATCAGTGAGCGACTGAGAGACTGGGTCTGGCCTCGAAGGTGAGAGTCTGAGTGTTTAGGTCTGGTTTTTTGAGTGTCTGAGTGACTGGTTAAAAAACAGCCAGCGCACCCCCAATCCAGTTCACTTCAGGCGCTGACCTGGACGACCGGACGTCTCCTTGAGTGGGGCAGCCCCCGCAGGCCTCTCGTTCAGTCCTCCATGTCTTTCAGTCCTTCGTGCTTTCTTTTTCTCGTTCTGTCATTTGTTCTTTCCAGCCAAACCGTGCCCCACCCCCCGAAAAAACAAGGGCCCACAACACGACAAACATCCAAAACAAACAGGGGGCCGATGTGGCCGATACACAATCTTGCCGTGCCTGCGTGTTTTCAATCCGGCAATTTTTTCTCATGCGGAGAATCTTCCATCACCCCGAAAAGATTTGAGCCATAGCATGCCTTGGCTTCTCGATGCTATTAAGTCTCTCGATCGTCTTTTGCTTGACTGTCTCATTCTGGTACTGTCAACATTGTTGCCTTAAGTGCAAGTTCATACGGATCAACATGTGAAACTGCCTTGGCTCTTTAGCTTCTTCTTTTTCTACCAAGTATTGCACAAGCTCTACTCAGTGCCACCTGGTCTTTACAGTGCATCGCGGCTAAGCATGGGAGCGCTGCCCCGCTGGCCGCCGGTGCTTGTGATGCCCTGGGCCTCACCTTTTTGACAGCTTCTAGGATGGCCTTAAGACCCTCTGAAAAATCCTCCTAAAGATGATCCGGACTGCTGACCTCTCACCCCAAAATGGGCATGTCTGTACCGCTGGCAAAACATGACCATGCTTGAAGTTATCAACGCGGAAACCCTTAATCTGTCGTCAGTCGAGCAGCGCTGGCAAGTAGAAGAGTGTGGGCTCAGCTCGAGTCCGGATGAAGTTGGTCCTTGGTGCAAGTGTGAGCTACTCAGATGCCATCTTGAAAAGATGGACAAGACCCCAAAGTGCAACCCAACTTCCCCCTAAACGAGGCTTGTCGCCTTTTGCTGAAGCTTCAGGGCAAGCAGCAAAAAACAGTTTGGAAACGTTGACCTCTGTGCGGGCGCCCCATACACGAAACAGTGTTTGCTGGAACTGGGCACTTCCCGCATCATCGGCCCCAAGGGCACAGGGCAAACATGCAATGGCAACCCAGGAGGGCGTCGCCACATGTCGTGGCCAACCCTAAACCCTAATCCCTAATCCCTAGACGCTACAAGACATGCCTGGGTTCGAGGTCCATCCGGCTCTTGAAAAGGCCGAACGCGCATGCAACTTCTTTTTGGTTTGCTTACCCAGTTGCTAATTCCTAACGGTTTGCCCTAGGGCTGCATTTAAAGCTCATGCCCTTCCCAAAGCGTGCCCTGACGTCCCACAATGCCGCAAGCAAGCCCCACATCCCAAAAGCCGATACCCTGAAGATACCCTGAAGTTCCCTGAAGCCATTTTGCAGGCTGGGGCGCATGTTGGAGTAGTGCTCGGCAAGATTCACTTGGAGGGTTTCGAGGTCCTGGCGAGTCAAAAATCTGTAGCTTTACGATTTGTTCAGAAATCAGGCGCTTGGGGAAGTTGCTTGTGGGATCCTAGGGCAAACAAAGACCAGGCCTAAACATCCACACCCCAGAACTGAACATTGACACCCCAATACTCAGCTAGTACAAGCTCAACACCCAGCACCTTTTACCGGGCACAGTCTTTGCTAGTTGGTTTGTGCTTACCGTTCCACGAAGCGTTGATTATTGTCTTTATTGATTCTGTCAGCTTTGATTCTGCGATCGGCCGGGCCCTATGTGACATTGCAGAGCAAGTAAAAAACCTGTGCCCAATGAACTGCTGAAGAGGGCTAATATCTTTAGTATATTTCGCCGTTGAGTTCTATGACTCTACAAACTTTTTTTTGTTATTCTTTGATTTCTCGTTTTCACCGTTCAATGATATATGTGGGTTGCTGCATTTAATGATTCTGCCTGCTTTGGCCTGCTTTGGCTGTGCGACCGACCTAGTCAACGAAAACCGTGATCTTCCAATTCAGAGCAAGTCTGCCATCTGTAACTTGAGCGCAGCCTTGTCATGACGGAGCAAGACTGTGGTGGTGGTGCAAACTGCTAACCTAGCACGACAAAACCCATCGTTGGCCAGGGTTCCGCTCGACCAGGGGAGGCCACACGGTTATTCAAAAGGCGTCACCGTGTAACATGCCCTATGCCAGTCAGTCTAGATAGGTTCCATGCCTAAGTCCACTTCTTTTTGAGGCTTGCATCGCTCCGTCGCGAAAAATGTGGCAGGCGTGTACTTTTCTGTGCTTTGGGCTGTTGGATCGCGCTTTTGCCTCGGTCCCGTGCAAATGCCCGTCGTAAAGTGCAGAATCGTCCTCGCTTTCGGGGCCTCAGTGTGTCGTCTCGCGAAGTGCAGAATTGACTTCGTTTGGCGGGCCCCAACGCCCTGCCAAGGTGCCTCAAATCCTCGATATCCTGCTCGTAAGAGTGGTTTGGATGGCTTGGAAGCTCTTCGAGTGGTCCTGGGAAGCACTCACACCTTGCTGTTGGAGTGCTTTATGAGTGCTCTTCCAGTGGTGCTGAAGTGCTCTTTGATTGCTCATATGTGCTTTTGGACTGCACATCTTGAGATGCTCTTGGAGTGCTTGGGATCTACACTGGCATACGTTTGTATCTGTGCTAGGATTGGGTTGCGCTCCAACTTTTCTCGTTTTCTTGGCGTTTAGGGGCTGTTTGAGTTGCCCTACGTTTGTGTCTTCTTTATTTGTCTCTCTGTGTCTTCGATTTCTCTTCTTGTGTCTGATTCCTTGGTTTGCATTTTTCTGATGTTCTTTCTCTGGCAAAGTCTGCGACCGTGCCCTGATGGATTGGACAGAGAGCAAATGAGAGCCTCCATGCGAGGTGCCGCCTGGGCGAGCTTGCGCCGCTTGGAAATAAACCTCAGAGGTGAACTCTGGCAGCCCGGACTTTGAGGGTTCGTGTTGGGGCGTAGAGGATTTGGGAGTGAGGGGCGTAGGAACACTCGCCGCTCGCAGACTGCAGCAGCCGATGCTTGACTTTTGAGCCCCGACGCTCGCTGTGGAAGCATGGGGCATTTGGGGCACTTGGGTGGGCTTCAGGCTGAGGATTGATTAAAGGGAGCTGTGCCGACTACTAGTAGCATGGGTGGGCTGTAGCGAGCTGCGTGACATAAATGTATAACTGTAGATTCTTGCAAGGATAGCATCTAGGAGCTGTTTTGTCTGGGCAGACAAACTCGAGTTGATGAGTTTGGCTACAGCTTGTGCCAAGGCCCCAAGGCTTGAGGAAACATACAGAACATGGCCACCCCCCCCCTTAAGTTCACAGCTCCACAAGCCAAGGCACTCTGGGCCCTTTCGAAGCTTGGGCTTCGCGATAGTCTTCACCACGCCCCCGTCCTAAGCATTGACAGGTGGTCTAAGGCTCAAGCTTTTGCTCTCCAAGATCCCAGAATCTTAGAGTCCCAACGCCCCCGAACCCAGGCAAAACGAGAAGATCCACCAGATCATGGGAGGCAAGGACCAGGGCCTACTAAGGTTACTAAGGACCAAGAGACCAGGCATGAGATCTGAGGACCACAGAACCAAAGCAGGAGTACCAATTCCAAAACCGTTCGTCCTCCACGGCATGAGGAGATGCAAAACCTTTCGCCGTGCTGTGAACCCCCATGCCGCAACCTAACATATGTCCAGCCCCCATAAATACCCTAATTAAAACCCCTTGCAACACCGAACTTAAACATGAGTCGCCCATCTGCTCAATAGCGGCTGACGCAGAACCAGCTCACCATGAGGTCTTGAACTATTACTGCAAACCCGCAGAATACGCCAGCCAAACAAAGCCCCACCAACTTCGAACGACCAGCACGGGCACGGGTGCGACCGCAACCTCATGCTAACATCAACATCATCAATGGCAGCGCCTGCACCAGTAACAGAAACATCCGCCCAAAAAGCCTATACTGTACGTAGTGCACTTACACACACACACACACACACACACACACACACACACACTGACCTCACTCAACTCACCTCACTCCAAGGCCAGTCTCTGCCACCGCCTTGGACAACTGCGGCTTCCGGGGCGCCACACCCCGGGGCGCCACACCCCGGGGCGCCTGGTCAACCTGAGAGGCTTAAGCTGCGAGTCTCATGGGCCCTGGACTCGCAAACAACGAAGATCATGTGAGGGCTTGCCTTAGGGCCCTAGGGTGCTCCGTTGAGATGCCACGTGAGAGGGGCAAGCCGAGGAAGTGCGTAGCAGCGCCCAAGCCCCAAACCCAAACTAATCAACCCCTAAATCCAATCCCTGAACCCTCAGCCCTCGTATGGTCGCAATGAAGCTCCCTGAAGCTCTGAACCGCAAAGCCCTCTACACGCGCTTTCGGAACCTGACATCGCAACAAACCTCCGCAGCACCGTCGCCTTCAGGCGATGCCGTGCGGAGCTGAGGTGCGCGACTAGGGAACCTGGTTCGAGTATCGTGCTCGCAAGGTTGAGGGCTTCGGGCTTTTGTGGTTGGCAAGGCTTAGAATGTCTTCGGATGCTTGCGAATTAGGGTCAGGCAAGATTGTAGGGAGTGTTCTCTCACAGCTCGGACAATCCGGAAGTTCAGCGGTTTAGCGTTCGCAATCGCATTCTCTGGGGAGTTGTTTTGCAAGCTAACGTCATGGAACCCTGTACACTTGAACGACTAACGACCCCCCCCCCGTGTTGGGATCTTACAAGCAAACCCCGGACTCTGTGCGAGTTCCGTTTACCCAGCACTGCCGAGCATGCAAGTGTCTTCGGCAATAACTCTGTGGATAGCATGTTGTGTCATGTTGTGGAGCATGTTGTATAGCATTCTGTGCACGGAAATGCTTGCACGACTTTTTGGCTTTGCAGTTTCAAGTCGGCTCGGTTCAGCTTCACCCTCACACCTGACTCTTGATTGCGAAACCTGTTACCCTTGCGTGATGGCAATGAGGCAATTCTGAGGTACGGCCTCACTACACCCCGAAGCGTCCTAAGCTCATGCTGCGAACCCCTGAAGAGCCCAGAGCCCATTCACACCAAACACCAAAAGCCATCAAGAAGCCCAGCAGGTTCCGCCCACGCTGTTGTTGGGTCCCGTCACTGGCCTTGCCAAGGCTGAGTTCAAGCATTTTGCTTCTGGATTGGGGTTCGGCTGCAGGATCTTGGATGCAAGGTCTTGAAGTTTGGAGGAGACAGGTTCAAAGGTGGACAACAAAATCCGCCCTCTTTCTTTCTTTCTTGCCTTCCTGGTCGGTAAAGCGCTCCCCGCTTGATGAGCTTTCCGGGTCATCTCCTCCCCAATACTACAACCTGCTCCCCGACTCCTCAAGAGCGGCTGTGGCTCATTGGCCTGGTTCCTGGAATCATAGATCAAAGACGTTTCTGAGAAAAGTGTGCAGACAGCTTATCATCATGATGGAGGGTGCGTTGTCCTGCTTTGGGATAGAAATTTGCCCATCCCTCACTCTCTCTTCTTCTTCTGCTGGGCATGAGGAAGCCCGAAGGGCCCCCCGAGCGCGTGGCGCGCCCGAGTGCGAGGGCCAGATGAGATGTTTAATCAGGGCTGCCTCTCTCTCTCTCTCTCTCTCGCTCTCTTTTTCAAACAACTTCGAACCTCTCCTGCCGCAGTCACGCCCGCATCCCAAGCCGTCCAAAAGTGAAAAGATGAACAGCAGACAGGAATGCTGGAACAGTCTCTCCCCTCGTGCTTTCTTTCTGCGCACTGGGCCGCCCGAAGCCGTGCGTTCACCCAGTCCGTTAGTGAGAAAGCGGGAGCATTGCGGGGTAAGGAACCAAAAACAAGACGGCCTCCCCCTCCGGTACCTGCCTACTTTCCCAGTATCCCAGCATCAAACCCAGAGTTAACAATCCCGAACCCAAACCTCCTCCCAAAAAAAACAACAAACATGCGCCGAATCTGGAATCCCCAATGCCGTACCCTTCTTGGGGTGCCTCTACATCGACTCTCCGCAGCAGCTTCGGCCTAGGAACTCTTGGCTCGACCTGCGCTACGAAGTTGGTTCTAAGACGCCAAGAGCCGTGGAAAAGTCGTTTATCGTTAGGACCAAATCATGCTTGCTGTTTTTTTCTGTTGGAAGGTTTGGCCCATCGGGGTGCTGCAAGAAGGTAAGCGCTTCGGGGGCGGAGGGTCCAGTTTTCTTCCGCAAGTCGTCTGCAGCCGTTTTGCATTGGTTGCTCCGCAAGTCGTCTGCAGCCGTTTTGCATGGTTGCAACCCATAGTGCTGCGGGTCTAAAGCTTTAAGTTGAACAAGCAAAGGGGACAGGGTTGATGTTGGGTGGGAAAAAATGAGACTGAAAGACTGCTTTACTGGAAGACCCTACAAGCAGAACAGAATGCCGTTCGAAATGGTCCGCGAGGAACCGTTGCTGCGAAAGGTTGCAAGTAGAGTGCGGAAAGAAACGCGAATACTCAAAAGCCTGCAAGTAGGGACTGACACTACTAGACGAAGCACCTGGATAAAGTCAATCAAACTTGGCCGAACACGAAAGGTCGAAGGTCGAAACGACGCTACACACAAGCACGTCAAGAGGAGATGCCAGCTCGAATCTTCAGTCTCAGTTTACATGCCATGCTTGTCTGGGGCAGGGTTGGATGGCTACAGTGTGGATGGTGTGCCCAGCAGTGTGTCCCATGCTTGCTTTGTTTTTTTGCTGCACCTTGCCTTGCAAGGTGTGCTTGTCAGCGGTGTGTTTTCCTCTCGCCGTTTTGTAGGTCGACCTCAAACCGTGACTACTACTTCCCTGAAACCCTAAACTTGCCTCAGCGCAACCCTACAGCTACGCCATGCCGAGCCAACAACAAAAGTTAAGTTTGACATGCTTACGCGGACAACGCGCTTTGACACTCGTTCTGCCTTCGTTCTTCAGAGATTCAAACGTTTTCGTGACCGCTGTCGAGTTGACGTATCGACCCTGAACGGTCAAAGGTTTGTCTTTAGCATTGGAGCGCGCAGATCTCTGTCTACGGGTTGGAGTGGAATGGAGTGGAATGGAGCGGAATGGAGCGGAATGGAGCGAAATGGAGCGGAACGGAGCGGAATGGAGTGAGGGGGGGGGGGGGGGTTTGGGGTGGAAGTGTCATAATTAGTCGGTGTAGCTTCTTACCCGCTGCAAACATGTCTGGCTCACACACATACACATATATATATATATATATATTTATGTATATATACGGCATCCCAAATTCTGAAACCATCACCTACACAAAACAGCATGCCTCACAGCATGCCTTTCTGCAGCCCTCAGGCAAGCGAAAAACGATTGCTGAGTGGTGCATCTCAGGACACCTGCAATCTCCCGTGATTACTTAAGGCTTAGGATCTTACACGAGTGCCTTGTTGTCCTGCCTCCGTCTGGACACTTTCTCTCGGTATTCTGTTAAACGATTCGGCAATTCGAAAAGCTGTGAAAAGTTTAGGATAGAAAAAACTAGCAAGTAGTGAAAGATGGAAGACTAAGAGTGCCGAAAGGTCGGAAAACCCTTGCATGCGGGAAAGCAGAGTACATCTCGAGCTCGATTTAGGATTTTGCTTGGCCGGCAGCAAGCTGGGCAAAGAGACTTCAAACCTAAATATACCTAAATCATGCTAACTCCAAGCTGCCTCCACACTTGACGTCGTGGCCACCACCAGCTTTGCACGAGGCTTCGGAACAGAGCCTCAGAGGGTGTCGGAGGATTCACGCCAGAAAGACAGAGACAGAGACAGGGACCGAGACAGAGAGAGAGAGAGAGACACAGAGAGAGGCGAACCAGTGGCGACCCAGCTTTAGTTTTAAGTTGGCGCAAAAAGGGTAGTGACTAGTTCTGAACCTAGCACCGCTCCAAACAGAAACGACCAATATATCACCACCCCAGGAAGGTCTCAAACAGCAGGCCGGTCAGACACCCATGCCTAGGTGAGTCTAGAGCTGCAGGCTTTGGAAACTTTACGGATCCTTGCCGATGTCATGGCGTCTAGAGGGTTGTGCTCGTGGTTTCGACACTGAGGAAGTGAGGCAGTGGTGCAAGGGCTCAGCCTGCAGCACGCGGACTAGGGTTTCCGGTTTAGCCTTGCTTGTCAGCGGATGCATGCACCGACACATGCTCCTAGGAAGGCAAGAGCCGAGCAATCCATGACGTGGTACGTTTACCTACTATGCAGGGGCCTTCGATCAACAGAAGTTCAGGTCAAGAACTCGAACCAAGCGATTGGGGCTGACATATTTCAGGAGTAGAATGGATTTAGGGTTTAGGGTAGTTACATGGTCCCTAAGTATATGGGTCCTTAAATGGGACCCCTTATATACCCTTTTTTATTTTTGCATGCCGACCATTTCAAAAACATCCCCTGACGAAAGCGCCCAAAGCAAGCCGGGGGTCCATCAATCCTGGCCACCTGCAGCTCCAAACAGCAAGCGATTGGAGTCCCCTAAACCCCTAAACCCTAAACCCTAAACCCTAAAACCCTACAGAGTTGTTTCCTGGTGTCTTGGGCTTGTGCCGCTCGTTTCGGGGCTTCAGGGCTTGAGGATGTCGACTTTCGCCCAAATCGGCTTCTGGCCCAGGGGGCCGGTTCTAGATGTACAGCCTGCGGACAACCCAGTCTTTTTGCATCTCTAATTACACCCCAGACCTTACGTATGTATCCACCGGAGCCGAAAGCATTTTTGGCCTAACACTTCCATTCGGGGACAACGAAACGTTGGCAAAGCAAGTGCCCCCGCTGTCAATTTGAAATGGGGGGGCGAAAGTCCATCTCTCGGGGCCTCGGGGGTCTCTCTTCTGATCGCTTCCCCTAAACCCTAAACCCTAAACCCTAAACCCTAAACCCTTTTTTGCAGTAGGCTTCTGAAGATTTTGGCCTAGTCGGTGGGCAGTACGGTTGCCCTTTCGAACCCGTCTCTGCTCCCTCCGTGCCTGCGCACCATTTCCTCCCACGCCCACCTCTGCCTCGGGGGGTTCTTCCGCCCGAGGGGCTGATCTCCCAAGGCGCGTTGGCTGCTTGGGGAATCGATTCAAGGGGGGCTGCGCTAAAGGGACTGAGGGGTTGACTGAGACAAGAAAAGCGATTAAAGTATGAATACATGTATGAAAGCTGTCAAGCGACTGGTGCCAAGCGTCGTTGAACCTTCTAATCTGAAACAAATCCCTCTTGCCCTCACTCAAACACGACTAAAGGCGGAGGAGAGGGTCACTATATGTGGCATGTATTATTATTTTTTCTTGTTGTTCTTGTCGTGTGTCGCCATTTTGTCCGCCCCTGGCCTTCCCAATCCCTGGCTTCTGCAACACGGGCGCTCGCCGCTCCTGACACCGCAGGGTTGTTCCGAAGCTTTGGCCTGTGGTTTTCACAAGGTGGAGATGAAAGACGCTGGAACTTCAGTGTTCGTGGGTTTGCGGAATGGGGATCGAAGCGGATGATCTGATGGGCTTGTGAAGGGGATTCCGTGGACTTTTGCACAGCTTGGAATGTGACAAGCCGTACTTGGATTCCTGCATGTTCCGGAAGAAGAACAAGCCAACAAGATGCATCATGAAAAACCATGGCACGTAGTGGCACTGACCAGCCCCAAATCCCAAACACTCCCGTGAAAACTGCACTCCACGTCCCGCTTTCTCCCACTTAAGGCTACTGAACTTGCCCTCGGCTTCGGCCTTCCTTGGGGGGCCCCAAGGCCCAGTTAACCCCTCAGCTCCTGCTCCGCCCCACGCAGGGGCAGCCCCAGGCGACGGAAGGCCATGAAGGACAAATAAGGGCTTCAGCGGGCTGCTTGGGCTGCTTATATCTAGACTTGTCTCGGTGTCTCCGACCTAACTGCTTATTCGACTGGCTCCTTCCTGCATGCCAAGATCCTCAGCGCCAAGGGCTTCTGATAGTAAGTAAGATGAGCGTGCTGACAGGCGCTTTTTAACCCTAAAGCTGGCCAGGTATCTAAACCGACTAGGACGCTCCGATCGGAAGCCAAGGCTTATCTGCTTGACTTTGCAGCAAGTGCGGCAACCTTTGGATAGAAGCTGGTGCTTGTGCTGTAAGATACTTCTTGCGGACGCGTCCGTTCGGCGCAGCCTCCTCAGCCTCTGCAAATGCAGGCTTCAGGTCAGACCATGCAACCCATAAAGCTAACACACCAAACCCTAAACCCCAACATACCCTAAACCCTGACCTCAAGGCGCCTAGCTTGGGAGGAAAACACTTTTAGGTGCCTCAAGTCTGCCACAGAAGCCTGGTGGCCCTTAAACTCCCCCGTGGCAGCCCCGTAGATCCACTTGGGCTTGCAGGGGCGTATAAGGCTACGGGTAGGCGGCTCGACTTTCGAATGAATTTGGGCACAGCAAGCAAATCAAAAACTAAAACCGCCGAGCAGGTTTAGGAGACTGCGGTCGAAAGCTCCTGCCGAAGGTGGAGGCCTCACGTCTACAGATCTCGGTCCGCGTACAAACGCTTCTCAAGTTATACTGATCTGAATCATGATATGGGCTGGCATGGGCTCCGGAATACTCTGCGGGATTCAGCAACTGATGCCATGTCGCTCCACTTTCTCCTCTGCTTCCTCTACTTTGTGAGAGGTTGTTTGATCCCTTTAAGCCCACTGTGGGCTTGTTCATGCGGAGCAAGCCTCGCTTAGCGAGCGCGCCCCTTGTTCTTCTTTGGTGACTTCCCATTTCTTGCTTGCGCCATCTTCTTCAACTGCTTGGCCGTGAGGCGGGAGAAGGTCACCTTCCAGGCCGGATCTCAAACCCTGGGCCCGAAGCTCTGCACTTGTAGCCCATGTTCGGCCCCAAGCCGCTTCCAACAAGAAGCCTGAACACACCCTAAAATGCCCTAAAACGCCGAGCTCCGGGTGCCTCGTAGTGGAAGGACTCGGCGTCGCAGGCCTCCATAGCTGACCCTTCCAGAACTTGGCGCCGCAGCTCCTGGGAGACAAGAGACTGCTTTGAAGAAGGGCTCCGGGGATGAACATGGGGGGTTTTACGCTGTTAGGGGTACCTTATTGGGGTCCTTATCAGAAGGGGGTCCTACTATTTGGGGATCTATATTGGGGGGTCCCCTATTTTCGCAAACCCACAATATTCCCGCAATAATTCTGGCTCTGGCTCGAACAGCATCCCTACAACGAGCTAGTAATCCTGAAGCCCACGCCCTGTGTCGCTCCTCGACGTCCCATGAACGCAGCGTGGCATCCCGCGAACCTGGGTTGCCCACTTCCGTGGGCGCTTACTTACAACCGGACATGCTACGGCTCAAGCCCCCAGACTGTTTCAAGCAATGCCTGAGGTGTGTGCAAGAGGGTGCGGTTTCTGGCGAAGGCTTGCACACGACAGTTGGAGACAGCCGTAGTGGCCTTCATGGTGTTTCTGTTCTTTGGCGCCGTCGTTCACCTCACCTCCTGTCCAATTACGTGAGGTCCTCCAGCGACATCGAGCTTGTGGCATGCGTGATGCACTGTGAATAAAAGCTTTCGTGCAATTGGAACACGCGGATTCATGCAGATTCGAGCGTGAGTTGGGGCAATTGAAAAGAAAATGCATGCAAAAGAAACACACGAATGCATGCAACCAGAACGTGTGGATTCGTGCAAGCGGACCACACAGAGCCCTGAAACTGGAACGCGCGAGTTTGTGCCGGGGTCGCCTCAAGTACAAGCTATGTACGGTACCTCCAAACCCGAAAGCCCACTGGAATGCCCGGATGTGCGTAACTGGCTTGAACGGATTCGGGGTGTGCCTGCTACCGGATGATGCAGCTTTGGGACCAGCAGATGTGGCAAAACCTCTCGCCCACTTCACCCCTTGAGGCCAACCTTAACGAGCCCTCTCGCCAACAACACGTGCGTAAGTTCGTGCCCAGGAGCCCGTCCAAAGCAGCTTCTCGTTCCAAGCAAGGCATGCCTGCACAACTTTTCCGAGCTCGTCGCGGGAAACGATGCTTCAAAGACGATGTACGAAACCCCTTCTGAGGCTGCTTTGTATCGCCAACACCAAGAAAATGTTCAGCAGCCGTCGCTTAAACCGACCAGTTCACTCGCGCTCACCTTTAGAAGCCAAGCACTCCTGATCGGTGGGCGTCGGATTGTGTTACGCATATGGGTGCGTGCGGGCGGGCGGGTCGGGCGTGTGGGCGGGCGTGTGGGCGGGCGTGTGGGCAGGTGGGCAGGTGGGCCGGCACGCGTGCGCTTTTGGGCCGACATTAATCGGCAAGCGTTTCGAAGCTACTTCCTACAAAGCAAGCTGCGCATGACAAAAAAGACGGCGCACTGCAGCTACAACCCAAATCTGGCGCCTCGCAACGACACAAGGCGCAGGAACATCTCAAAGACTTGGGGTAAGGGCTGTAAGGCTACATCACAAGAGACAGGGGCTTCGGGGCAGTCTAGTCGAAGTTCACGTGACACCAACTTCCGCTACCATTGTACTGTGCGATTTTGCGCTACTTAGAAGATGCTGCCATATCGCCAATTCGCACGCCACTCGAAAATAGCATTTGGTCCTGTTGACTGCTCTATCATATCGAAGCCTGCAGCAAGGCAGTAGCACCCAGGCTTTATCTTGTGCTATGCCTTCTTGTCTTGCTACAAGTATATATATATATATATGCTACCCCAGGCGAAAAAGGGTAGGTCACTGGGGGGGGGGGGGGAACCATATATAGCTACCCCCCCCCCCCAGCGACCTACCCTTTTTAGGCCTTTTTAGGCCGTTTTAACAAAAAATAACAAAGAAGGCCCAAAAGTCGCGTAGTTAATCACCGGGTAATGAAGGACAGTTACTGGGACACCCACCTCACAGACCCCGATAAGCTAGCATTGGAAGAATCTACATTTTGAATCTGAAGCGGACAATGCTGTTTTTAGATGTTAGATCAGTGTTTTTCTATGCAAATTGTGCGTTTCAAGGGCAATTAATGTTTTGTTGAGCAACTAATTTATTTATACAATTGTGTTTGTACGAGGCAAAGTATTAATCAAATAGTGAAACATCTTTCTTGGTTCTATGCGAATTTAGCTACTAGAGTAATTATTAAGCAAAGAGCCCAATTTGACTCAAGTGAATACTATTTAAAGGAGCATACTCAACCAAGATACGAAATAAACACCATGTTCAACCAAACAATGGCAAAGTGTGCGTTTAAAGTGCAAATACTGTATTTATACAATTGTGTTTGTACTGGGCAAAGTATGCTCTCTGAAAAGTCCACTGAAATACCTTATGTTTACATATTCATGAATCGTTTTTCTTTTTGAAATAATCATGTTAGCTACTAGAGTAATTATTAAGCAAAAAGCCCAATTTGACTCAAGCGAATACCATTTAAAGGACCATACTCAACCAAAATACGAAAGAAGCACCATATTCAACCAAAATATGGCAAAGTGTGGTTTAAAGGGCAAATAGTGCTTTGTTGAGCAACTAATGCATTGAAACAGTTGTGTTTATACCAGGCAAAGTATTATTGAAGTACTATCTGCAAAGTCAAATGAAACACCTTATGTTTACATATTCATGAAACATTTTTTTGAAGTATTCATTCTATGCGAATTTAACTACTAGAGGAATTCTTAAGCAAATAGCCCAATTTGACTCAAGTGAATACTATTTAAAGGACCATACTCAACCAAATACGAAATAAACACTTGCGGAAATGGAAACGGTTCTACCTACATAACAATGAGACAAAGATTGCTGAAGTATTCACTAAAGACCACTTATATACTATGTCTGAAAAGCACAATTTGCATGAGCAAGCTTAAAGATGCACAATAATGGAAACAGAAGCGGTTCTACTTACATAACGATGAAACAAAGATGTCTGAAGTATTCAATAAAGACCACATACATACTATGCTTGAAAAACGCAACTTGCACAATCAGGCTTAAAAAATGCACAAGAATCCTAGAAAAGTACTTAGTGAAGGCCATACACAAGCAAATTCACAAATACATAGAAACATCCAAAAGCGCAAGCTTTTCAGGAGAATCTCTGGTAAAGTTTGGATTATAGGGTTTTGGGGTATTCCTGGACGAGTAGGAGTCACTTTTTAAGCAAACAATTCTAAGCAATAAATGCTTTTTCTCAAGACAAGTAATTATTGCAAATGCTGCTTCTAGATAATTAATCGCATTTACCAGGCAAATATTATCCATGCGAATTGAGCTACCGGAGCACCAAGTCATGGCTGAATAAGGCCTACTACACTTGAGTACAACCAAAAGATGCACTAAACACTAGCGGCTCTACTTACATAATAACGAAACAAATAGTTCTGAAGCACTAGAAAGACCACTTGTATACTATTTCTGAAAAGCACAAAATTAGCATAAGCACACTTAAAAATGCGTAGTTGTTGCCTCGTGACCGTGAAGGCGAACCAAAAAGCCAAAATACCAAAACCAAAAAACCAAAAATACCAAAACCAAAAAAACCAAAAAAACCAAAACCAAAAAAAACAAAAATACCAAAAAAAACAGTTTTCCGGGACTCTTGGAGAAGCCTCATAGGGATTTCCTGAGAGTCCCGGAAAATTGTTTTTTTTGTATTTTTGGTTTTTTTGGTTTTGGTTTTTTTGGTTTTGGTTTTGGTTTTTTTGGTTTTGGTTTTTTGGTTTTTTTGGTTTTGGTGTTTTTGGTTTTTCTACTGTCCCGTGTATGCGATTTTAGTTGCATTTTAGTCTACGCCCTAGGAAATACGCTATATTGCACACCGAGTTTGCTTGCAGTGCAGCTGGGTGACTTGAGACAAGGCGAAAAAGGGTAGGTCACTGGGGGGGGGGTACCATATATATGTATGTATATGATATGTATATACTTCGTGCACCTCTAACTTAAAGGCGCACCTTAATCTTGGCAGGCTTGGAGGCTTCGGAGTGTAACGATGTGCTGGGTTCTGGATTGTTCGTTTGCGAATGCGGTAGCACATCTTGCTTCGTAAGAGCGAAATTATTTGCCACAAATCTCAACTGACTAATCCCATATTGGCACAAAGGCGCCGACACCGGCCCTGCAGCGTGGCCCCAGAAATCTGCCAGTATGCGTCCAGAGCTGGCGTCCCAAACGCGCACGAGCTTGTCATCACAAAGGCTGAGCAACCAGTCCTGTTTTTCGGGCCATCCTCTGTGAACCTCTACATCGCCTGAAGGGTGCCATACAGGTGGAGCTTACTTGCTTCTGCCAGGTGAGCTTCTTGATCTCTGGTGTGTGCGTGCGTGCGTACGTGCGTGCGTACGTGCGTGCGTACGTGCGTGCGTACGTGCGTGCGTACGTGCGTGCGTACGTGCGTGCGTGCGTACGTGCGTGCGTACGTGCGTGCGTACGTGCGTGCGTACGTGCGTGCGTACGTAAGTGCGTGCGTAAGTGCGTGCGTAAGTGCGTGCGTGAGTCCGTGCGTAAGTGCGTGCGTAAGTGCGTGCGTAAGTGCGTGCGTAAGTGCGTGCGTGAGTGCGTGCGTGAGTGCGTGCGTGAGTGCGTGCGTGAGTGCGTGCGTAAGTGCGTGCGTAAGTGCGTGCGTAAGTGCGTGCGTAAGTGCGTGCGTGAGTGCGTGCGTGAGTGCGTGCGTGAGTGCGTGCGTGAGTGCGTGCGTAAGTGCGTGCGTAAGTGCGTGCGTAAGTGCGTGCGTAAGTGCGTGCGTAAGTGCGTGCGTAAGTGCGTGCGTGAGTGCGTGCGTGAGTGCGTGCGTGAGTGCGTGCGTAAGTGCGTGCGTAAGTGCGTGCGTAAGTGCGTGCGTAAGTGCGTGCGTAAGTGCGTGCGTAAGTGCGTGCGTAAGTGCGTGCGTAAGTGCGTGCGTAAGTGCGTGCGTAAGTGCGTGCGTAAGTGCGTGCGTAAGTGCGTGCGTAAGTGCGTAAGTGCGTGCGTGCATGCGTGCGTGCGTGCGTGCGTGCGTGCGTGCGTGCGTGCGTGCGTGCGTGGGTGGGTGGGTGGGTGGGTGGGTGGGTGGGTGGGTGGGTGGGTGGGTGGGTTGTGTGTGTGTGTGTGTGTAAAGGGTTCAGGTTCGTGAGGTTAGGGCTTAAGGATTTTGTGGTCTGGAGCTTCTGGTTTTTGAGCTAGGGCCGCTTTCGGTTCTTGAAATTCTTCCATTAAGCTTTGGGGGTTGGGCACTGAAGGCCTCCAGAGCACCATGGTTTCGACTTCCTTTACTGGACTTCGCAAGTGTAGACGACCCCTTGCATGAAAGCGAGTGTGACGCACCCAAACAAACAAACCAACGAAATAATTAATTAACCAATTCACTTACTCACTATGTTCAGCTGAGCTTTCACCGACCCTCAACCGCCTGGGGGCAGAAAATGTTCACATGGTCGATTCCCCTATGAGGAACCCCACTTCACGGCCCACTGAGCAAAGGGGGCAGGTCTGCATTCGAAGTTGCGCCTTGCATCATTCAGCTATGGAGGACTTCTCTGCTTGCACCTACTCCTACTCATACCATTGGCCTAGCAAAGCTGCAACGTATGAGCCCCGAACGTTCATGTTTCCGTCAAGTCCTGGCAGGTACACAAGCCCACCACGTGGCTGGTATGCGCTTGCCAAGATAGGCGCTGGTGCATCATGCCTGTTCGATCGAAGCTTGCGGTACAGGATTCGAAGATGCCGAAAGGTTAATGAAAAAAGCTTGAGCGGATCAACTCGAAACCTGATGCCAGTCACAACAGACGAGATTCCGGAAACGCCCCCCAGGCTCATAGTGCCAGAAAGACCCGGCGGGGTAGCGCCAGAAGGCGCCCAGCAAGAGATGACACCATCGTCTGTGCCTATGAAAAACCTGGGCCAGCCATCGTTGAGGCTTGAAGAAAGCTAAGAAAAACAAGCTGATATTTGCGAGGTTTACGAAAATAGGGGACCCCTTAAAACAGACCCCAAGTAGTAGGATTCCCCGATAAAAAGGACCCCAATACTGTAAGGTAGCCCCAATTCGGAAACCACCATTTATGAGCATTCTTGCACAAGCAGACTTCGCTCAATGGCGTCCTGGGGGCTGCCAGTCGCTGTCCCCCTTTTGGCGCCACTTGCACAGGGATCTGACCTGACTTTTGGTGACCTGCACGGCCTTGCAGCAGACTCGGTCCCGAAGGTCGATGACACGAATTTGACCATCCCACGTGGCAACCGCTGCTTCAGCTGGCGAAAGAAGCGTCATGTCCGCCACAGGGTTCCGTATTCCCAGCTCTAGAACGCATATGCAATAGCCCTTGCCTTCGCCGTCCATGCCGAACCCGACGCCTGTATGCCATATTCGAATCGTGCCGTCCATGGATGCAGACGCAAGATCCTGCGCGTCTTGTGCATTGAAGAGCTCCGCTTGTGGCTCATCTTCCCGACCAAAGGTACCTTAGCCGCGGCTTCGTTCCTAAGCAGGGGGTGTACCTGTTGCCTCCGAAAGCCCTACGGCTTATGGACAAGTCAAGGCATTCAAGGTGCTGAGGCAGCGGGTCAATGTTACCGGCGCCGTGTGTCCGGAGAGCTCAGCCAGGGGGGTGCCATTAGCAGACCAGATGCCAATACAGCCGTCCACAAGCCCAGCGTATAGGAAGCCCGGGGGCACCACAGAACACTGACAGGGATCTAAATCCCAGCAAGATGCCGATGTCTGGGCAGTGTCGCTGGTGAGGCTCGCAATCCCTCCGTCGTGCCCATCCACGCCGGCCAGTGTGAAGTTGTGATGCAAAGACACAGTGGCACCTGGATTTCTTGAGTGTAGGCACACGTGTCCAAGGGTTTCGGGGGTCCCAGTCCCCTCAGGCCCTCAGCCCTCACAGCCTGAAGCCTGGATGAAGGCTGGAAGCCTGAAGACCCAACCCCCTAGAGACATACTACAGTATAGATTTGAGGAGAGGGCCGATACTAAGTCGAGCACAACATTACGAGTACAGCACGGGTGTTTGCGTTGCGCGTGTTCGACATCGTGCTCTGACCTCGGTCCCGTGCGCGTGCTCCTTGCGCGGTGCAGAAGCTGTTTGGCATTGGATCGCGCTCCCGTGAGTTCATGCTCCCGCGTGCGCATGCTGCCCGCGCAGAATGGTCATGGCTTAATGAGGGCTTTTTTCATGGCACACTACACTTGTGATGCGCCGTCGTTGTGGCCTTACGGTGTTTGGACCTTTGCAAAATCACGTGACGTGCCCTCTGTCAGCAGCTTCCCAAGCTAATCGCACTCCACGTACACTTCTGTTTTAAAAGATGGAAAACAAAGTGCGCAACTAGCTGGAAGCAATTGTCAGAAGGGGGTTTTGCTGCAATCATTGCACCCGCTTTGTAGCCACCTAGAGATTTGCAGGTAAGCAGAAGCCCGCTGACATCGCAGGAAGAGGGGGAGGCTGTTAGGACTCGCCTCGGCCTCCTCTGGATTCCCTCTTTTCTGATCTAAATTCTTGCTGGAAGTCCTGAGAATACAGGACTTCAGGCACGCGAGTTTAGCTGGCTTAGAACTGTTGGAAACCTTGAAATGAGTGATGCCAGACATTCCAGACATGCTCTATGTTCGAAACTTTAGCGTTTTTCGTTACTGAACCTTTCTCACTGATCGACAATGAAAGAGGTAGAATGCGGTTGAGTTTTTGCAATAGGCAGAAGAAAGCACTGGCGTTTGAAGTATTTGCATCACAGCAGGCCGTTAGGTCCTACATACAAAATCTGTAAAAAAAAAAAAAAAAAAAAAAAAAAAAAAAAAAAAACCGATCTATTCAGCCAGCCCACCAGCCAACCTCTCATGCTGCTGACAAGCATTGGCAACAACTTCGGCCCCTTCAGAGTTTCGGGCCTGCGTTCCGGGAAAGCCTCAGCGAAGGTACTGACAAAACAAAACCTCATGTTTGGGCCACCTACCTAGAATCCCCGAATCAAGAAACCTAGATGACCTGCTTTTGGGCCTGATCCAGTCTAGAAAGGGCTTGAAATCCCAAAGCAAAGTGCTGGACTCCCACCTGGTGGGGATAGTAAGTACAGCCGTACGGCACCATCAGCAGAAGCAGCCATGAGAAAGCGCCTTTCAAGATCGGCATCAGACGCCTGCAAGGTCCGGGACTGCTAGGTTGGGTTTAGTTGCTCACGCTCGGGCAAGCCCAGGCGAGGCACAGTCTAGTCGGAAGGTTAGTCTGAGCTTTAGGTCTGAGGTGAAACGCTACCCTCATTAAGATTATCAACCCCAAAATCGTGGCTGCCACTACCAGTATGGCCGGCCAGAATGCCCTTCGCTATTTTTCCCGCTGAAAGCATGGCCCAAGCCAGACCTGCCATATTGCGAGACTCGAAGCCACACCAAATCTCAACCGTGCAGATTCGCTCACAACAGCTTGCTGCCTCTTAATCATGCTTGCACGGTACTTCGGAGGCTGCACACGGTTGCAAACAGAACGGGTGCGCTCACGCTCTGTGGCTTCACGCAACAACAAGGAGATGATGAGCGCGAAGCCCTTACAATTAAGCCCACAAAAAACAGATGCGGGAGGGGTGTGGACTCACAGACCCTAAGAGGGGATGAAGGGTAGGCACCCAACAAATTCAAGAGGAGGGCCCAATCGATCTGTTGCGGGATGCACACTTTGCGACGCAGTAAAATGTTCCACCTGCGTCGAGAAGGCTTGAACGAAAAGCACGGTGTCCGCGTAATCGCACCTCTTGCCAGAGCCGTGGTCAACAATAACGTTGGGCCCATTGCGAGATGTCCACCATAAAACGCTCAGACTAGGTTCTGGTGCATTCCTTTCTGGGCTTTTTTGCATGTTCGTGACATGCTCCGCACAAGCTACATCCTGAGAGCCTGACTCCGAAGCTGAATCCGAAACCTTCAACCTCTAACATCTGTCAGAATCTGTGGGCAACAAAACCAAGGTGTAAACTTCAACTAAGAATTCAAAACCCTGAAGTAACCTGAAGTATACAACTCCCGAACCTTGTGAGGGATTTTGTCAGCCCTGGGACTCTCATAGCCAGTCGTGACATGCAAGCCTGATGTAACGGAAGCTTACGGCGCAAGCCTCCCCGGAATGGTTCTTTTCGGGCTGGTCTCCAGCTCGGGCCCTTGCCCCGAATCCTAAACCCCTTCTTGATCCTCCATTGGCCCAAGGTGCAGTTTGTCTCTCCATGGCTTCCATTCGTGCTTCTTCTTGCTTCTGTGCTTCACCTGGGCTTACGAACCTTACATGCTTGATTGCATGACGACAACTGTTCGTACCGATAACAGCTTTCCAGAAGCCGTACAAATCCAGACCAAACTGTACGACTGCAGGGTCCATCCAGCCATGCAAGCATTGTGTGCGTCCTAGTCCTAGTCTGCTAGGTTGCTAGCAGCATAGGCGGTACATTGTTGCTACATCTTCCCAGGCAAACACGCCGCGCCTTCTTGGGGTTGCGGCTGTCGAAAGTTGCCTTGTCTGGCAGACATGGCAGCTCGGGGTCACCCTCGGCTTTCGAAACCTGAGGCCTTATATGCCCTTAATCCCTAGACTCCAGGTGTGGAGGTTTGTGTTATGAAACACAAGTCCCCGAATTTCACGGCATCTCTCGATGAAGCAAGGCTTGGGCACTTTTTTGCCAGCTCCACAATGATGAAGAAATTCCAGATTTTTGTGATGGTATGCCCTCGGTGCCGGAGCGTGTTTTAGTGTTGTGCTGCGCCCGGCTGTCCGCGTTCGATGCCCTGTTGCACGCATGTGAAACAGAGTGGGCCCCAACCAGACGGTTCGAAGTGCACCCCCTCTGACGCCGTCTCGTGTGCTGTGTTTGTGGATGGGCCGCGAATGGCGGTTTCCCAAAAGAATCCGCTTAAAGGGACCCCCCCAAAGGGGTACCCCTTTTTTTCGGAAACCCCCATATGTATGATATTCGAAATGCCCGAGCCTTCAACCTTTTCCTCGACCCCCGGTCCCGGAAAGCAGGAATGGCTGCCACGGCGCGTCATGGTTCAGCTCAGGCCGCTGGTCTTCAGCATCCTGTGTTTGGCTACAGACTTTGGAGGTTAGATCGTTACGTGAGCCTCAGGACACAGATCCTGACACCGGTTGGGTCTTGGAGTAAAGGGTTCGGGCTTGCGAGGCCATGGCAAACACACTAGCTGATGTCCTGGCCGATCTCCATAGCGTCAGTCCGCTTAGGGTTTGATGCTCTGGGTAGATTGCAGATTTGGGAACTTAAAGCTTAGATCTCAGCAGCAATCACAGCAGGAATCGAGGGCCGACTTGGTGAAGCTACGTTCTCTTTGCCTACGCCGCTGGTGTTTTGACGAAAACTCATGCACCTCTCCATCTCCTCTGTCGAAGCCCGTGATGGCGTGAGACAAATCTTTCTTACCCACACGAACAACGGATCAACATGCACATCTGAACCCACGAAGTGAACCACACATTTGTAAAGGCCTCGCCGCTGATCTTCAAAGAATCGCTGAATCCTATGCCAGCCGTGGGCATTCCAAACTCTCCCGATCTGTTGGGCAACCCGACTTGCCACATGCAATCGCTTCTCCGAGAATTCGGTTACGATTGATCCCGTCACCACTCGGCCAGCAGCTGTCTAACCGTGAAGCCCTTGAAGAAGGCTACGATGTCCGATGAGTCGAAGCTATTCTTCGCTTGTGGAACCTCCCTAAACCCTAAACACTAAACCCTAAACCCTAAACCCTGCAGCGTGGCTGAGCGGACTTTTGGCCTCTGGGTAGGACGATGTTGGAACAACGCACTCGGCCCAGCAAACGAACACCACCACAAATACATCGAAACATGACTCTAGGGTTTAGGGTTTAGGGTTTAGGGCAAGTCTAAACCCTTCATTGGCTCACTAAAACCCTGCGCTCATACATTGACCACCATGGTTTCCTGGGCCTTACCGTAGCACAGGCGTGCAGAAGCCTAGCGCGGCTCAGCTGCGCGCCTGCGAAGGCACGCCGGGAGGGCCAGAGGAGGCACATCTTGACAGGGGCTTCGATCGGAGCCCCAACCGGCTCTTTGTAAACTCCCGAAAGCTTGCGAAATGTGAGTGGTGTGAGTCGCGTCAGGAGGCAGAAGAAAGGGGTGACCAAATATAATATATATATATATATGTATATATATATATATATCTATCTATCTATCTCCTCGCCTACTTATACAGAGTAAGAGATAGCGAGAACGAGTGAGAGAGCAAGAAAACACAAGAGACGACACAGAGAAAGAGAAAGAGCAAGAGTTAGAGGGGCAGCAGGGCTTGCAGAAAGAGCCACTCTCGCACATCAATTGCATTTCCCGAAGACCGAGAGCTCCGAACCCCAAACCCTACACTAAACCCTCGAAAGCCCTAACTCCGAAACTCCGAAGCCCCAAGTGCTCCTCTGGCTGTCTGGCGTCCTCTGTACAACTTCAAATTCGCTAAGCCCGGTTAAATCCACTAACGGGCGCTTGGCATCTCATCAGGTTTCTTTACCAAAGAGTCAAACCCTAAACCCTAAACGCTAAGCCGCTAAACCCTAAACCCTGGTGTTGGGGATGAGCGCTTGAGAACGTCGAGGGTTTTGTTTAGATCTGAAAGGCTTTCGGATGTTGGGCTTTAGGCTTTCATTCAGAATTGGTTTGGGGCTTTGAGTTCTGACGAATCCAGGGGCTCTATACAGTTTTGCCAGCATAGACCACACTGCAGGTTTCGGGCTCGGCCTTTGGGGATTCTTTCGTGGGTTCTGTGACTTTCGGTACGCCTAGCCTGGCTTTCGGTTGGGGTTTGGACCAGTTTTTTGGACTGGTCTAGGGAAGTTGCCGAACAGGAAATGAGATAGGCACCTATCTGATACGAAAACGGAACGACCCCTGCCCCTACCTTCTACCCTTCAGTCACTGCTGAGCTGCATGACGAAAACCTGGTTCTTATTTGGGTTACATACCGAGTTCCTACTGTACTGGGGGTTTTGTATAGAGGGCTCTTCTTATTTAGGGGGTATATAGGCTTCCTATTTGGGGGTATATAGCGGTACGGAGCTGACGAAAACCTGGTTGGCTTTGTTCCAAGCCAGGTCGGCACTACCAAACCATCTCGGAGCGTACAAACGCCCAGTTTGCACTCGCGCTGTCCACGTCTCACTCAGAATGCTTACCCCACCCGCATCGCAACAACTTCCTTCGGGACCCTAACCCAACAAGACATGCACACAATTGGCCCTGGCAATCATTTCTGGGGGTGTGGTTTTCGCTATCATTAAGCCCCCTCCCAGACTCGCAATCATTTTCTGTATGTAACGGCTACGGCTATATTAACAATGTCTGAAGCCAGGGCGTTGCTCGACTCTCAGAACTAGCGCAAGCGCAGGCAAGGCTCCAGATGTCTCAAGCACGGTGACAAACGCGACACATTGGTCATCACAACAGCATCAAACTCCGCGAGGCCAATCTCTTGCCTGCCCTCACATTCCACAAGCAGGATTAATAGCGTACCAGTGTCTTAGGTGAAAAAATAGGGGGGGGCAACGCATTCTGTCGCACCGACTTGATTGGGTGATCTCCTGTTTGCGAGGATGCCGGACTAGACCAGATTCGGAGCAGGAGCACTGGGGCATGTAAATCTTACAAACAGCATCATGCCGTCGTGAAGCACAAAGCTCTACCACAGGGGGGAACCCGAACTGTGCAATCCACGGCTGTCACGCATCGATGCGTTAGCCATTCCGGCGGTGGAATGGCCAATTAGAACCAGCAGCGGAATTCGCTTGGAACAAGTATAACAAAACATCCCGAACTCCAAGCCGCTAAGCCATGGCGCGAACCTCTCAAGCCGAATTAGACCCTGAATGGCGAGAGCAGTTGCTCAGATCGCCCAGGCTGGATGAGGAACGTGCGCCCTCCCACACCTTGGGCTCTTGAGGGTGTGCATATTCCAGGTAAGGTCCACAGCACGTGAAGAGGTCCAACCTTGCACCACTACCTGCTTCTGCATCATCGTGGCTTCGTGTGTGGGAGCACGAAAAGGAGTTTACGGTGTGACGTAAGAAGCCGGTGAGCGCATGCAATTGGGGATAGTTTCACGCATCACTCGTTGCTCACACAACTATTGGGGCCTCTAGAGGGTTTAGGTTTCGGGCTTAACTATGCAAAATGTTCAGTTGCTTGCGAAAACCCCAACCGGCACAGCGCATCAATGGCCCCTGGCGTAAATTCAGATGCACCAAACTTCCGAAATTAGCGGTACTTTAAGAACCCTACTACTTGCAGGCTTTCGGGGTGAACCGGGTAAACCCCCATTTCCCCAAACACTCAACCACCAAACCCAGGACTCCGAAGATGCAACCAAGCTGCTTGTGAAGTCGTGGGTCTCCCCCTTCGAGGTCACCTGTGGCATTATACATTGTTATTGTTGTTATTATGTTTCCTACTACTACGACTTTTATTACTATTAGTATTTGTAAAAAATATGGAGATGTAGAGCTTTTTTCTAATTTCATACCTTCAGTAATTTCTAATTCTGTTATGATTCTTCTTTGGTCGGACGACTGACATCATGTTGACGAAGTTTGCTTAGCACACTGAGGAACTTCATCCTGACTTATTGTATGGAATCAGGGCCAAAACTACTTGGCCAACGAACGCTCAGTCCGTCAGACCTGCAGCTTGACGTTAGTTAGCCAAGAGCAAACACTATTGTCATTGATTTTTCAATTATTATTATTGTTATTATTGTTATTATCGTTATTATTGTTATTATTGTTGTTATTGTTGTTATTGCTATTATTGATGTTATTGATATTCTTGTTCTTATTGATTATTGTTATTCTTTCTATTATTGTTGTTATTGTTGTTATTGTTCTTACTGTTCTTCTTGTTCTTGTTGTTCCTACTGTTCTTATTGTTCTTATTGTTATTTTTGTTACTATTGTTCCTATTGTTCTTATTGTTATTATTGTTCTTATTGTGCTTATTGTTATTTTTGTTAATACTGTTATTATTATTATTATTGCTCTGAGCTTCGGAGCCGAAAGTAGCCATTTCAAACCCAGTGGCGAGAGCTTGCTCTGGCCGCCGAAAGAAGCGGAAGCGGATGTCTTCGCCCGCTGCCTGGCACGAAAATTGGGCAGAGCAAGCGCTCGCGCACGGAAGCTTTACGCATTGGATTCAGCAAAGAACTGCCACACACCCGAATCGGCTTTTTTTTCTGGGCTTCGGTCTGAACGAAATCATCGGCATGGTTTCGGTGTGAATGACACGTTGTTCATGATTGGTTCGCTGCAGGAGTTTGTTATGTTATCGGCAGAAGCGACTCGAACTTTACGTCGGTTCTCTGAAACCAACAAGGTTAATCGCTGGAGCTGTTTGACTGCTCTACCTCCTGAGAAAGCGCCCTAAGGACGGCACATTTGTCGTGCTTTCATTACAGAACATTACGTAAGCTGAGGTGGAACAACAAAACCAACAGGGCGAAATTGCCAACAACGAACGTCATTCCGACACTCGCCTTTGCCATTGTTTGCCGGCATCTTCCGAATTCTTTCGTTTCATGCAACATGTTTCAACATCGAGTGAATCATACCCGGCTACAAAATCCTCGCAAGACAGCACAAAACGAGTTTGGCTTCGGACTATCATTTGATATGATTCAAACATTCGGCTTGTTGTGCTGCTCATGCGTGTCTTGTTCCCCGTGGGCGGGGCGGTCTTCTGAGCTTCTAGGCGGCGACAGTTCCGGCAACACAGATTGGTTTTTTGAGAATTCCACTTCTACGCAGGCTTCCCGTGCTCAGCGAGTGTGGTGTAGATCCCAAGCAGTGTAAAACCACATCAAGAGCATTCCAAGGGCATGCAAGCACCACTCCAGAGGACAAAAACTCCGAAACCACTCCAAGATGACAACCAATTAAGCAACAAGCACCTCCGAGGCTACTCTTAAAAGGCTTCCCTTGGGATGCTCCCCCTGGTACTATCAGTCCTTAATCGGGATTCTACTACCCCCCCGATTGTAATCCGTACCAAGGACTGCTAGCATCAGGGGTAACATCCCAAAGCTTCCCCCAAGCACCTCCACTAAACGATGAGCATCTCCACGGCGAGAGCACCATATTGGAGCACCACGAAACGCAAAATTCCCGAACGCGCGAAGCTAACCCATTGCGCAGGAACAGAGAGTTCGGGCCCGCCAGAAACACCGAGACGGTCTGCGATTTCGAGGGCCCGGCCACAATCAGCTTTCCTTACTCCCAACATATGAACCCGTATGAACCCCATTAGTGCGAGCGCGGTTTGGGGAAAACCTGTGTAAGCTCAGCCTGCGAAGGAAACAAACCCAACTCCCACGACCCAAAGGATTCCGCGCCGAAGCGCTTGGAAAACCTTGGGCTTCTCTCCGGCAGACTCTTACTTCACCCGCCTCTACTGCGTCTTTGCAAGATAAGCTCGCCTGGAACAGTGGAGAAAATTGGACTAAGGTGACGAAGGTTGCAGCTTGAGGCGCAGGGGGTCAGATTCGGGACGGCTCCATTCGGCCCTCATCTTTAGCTATAAGTAGTTTAGGCTTCGGGGCTACAGGGTCATGCCTGCATTAGGATGGGCATCTCCCCTTCGAAAGCTTTTGTACAAGGTAGAGGGTCCCCACAGGTCCCGTATACCCGAAAGCACTGCAAGCCTAAATGCAAGCATACGCAAGCCTTCTTGATGCTTTGAGGACACAAATTGGAAGCATGACCGCCAGTGCAAGCAGCAGCCAGAAGCTTATATAAGGGCACCTTTTCGCATCCGGGCTTGGTTGCGGCGGCAAGTTTAAACCTTCTGCATCCAAGCCTCGTAACAACGCCTGATACCTGAAACTAAGAGCCGAGCCAGCCAGCTAAACCTGAAATCCTAAAGTCCGAAACAGCACCCACCATGTGAAGGAGCTCAAGTGCCCAGTGCCCAGCCTGGACACGGTTTGGAGGTGCGGTGGCCTCGCACGCGGCCACAGACGCTGAACGATGGGCTACTGAAAAAGAGTTGGCCTCGTGAGTAAAGGGGGGCCTCACCTTGTGGCGGGTGGCCCGGCCTCCAAAAGCTCGAGCTGATGTATCAGCAGGCCAAAGAGGTGGTAGCGCTGCTTATCCGTGCCGACGATGCCACCTCACAGTCTAATCCATGTTTAGCTGTGACTTGCGAGTTGTCCGACAGGCGCCAGCGGTCGTAAAAGCTGCAAATGGCGCAATAAGCTACTGCGAACAAGTCAGAACCCCGGCCTCGGCACTCGCCATGATGAACGCCCACCTCACTTGCAAGGCGCTTACAAGGCTAGGCATGGCTATGAAACGAGGCTGAAGGTTCGACTCGCACCGAACACTATGTGGGCCAACGTTTGCAGCTTACCATGCTTTAGTGCGGGAACCCGTATTGCAGCGGCCATGAAGGTCCGTCATGGGTTTCTTCTGGGCAGTCTCCTGTGGGCTGCAAAGGCCACCCAAGCTCTATACCTGAACTGAAATGAAGCTTGGTCTGCCTGGTAGACCGGAATCCTCAATCCACTAGCCCAAGCACCTGTCGCCGAAAGAAGTGCCACGCAAGCTGTTGGACTGTTGGCCATGTCACTCGGCACTGGATGTCTTCACCTGTCTCCTTGGCCCACTCCTGCGTGGCCTCGCAGGAGCTGAGGTGATTTCCTTGCCTTACTCAGGATTTGCAGCCAGGGCTTTAAAAGCCCCGAGCTTGCATCTGTACCAAACAGAGTAGGGCTTCTGTGCGCTGCTGAGCCCACAAACATAGGAGCGGCGGCCCAAGCTTCGTGCACACCCGCCCGAAAGGGTCTCGGCACCCTTCATCCCCGAATATCCCCGAGCCCAGCCCTGCCACACCTTCACCATGCTGAGCCCGAAGTCGATGACGCTAGGAGGCCGGTTCTCCTGCGAGAAAGGATGAGAAAGGGCACTCCCGGCGGACGCGCCTGCCTTTAACTGAATAAAAGGCTGCGGGCAACATTCAACACAGAACAAGGAGCTAGATTCGAGATCCGACAACAAGATACTAACAGGCAGGCAGGGGCGACTTGACCTCCAGACCAAGGAACCCTTGTGTGCGCTGAGCCATGACGCATCACGACAAAGCGTGGTGATGAAACGACACCGAACCATCACACACTTCGCCTTGGTGAGGACTTGCACACAGGTTTGGGAAACTTTGCAAGGGCGCTGACTTTCAAAACTGGTTGGCACGAGGGTTGAGCGTGACCAATCCAAATATGGGTGCTGACAAAGAAACCCCGGCATCCCCTGCTGTCAAGTCATGAGAGAGCATCACCATGTTGTGTTTCCACACACGACTTGAGAGCCTTCGGACGATACTCTTTGTTTTTTACCTGCTGCCAAGGTATACGATTGTTCGGGCAATTGCCATTGAGAGATGCTGAGAACCCACACTGGAACTTCACGACAGTGACTACCAGTGACTACCCGGTGGCCAGAGGTGTGGGGTGTTTGTGATGTGTGCCGCGCTGCGTGTCCGACCTTCTCTGCTGCAGGACTAGAAACGCTCTCGGATCTCCTCTGTCAGTGGAGGTTCAGCCTGACCTCCATGGCAGAGCTTCACTTCGCTCAAATCTCGCGAAGGCAATCGTAGGATACATCAGGTTTGGACTTGGTCGGCTGGTGTCAGTCAAGCTGTTGACCCGAAGGCTCTGGCACCTAAAGACTGTAGCGAAAGGCATCCAAGCTCAAGCAGAGTGGCCTGCAATATATGCATCGCCGACGGTCTCTACCTTGTTGGGAAGGCGGGCTTGAGTGGCTCTTCCCATGGCACCACACGCCCACACGTACTTATAGTTGCCATCCTATCGCCCCAGACATCTCGAAATCCGAAAGAAGGAAGTGCGGCGGCTCCATGGATAGACAGACACGTGCAATTTGCGGGGCCTGACATCTCAAGGTCTGGGTTGGGATTTGGGCTTGGAGCTTTCGCCGCAAGCTGGCCGAGCGGCCTTGTAGATGCCCAGGCGGTCAGCTTCTTCATCGAAAAGGCCGAACCTTGGACGCCAAGTGGGGGCCGAGGCTAAGTCTGCAAAGTTCCGCACACACCGCTGACATGGATCGTGCTCTCAACAAATCGAAAGTGACAGGCCGTGATGCGGCACATCACCCCGGTGTGGACCATTTTGCGAAATGCGAACCAGCAGCGGAAATTCATATCAGGATAAAGCAGCTTTCAGAAGATCTTGCGGACAGTGTAGTGCAGATACGATGCCCCCAAAACCGAAGCCTCAAACCCTATGCTGCTCACGAGTTGCAGGTGTGAAATGGTGCGCACGACTTCCTGGTGCTGCATGACTTCGGACCCTAAACCCTAAACCCTAAACCCTAAACACTAAACCCGAAACCCTAAACCCTAAACCCTAAACGAGCTACATTGCCCGGGCATAAGGGCTTGCTAAGCTGGAAGAAGTCTAGAGAGTTGTAACTGTAGCCATAGGAGCCACCGTGCGTGCTGTGCCAGGCATGCTGTAAAATGCCGGCTTTTCAGCTCATGGAGGTCTTTGAACGGATGTGGGCTGCAGATGCTGCAGTAGACCACCCTCTCACTGAAACATGACAACCGAGGCCAAGAGTGCTTGCTTAAGAGGGCATCTTGGGCTCCCCCCCCCGGTTCTTAGGAGGGAATTGGGGATTTAGGTACCCTGCATAATTCCCTCAAAGGGGGTAGGTAGGGGATGTTAGAATACCCCCTTCCCTACTAAGAACCAGGCAAGGGTGGTGGCGAAGTTGGCAACCTGGCCCGAAGAACACACCCCCCCCCCCCCCCGAGGCCTCGGGGCTCTTCAAGCCGGCCAGGCGCGTGAATCCAGCCAGGTCCGACTGCACCACGGTGGCCCGAAAGTAATGGTGCGACGGCCTGAATTACTATATTATTCTCATATGATTGTACGTAAGTATACTGTTAGTATATTGCCCTATACTACTATTGTGTTATATATATATATATATATATGGGTCACCGCCTATAGCGGTTCCCCTGTGTTTTTTGCACATTCCCTTAAACCATCTAACCAACAATCCCTCAAACCATTAAACCAATGGTCTCCCGCCTAAACCATTAAACCATTAAACCATACCATTAAACCATTAAACCAATGGTTTCCCCCTTCTGAAAATCCCCTAAACCATTAAACCATCGCGTCACCGGGAAGAAAGCCCTACAAACGTAGGCATAGCCCTATGGGGTTCAAGGTTTAGGGATCTAAGCCCCAAGCCCTATAGGGCTTTAAGGTTCTATCGTACAGGTAATGCCTAAACCTTAAACCCTAAGCCTTTAAACCCTGTAGGGTTGAATGGTTCAAGAAAACCTAAGGTCTGGGCATGTATACCTTCAGCACCCTTTAGGTTCAAAACCCTTGTTCCTTGTAGAGCCCTGTCGGGTTTTAGGGTTCTGACCCTAAACGGTTCAGGGTTAAGGTTTAACTGCCCGAACTTTCAACCCTTAAGGTTAAATCTCTATGGGTTTAGGTTTAAAGTTTAAAAATACCTAAATCTTAAACCCTAACCGCTTAACCTTAACTCTATCGGGTTGAACGGTTAGGGTTTAGGTTTCATTGCGGGCTGACGTTTAAATGCCTGAATCTTAAGCCCTAAACCTGTCAAACTTAACCCTATAGGTTTGGGGTACCTACATCATCATCGACTTGTTGCTGTGGTTATAACGATGGTTTAGGGTTAAAATATATACATTTATGTAAACCTAAAAAAATAAGGGGAACCGCAATAGGCGGACGCCCATATATATGTGCATTCATTTAGTTCATTTTGTTATGGATTTTTATTTATATCTATTTGTTTTCTGATTATATTATGAATCAGATAAGCTTCAGGCCCCCCAAAGCAACGAACCATGGGCCTTCCATCAACTGGACTGCCAAGCCCTTGAAGGGAGGGCTCAACAGCTGGGGTCTGCGATTTTGGAGGCTCAAGGAAAAGGACATGGGTGCACTGCAGAAGCTCCTGGGGGATCCAGCCTCATGGGACAGATACCTCCAACTAGCGATGTTCATCGGTTGCTTAAGGTTACATGATCTTCCTTGCAGTGCAGTCCAGCAGCAACGCATCATCAGGCGACGCTCGCTGCAGCTCATTGATGACCAGCTTGGGCATCATGGAGTCCAGAATCCTTCCGGGCCCCTCCTAGGGTCCCTCACGAGAGTCCCTAGAAGCGGCTGTCAGGATTCAGTGATGTCTAGAAATGCCTTAGCCGAACACGCGGCCAACAGTCATGCCGCTCGAGTTGCCCATGCTGCGCCCATCGGTCTCAACTTCAACTCGGTTCCATAGACTCGTGGACCCAAGCATTGTGTTCTGCAGGGGCAGTGGGTCTTCCACGAGTGCCACATGCTGTCACGCAGCGTATGCAGCAGAAGACGTGGACGAACGTCCTCAAGCTGTACGCGTGCATTTGACATGACAACGCTAGCCATGTGCCTGTGAACAACGTCAGCATTGTCCGGACGAGTGCCATCGAGAAATCATTGCTTGCTGGAGTCGCCAAAGAGGGCTAAGGGTTGGTGCATGGTGCGACGGTGCGCTGAGGAAAAGCCACCATCGCGGAGCGTCTCTCCTCTCCTCTTTTCTCGCTCGTCTTCTTCTCTAAGGCGGAAGGGGGTCAACCCCCCTGACTGGTGCCTGCATGTGCGGCATTCAAGCGTCCGTTAACCAAGCATCACGCCCCTCGCGCTCGCTAACACCCCACTGTAGGCTGCTGAGACTTGAAACACCAGCACAGCGCCCCAAACTGTCTCACTCTCTCCCTGGCTCCTCGCCAGCGGACTAGGCGCTTGTTCCTAACTCCTGAATGCCTCCTAGTAGTAGTAGAAAAGGTGGCGCATCTTGGAAACATCTCAACCCCCCCCCCCCCGGAAAGAAACACGCAAAGACGTGGAGACATCTCGATTGATGATTAATGCAACCCAAAACTCACTGCAAGGTCTGAAGACGCGAACAGCACATGCGACGAATTCATTTGGGTATATACCTCAAGTTGCAGGACCCCCTAATCCCCAGAACGTTGCTAGCCTCAAGCCATCAATCTGGACCCCTGAAGGACAGTCCCCTCGATGCGCGTCTTGCAAATGTCAATGGCTTGTCTGGCTTTGAACTGGCTTCTGAGGCTGCGCTCGCCAATGAAGCCTTTCCTTTCTTGGAGTACGCAGCTTGCAGAGCTTAACGATCAGGATCACTAAGAGGTGAAGGTTAGGTTTCATACTCCGTCTGTGAAAAACAAGCAAAATGGCGTGCTCAAAGCGGAGAAGCTGCATAACGAAAATAAGGCTGTACCCCATGAAGGCTACTCCTTCCGACGGGTACCCATTCTCTGCAGATTGTGGAGATATGAAAACAATAAGGACGACCAGTGAGAAGCCAGCGAAGTAGGCAACCGCAACGGTGGACCTGAGCAGTGAAGGATTGGTCACACCTTCGCGATTTCGGTGGTAGACCGGGCTTCCTCATGCTTGGCGCATCCACTACATTCCATTACCACTGCTGCTGCTAGCTACAAGTGCTTCTGCCACAAGTGCTTATGCAAACTGGGCCGGCAACTGCAGCTGGTAGGAGATCATAAAGGCAGAATAGACAGGAAAGAACAACAGGGCGACGACGTTGTCGGGCACTGCGTCACTTCCGTTGTTGGCGTAGCGAGGCAGCAGCATGTAAGACAGCATCCTCTCAGTGACTCAGGTGGGGCTTACAAGCTCCAGGGGTATCAGGCGTACGTGGCTTTGCCCGGTCTCCACTACAACCTAGACATTGCACCATGCACTCTTTAGCAGCCCAAGGTCCAGAGCATGTCCAAAAAAAGCATCAACGCTAACCCTGGCCAAGCAGCACCAAGACGACGAACACAAAGTGCCCAGATTGGACCACAACTCTGCCAGAACGCATCGCTCTCTCCTGGTTTCAAAGCTTGAAGTTTGGACCACAGTCGTTCTGAACAAGGCGGAGCAGTGAACCCCGCGAAGAATAGGTCTGCATGGCCTTCTAGTATTTTGCCTGGGTGTCACTGTATCCAACTGATACTACAACTTTGGAAAAACATTCTTGATGGGATTCCATCTGAGTTTCAAGGAAGCTGGCTTTGGCAACAGACATCAGCTGACCACTTTAACAATGGTTCAACCCTGAATCCTAAACCCCAAACCCCAAACCCTAAACCCTAAACCCTTCACCACGGGCAGCCGTGCGACCTGCGGCGCATATAGACGCATCCAAAAACGTTCAAACCCAGCCACAGCCAAAAACATCTAGCTGCTAGCTGTCATGCAAGTCTTGTGATTGCTGGCGGTTGATCTTGCAGGACTCGGAGGTTTAACACTCACGCCGCCCAAATAAAGACTTGGCATTTACAACCCACCCTCCCCCCCACCCCATCCCACCCCACCCCACCCATTTCCCGCATAACAAACAAAATCGAACATCCCACCCTACAGATTTGTGGGCGTCTTACTCTGGGGTTGGGCACTCCAGGGACTTGTTTGAGATATTCTGGGTTGGGCACTCCAGGGATTTTCCGAGATTACTGTAAGATTGGGCATTCAAGGGAGTCTCTGGAAGATACTCTGCGGGTTGGGCACTCTGGGGATACTCTGGGTTGGGCACAGGGCATTTGTCGGGCACTCCAGGGGTTCTTGGGGGTTTTTGAATTTGGGCACTCCAAACATTTTGTGGAAATACTCTGGACCCATATTTCAAGGATACTTTGGGTTGCACTACAGGGACTCTCTGGAGGTTTTTTAAAGTTGTGCACTTTAGCGATTCTGGGGTACTGTGAGGGTGGGAGGAGGGTGGGAGGAGGGTGGGAGGAGGGTGGGAGGAGGGTGGGAGGAGGGTGGGAGGAGGGTGGGAGGAGGGTGGGAGGAGGGTGGGAGGAGGGTGGGAGGAGGGTGGGAGGAGGGTGGGGGAAGGGTGGGGGAAGGGTGGGAGAAGGGTGGGAGAAGGGTGGGAGAAGGGTGGGAGAAGGGTGGGAGAAGCGTGGGAGAAGGGTGGGAGAAGGGTGGGAGAAGGGTGGGAAGGGTGGGAGAAGGGTGGGTGGGAAGGGTAATATTTGGGAAAGGGGAGTACCGTGGGCTCACTTCGTCGGATCTTAATTTCAAGTCAGTCTCCGTGCTGCGGTGGGATAGGATGGCTGGGCTGAATTGCGCCATGGCAAAGGACCTCAGAACTCGGAACCAAACAAGATCGAGGCCCTGGCATCTTCTTGCGAAGAATTCGGACTTTGGTGCGAAATTTGCGGCTCTAAAAGCTAACCACAACCCCTAGCCCCCTAAGTCTAAGGAAACCCAAGGGACACGCTGAGCGCGACAGCCCGGAGAAGGAAGTAGAGCTTCATCTCAAGCCTGGCTTCTTCGGCCCGGTGCTGTGGCGAGCCGGTTTTCAATTCTTTATCTTGCAATACTTAATAACCTGGGTTTAGGGTTTAGGGGTTTAGGGTTTAGGTTAAGGGTTTAGGGTTTAGGCTTTAGGGACTTTAGGGTTTAGGTTAGGGGTTTAGGGTTTAAGGTTTAGGGTTTAGGCTTTAGGGCTTCTGCTGCATGATCTGAGGGCCGCGAGCGATCCATGCAAAAGACCAGCCCAGCACATTGGCTGGATCGGAAAGAGCCATCAACCCCGAGAAGCCCTCTGGGGCGTCACTCGCTCCCTCCAGGAACAACTAGCAACCACCCTTCGGGGATTTTTTTCGCTCCCGCGTAGCTGGCCGAACCGCAGGCAGGGTTGAATGGCAGGTTTCTGTATGGCAGCTGTGTTGTGGTGGGGCCTTACTTCCTTGTTCACCCAGAAGAAGCCATGAACCTGAAATAACTTCATCATACAACCAAACGCTCCTCCCACGTCAAGAATGTGTGGCCCCACATGTGGCAGTCTCGCTGGTCCCGTCATCCCAATTGACACCTAGCCCAAGAACCATAGTCCTCCGGGGATTTAGGGTTTAGGGTTTTCACCTGGAAACCTAAGTGACCTAAGTGACCTATAAGTGCTTGCCATCTACGCGGGGATCTACCGGCTCCATTTTGACCGACGCAACAACGCTCTGAAGGTTCAACTTCGGAGCTGCAAACAAATGTGCCGCCAGGCAGCACGCCATCCCAAAACTCTGCCAAATCGACCAGGGCAGAATTCAAGAAAAGGATGTACCTTCTGCCGCTTCTCTGGGTTTCAGGGTTGGGGGCTCGTTCCCTCATGGGCACAATCAACTCGGCATGGGGTCGGAGTTAGGGTTTGGTGTTTCGGCTTCACATTTTAGGCCTTGGGATCTGAGTCTTAGATCCCTAAACCCGCCCTCAACACCTCTCACCGGGGTATAGGGGGTGGTATAGGGATGCAAGTGGTGCAAGAACGCCTTGCGGCAAACACAGCTAGGGTTGAGGTTTTAGGGCCTTTCAGCGAGAACATGTCCTCGACCGCAAGCTGTGATGTGTTGGTCACTCGATGTTACTCGTGTGGCGTGGCTCGTCTCGAATAGCGCTTCGGTGGTCATGGAGTATGTGTTACTATGCGAGCGATGATGGCCAGCGCAGCCTGTCGAGCGCATCCGCCACCCGAAGCCCAAAAGCAAGCGACACTTAAGCTTCGGGAAGATGGGTCGACCCAGACTTGGTGAGTTCCTGAAAAGCCAATGATCCTTCGTGCATGTTCCGTACTCGAAATCGCGCTCCCGCCTAGGTCCCGCACACTTCTTGAGGCTTACACCGTTGCACGTCACGAAAATGTAGCAGGTTCGTGCCTTTCTATGCTTTTGGCTGTTGAAGGGGTTCGGGTTCGTGCGCCCGTTCCGCATTTCCCCAGGTCAAGTGCAGAACTGTCGCAGGCACCTTTGGCCTCATGGAGTGCTCTTGGAATGATCTGTGAGCGCTTTAAGGGGGCTCATCTTGTCTTGGGGTGCTCTTGGTCTCGGCGACTTGCCTTGTTGAGGGTCTACGCTGGCATAGTGTAGGGCAGGTCCACATATTGCCAACTACTTCTCAAGATTCCTGGAACGGCTTTGTCACGAAACAGCTCGTAATCATGACCTAGGCACGCAGCTTCGCCAAGGGTGGTGCAAGCGAGAAACCTGAGCAGCGCAGTCTCCGCCAAGTCTAAGGCCTTTTGGGGCTTCTGTCCGAGTATGTGGCAAGCAAGGTCTTTTACGGGAGTCTCTAGCAAATCAATCGCGTTCGTGTTGCATGAACATCACTCGGCCTCCATCCCACCTTCTAAAACACATCAGTGTACATGTTGAGCATCACAGGGCTTCGGCACAACCCATGTATGGCTCCCAAGAGGCACTAGCTATTTTGCGACTTCCTCCTATCCATCCAGTCCAGGAGGGTGGAGTTGCGTTTTGCCCCCTTGTTCTTTCCCACTCTCAGTGTGGGGGCTGGGCTCGATTTTAATCTCAGTTCTCCTCCCGACACACACAGCGAAAGAACCAGTTGAATGACAGGGGAACGCCCTGCAAATTTGAAACCAACCAAGCGGTAGAAAACACAAACATGAAGTCTCCGAAGTACCTGAAGTAACCAGAAGAAAGAATCTTGTACAGCTGTGTCAGTACCACTTCCCGGTAAGGGGGCATGATATTTAAACCGCCAGAACTCAGAACTGATACCCAGCCCTCGCTCTTCGATTTTGCAACCAAACCGACAATCTACTGCTCAACAATAGCTATAAACTCAAAGACTCCTGGTCCTCCCACAGATGCGCTGGCATTGGGACCATGGGATATCTACGGGCAAAGGCTGGAAGCAGAGTTTGTCTCGACAGCCGCTGCGCAGCAAAGTTCGGCCTCAGAACGTTGTTGTGGTACCTGAGTGGTGCTGGGGCTCTTTGGTTGGGCTCTCATCCTCCACTCCTCTGTCTCCGCTCTCTCTCCTCTCTCTCTTCTCTCTTTCTTGTCCCTCCTCTTTGCCTCCTCTCTCTCTCCTCTCTCTCTCCTCTCTTTCTTTTCCCTCCTCTTTCCTTCATCTCTCCCTCCTCTCTCTCTCCTCTCTCTCTCCTCTCTTTCTTTTCCCTCCTCTTTCCCTCCTCTCTCCCTCATCTCTCCCTCCTCTCTCCCTCCTCTCTCCCTCCTCTCTCCCTCCTCTCTCCCTCCTCTCTCCCTCCTCTCTCCCTCCTCTCTCCCCCTCTCCCTCTCTTCCCCTCTCCCTCACCACTCTCCCCTTTCGGTGAGAGCGTCTCGCCGCTGCCCAACCACAAAAACACAAGCCCATCGGGCTCGTGGTTTTACTGGCCCCGCCCTCGAATAGAGTTCCCGGTAGGCAGAGGCTCGATCGGAGGGCTCGGGTGATACGGAGTTCCTTTTGGGCTGAGCCCGCAGGGCGCTGGCCCTGTCGGTGCCAGGACTGAGGTTCCCTCTCAGTATCTCCCGTGCTCCACGTGAAGCCCCGCCCTTTGCCTAACTCAAACTGCACGAGTGTACTACCGCTGTAGGTTGCTGACTACTTCTCCTGAAGCACCCCAATACCCTGGTCGTCTGCTGGCTCGGGGCCCCCCCCCCCCCCGCACCCCAGCCCCGCTTCTGCTGGCTGGCTTCTATGGCCCTTCCCCACCCGCCCCCCAAATGGAGCATTCTGGCGCTCCCCTCCATGTTGTGGTGGTTGGTGGGAACTCTCCTGCTTTGCAATTATGCCAGTATGTTCTCATTGCCATTATGTTGCGCCCGGTCTTGTACCAAAAAAATACGGGGCAGGTTGCTGACTTGAGCGCCAATAGGGCTTCTCTCTCTCTCTCTCTCTGTCTCTCTCCCTCTGTCCTTCTGTCCTTCTGTCCTTCTGTCCTTCTGTCCTTCTGTCCTTCTGTCCTTCTGTCCTTCTGTCCTTCTGTCCTTCTGTCCTTCTGTCCTTCTGTCCTTCTGTCCTTCTGTCCTTCTGTCCTTCTGTCCTTCTGTCCTTCTGTCCTTCTGTCCTTCTGTCCTTCTGTCCTTCTGTCCTTCTGTTCTTCTGTCCTTCTGTCCTTCTGTCCTTCTGTCCTTCTGTCCTTCTGTCCTTCTGTCCTTCTGTCCTTCTGTCTTTTTCTTTTCTTTCTGTTCACCTCACCCCTCCCCATGAAAGCGGCCTGTGTTACCGAGTCTGTTGGTGTGAAAGCTGGGAATGTTGAGGGGGAAGGAACGACAGCAAAGGCACAACATGACATGACACTCCCTCCACTCCTCTCTCTCTCTCTCT
The DNA here is from genome assembly GCA_905221605.1 of Symbiodinium natans. Taxonomy (NCBI): domain Eukaryota; class Dinophyceae; order Suessiales; family Symbiodiniaceae; genus Symbiodinium; species Symbiodinium natans. The sequence goes on along the minus strand of CAJNDS010002239.1, from coordinate 379,756 downwards.
CTCTATCCCTCTCTCTCTCTCTCTCTCTGTCTGTCTGTCTGTCTGTCTCTCTGTCTCTGTCTCTGTCTCGTTCGGGGCGAGCCAGGGTTCGAGGTCGGAACGCTAGATGCACCCTGCAAAAATCGAAGGTTGATCGAGCTGCTTCTTTGAACCCCAAACCTTCAGACCAACCCCGAACTCGACATAGAAGCCCAATGAGGGCAGAGTGAGCAATGCATGCACGCTTGCGGTTTAATGTTGCAAGCAACCTCCTTGTGAAACTCCTTGACGCCGTGGTTCATTGAGCTAGTGAACATGCGGAATATCAAATACACCCCTCGAACAACTTCCGCCTGATGCACCTTCCTACTCTAAGCTTGCTGGCCAAAAAGAGGTGGCAAAGTAATTCCAAGCCCGCAAAATAAGCAACAACGAGGGAGTTGTCTGGGGCAGAAGGCCTAAAAGAAACCCTACACCTACAGAAACGACAAACAACCAAAAGAGCCAGTCAGTCTCCATGGCCTGGCCTCGGAGAGCCCAATTCTGCAGGGCTGATCTAGGGATGTTTTGGGATGACTGAGAGTGGTGTTGACGGCTTGGGGTGGGTTTAGTTAAGTTTAGTTGTTCTCAAGTGCATACACGCCAGCCGAGACGCCATTTCTTGAACTCCCGCTCACGGTCTTGTGAGAAATCTGGCCATCCAGGGCAGCATCTGGAGCAGTGGTACCACCTCCTGCAAGTTGAGCTTTGTTGGATGAATGTCAGCATCTGCCGATGGCTGTCGGTTTTAATATGGAGTGCAATACTCGAGACAGTTGCCACTTTGACACTTTGAGACAGACCCCAAAAATGCCGTGTTCATCACACGGCGGGACTCCCAAAAGCTGCCATCACCAACGATAGCATCTCATCTGTTCAAGCCATTGGCCCTTGGAAGCGGAACCCTCCTGCCACTTACTCGAGAAGCCCGAGGCTTAAGTAGCCTTAGCATCTTCTTGGGTCCTGGGTCTAACCGGTACGCTAGCCTCAATGCCATGCGCTTCAAGGCCTTCTGCCGTAGATCTTCTGCCTTTCTTGCAATTTCCCTGTGGGCTTTCTTCTTTCAACATGGGCCTAAGGTTTGGTGGCTAGGATGGCATCCTGAGAATTCCCTGATCATTTGTGGTTGCAGGTCGGGTTGCAAGGACTCGAGCTATGCCATTGTCACCCTATTTGTGAGCCAACTCGCCCCGCTCATGACGTCCACGAGTCAGAGGCTGGCGTACGCATTCTCAAGGGCATGCAAGGACCTCTCACTTGAGGTAACAAGTCCATTGACGGTCATTGACGACGTTGGCACCCGTTTTGGGGCCTGACTCGGGGTGTAAGCTGGCAAGCCGAAACGAGGGCGTTGAGTTGGATAAGCCAAAAAGACAGGGCGACAGCCGAGCCTTCAAGGCTCCCTCCATGCAACTAGACGTTGGTTGCAGGGCTTAGAAATCAGGAGCCCTTTTTGAAGCCAACCCTGAATCCTGAACCCTTTTGCATCCCGGTCTCTCGCAGCCAGTCGGATTAGAGTTAAGTGTGAGGGCGAATAAGAAAGTCTCACGAATTGTGGTGCCATGCGATTTTCACGGGCGAGATTCGAACAAAAACATGCACCTCTTCTAGGGTTTGGGGCCCCTAAACCCTAAACCCTAAACCCTATACCCTAAACCCTAAACCTAAACCCTAAAACCCTAAACCCTAACCCCTAAACCCGAAACCCTAAACACTCTCTCTCAAACCCTAAACCCGAAACCCTAAACACTCTCTCTCAAACCCTAAACCCGAAACCCTAAACACTCTCTCTCAAACCCTAAACCCGAAACCCTAAACACTCTCTCTCAAACCCTAAACCCGAAACCCTAAACACTCTCTCTCAAACCCTAAACCCGAAACCCTAAACACTCTCTCTCAAACCCTAAACCCGAAACCCTAAACACTCTCTCTCAAACCCTAAACCCGAAACCCTAAACACTCTCTCTCAAACCCTAAACCCGAAACCCTAAACACTCTCTCTCAAACCCTAAACCCTAAAAGGCCCTAAACCCTAAATCCTCAGTCCTAGAACCGCTGGGCTCCTTTCCGCTGTCTCCAGGGCTTCCAGCTTCTTCAAGACATCGTTGAAGATCTCGAGTCGATCGCTGTTCACCTACAGCGCGTCAGAAGGACGTGTGTTAAGGGTCTCCGCCGTTCGAGGACAGGGTTGTTTTTTCGTGGCTCACCCTGTGCTCAGGGTTTAAGGTTCCGATCCAACCCGAATCAATGCGTCGTGAAACTTGAGTCACTGAACTTTCACTCAAGACCAAGGAAGTCGAGTTCCGAAAGTTTGGGGTAGAACAGTGGAA
>CAJNDS010002239.1:157500-372308 GCA_905221605.1 Symbiodinium natans | reverse complement strand
TGGTGTGTGTGTGTGTGTGTGTGTGTGTGTGTTGTGTGTGTGTGTGTGTGTGTGTGTGTGCTTGTGGCGTGTGTGTGTGTGTGTGTGTGTGTTGTGTGTGTGTGTGTGTGTGGTGTGTGTGTGTGTGTGTGGTGTGTGTGTGTGTGTGTGTGTGTGTGTGTGGTGTGTGTGTGTGTGTGTCTGTCTGTCTGTCTGTCTGTCTGTCTGTCTGTCTGTCTGTCTGTCTGTCTGTCTGTCTGTCTGTCTGTCTGTCTGTCTGTCTGTCTGTCTGTCTGTCTGTCTGTCTGTCTGTCTGTCTGTCTGTCTGTCTGTCTGTCTGTCTGTCTGTCTGTCTGTCTGTCTAGGTGTAGGTGTAGGTGTAGGTGTTGGTGTAGGTGTAGGTGTAGGTGTAGATGAAGGTGTAGGCGTAGGCGTAGGCGTAGCCGTAGGTGTAGGTGTAGGTGTAGGTGTGGGTGTGGGTGTAAGTGTAGGTGTTTAGGTGTTAGGTGTTTAGGTGTTTAGGTGTTTAGGTGTTTAGGTGTCTAAGTGTTTAGGTGTGTAGGAGTTTAGGTGTTTAGGTGTTTAGGCGGTTAGGTGTGTATACATGCATGCGTGCATGTCTGTGTTTCTTGGATGGGTTTTTGCATGCCTGTATGGATGCACACGTATCAAAATAGCAGGGTCATGCTTTCTTTCTTCTAATTTTGAGCGCCGCCGTTTTGGACGTTCTGTGTTTGTGTCGTTAGTTGTGACGCTTGCCAGCAAGCTACGCATATCTGCCCGCCCGCTCAATAAAAACCACTGTCGATCCAAGCTGGTCGCACTCTGGATATGTCCAGACGGGCACATGACCTAAGGAAAGATTGACCGCTGACCCGAGTTTCCGGCTCATGCGTCTGCAGCAGGCAGCGCAGGTCTTAGCTCATGACAGCATGCTAACACTACATCACGACATGTCTGCATCACGCCTTTGTCTGCCATGTTTGCCTTCCAAGGCACAATCCACAGGGCTCCAGGTCTGGTGATCAAGATTTGTGCCGAGTAAATGCCGCGAATACAGTCGAACATGTACATCGGTAGACGCAAGCTCACAAAGACAGGTGGCCTCAAATACCGGTCCATCTCTGAAGAGCCCCAGAAAAGCGTACACAGTAAAATACACACAAAACCATCCCAACACATCCCAAAATTGATTGCAAAAACTGCCTCTACTTTCGGCCTTAGCATCTCATGGCTTGCTCCCACAATCACTGGGGCAGTGCGAGCTGTAAGACGCGGATGCTAAATCCACTCGACCATCGCGAAGTGGGCTTGCGGAGCACTGTGTTGAAAGGGTTGAGTGTGAGTGCTTGCCCCCGTCCAGCTCACCCTCAGGGGAGGTTCCTGCTGGTCACTCAGCTGTTCAAAGATCACCTGCGATACAAGAATCACGGAGGGCTTTGTTCCGACGTCGCTCATTCGAAAAACACCTGTTCGTGTGCCTTCGCCCTTTGGTCCCCTTGGTCAATACCCATCGCACAAGAAATTTGCCCCAGCCCTTGGCTGCGAGAGATTTTCAAGCAGCTAGACCTGAGGGGGCTGCCAGTGGAGTCATGCAGCTAGATGGCTAAACAAAGAGCAACAACACACCAGAGACCATCCCCACCTCACGCAACATTATGCGACGAGGGACTGAGGAACCCGGGATGCCAAGGAAAGTGTCAAGCCAAGAGCACAAGAGACCCAACACCCCAAAAACAGTAGAACGAGTCAACGAGCAACTTCGCGGAAAGCATCGAAAAACTCGCGCCGCTTTCAATTAGAGGAGACCACGTCGACGCCCTGACGGCAGAATGACGACCGCACGCAGATTGCGTCCAGGGCGCGGATTGCTGAGGGTATTTTGGGCCCGTTCGCTTCTTCGGCGGGACTGTCTCAGCCCTGGCCCGCAGAGGACTGATGCCACAGGCATCCGTGTTAATTTCACGAGATTGCTCGGCCCCTTCGGGGCGCATCACTCTGGCGGGCCTGCATTCTTCGATCTCCTACGCCATCCTATGCATCACAGATTACTGTACATCCACGATCATCCACGCCACTTCTCCAAGTATGTCCAACAAAAGCAAAGTTTGTCTGATCTGGTATTGCTGGTTTAGGAGCCATCACCGTGAGCAACAAGTGGCAACCATCACCGCTTGCCTATACAACACAGATTCCTCGAAACGAGTCTCGACTGTGCTGCAATTTGTGAAGATGATGGCTGCAGCGAGGCATGTTGGCTTTGTCATTTCAGAGTATGCCGTTGTCATGTCAGAATCTGTCAGATATCATGTTCCGAGAAGTGAATTGCAGCCATCGGCTCTGTTCTGCAGCACTCTGCAATATTCTACAGCTACAGCTCAAGCTTTGTCCTGGCCTTCCTCACGTCGCGAGCTTCGACGGTCAGGACGGGGGTCATGTCCGCCATGGTGGGCACAACCGATTGCCGGCAGTGGTCTTTGAACAGATCCGTCGCTGTGATGCTCTTGAGGTGCTCCTCCAGCCTAGGGCGAATCAGGGCGAAGCAGCGAAGCACACCAAACAGCGGATAGACCATATGGCTACCCTGGCATATCCACAACAGGGTCTGAGCCATAATGGCGTAGATTCTTGGGTGCTGCCTGGGCTCGGCTGGCTCTTGTGCAGAGTCGTTTGCAGCAAGGCAGCGAGGGCCTCGTTCAGGGTCAACCATTCTGCTTTCCGGCCTAGGCCTCATCTTGATGCCTCTGTTTCCCTGCCACAGCCTCATGACCACAGCACAGGTCCCCAAGCCACGCTCCAGCAGGTTGGGCCTCAGATAGTCCCCAGATGCTACAACCTTCTGTGAAGTGCATCATCTGTACTGTGCAACTTGATTTATATGATGATAGCGTGTAAAACTGTGAAAAGTTCGCCCTGGCCCTTGAGTTCGGGGACCCGAATACTGTACGAAAAAGCCTCCTGGGTATCCCACGTCCCCTCCCCGTGCAAGGAGGAAAAAGGAACCTCCGAAACACCGCCGGACAACGGTGGCACCGTCTTTGCGCCCCCTAACCCGTCCCCCCCCCCACATGACCCCCCTTCAGCCATTTCAGGTGACCGGTACCCTGCTAAACCTGCCCCTAAAACCCCCATAAGCCCTCCCTAACTCGTGACCGCATGCCTTGCTGACCCCTTCCTGGTGAGCCAGAGGCTGTTCTCCCGACCCACCAGCGACATCCCAGTGACCTTCTGACCCGCTGCGTAAACCCCCCCCTCTGTGTTCCGCGACCCAGTGACCTCACCCAGTGCGACATTCTCAGTTCGAGATTGTCAACTGAAACTTGCAACCGTTGCCTGCGCTTACTGCCTTAGGATTTCGCATTTAAGTCAGGGCTTCCGGGTTGGGGAGTTCGGGGCTTGGCGGTTTCGGGCTTAGGGTCCTGAAAGTCCAACCCGCCGAGCTCCGTGGCAGGGCTGGGCTTCCCTGAGCCCTAAAGCCTGGAAGAAACCCTCAACCCCGCACAGATGAACTGCGGCGCTTGCGAGGTCGGCCTCTTAAGCTCTTTGTACATACTGCATCATACAGAGAAGCATAAGCAGAGCTCAAACCCAAAACGCACCCCGGAAAAAAAAATGCACACAACGATTCCCGTCTCGAGCCGCAAACGTATCCCCTGAAATGTTGGAACAGTTATGAAATCACTCTGTTGCGGCCTCACACTCGTGGCGCACGAAGGCTGCCGCATAGCCACGGACAAGGCGACGGCCCACCTGCAGACGACTCGGCAATACTGAACATTCCGTGACTTACAGAAGCCCAACCTTGCTGCAGGCGGCGATAGCGGATCTGAACATGTCGGTGTCCACGTGCATCAACTGGGAAGGTTGCAAACATGTGGCTGCGAAGTCGAGCCGGCCAACCCCGTGCTGAGAGCATGGACATCACTCTGGCACTTTGCTGCCAACGTGCCGCAATGCCTGGTGATTGCGAGCTTGCAAGGACGAGAAAGCAACGTGTGTATAGATAGATACAGAGATAGGCTGAGATAGGTATACAAAGTTGACAACACATGTATACGTATATGGATGTTTTACAATACCTTGTAGGACCGGGCAGCTGCCAGCCTCGTATTCACACCCTACCATTGCATCAGTCGGGCTCAAGTCGGCCTCCAACTCACCCAGAGTGCAATCTCACTGAGCCAGTCGCCTCCCATATGGCGCAGAAAGCAAACCACCGAAAGCACATCTCATGCAATGTCTATGTAATCGCATCAGCTCGAAGCTCGGCTCCGCTGGCCTTTCTGAATCGGAACTGGATCCAACAAGGCAGATCTCCAATACTCCAGGTCACCACTGGTCACGAAGTACATGCCAGATGCCTGCCGGCGCGAAGCATGGGATTGGGAACTCTACCCGCTGCTCATCAGCTCTTGGTTACTGTACCAGACTGTACCCAATGCCTGCTCTCCCTTGATGAAGATGGTGTGCTCTGTGCTGACCCTGACGCACTCTGCACGAGACGCATGTCCAGCACTTCACCTGTAGTAAATGCAATAATCCGGCCTGATCTCCGACAAAGCATGGTGACAAAGTCTGTCCAAAGTCCGCGCATCTGCCTCCACGGCCCACAACACCAACACACACACACACACACACACACACACACACACACACACACACACACACACACACACACACACACACACACACACATACATATATGTTCGCACCCACTACACACGCACATGCGCACGCGCACGCGCGCACGCGCGCACGCTCGCGCGCACACACGCGCACACACGCGCACACACGCGCACACACGCGCACACACGTGCACACACGTGCACACACGCGCGCACACAATCCCACACCCCTACCCACCCACCCACCCACCCACCCACCCACCCACCGACGCACACACCCACGCACACACCCACACACACGCACACGCACACGCACCCGCACCCAAACCCACACCACAAACACACCCGCCTGCCCGCCCGCCCACACGCACTGGCAGTCTCGGCATTGCAGGACTGCGGCTGCTCTTGCTCATACCTACCCTGCAGTCAATATCCCAACTGATCTCAGGACTGATTTAAATGCCTACCCACATCACCTCCATATGACGCCATGCGTGTGCAGCCAATCAGTCTGTCCGCCTCCCGAAACTCGACAAAGAACGGGTGACGACAAAGAACTGGACGGTAAACCGCCTGGACGGCAGCTATGGTGCAAGGGAAAGTCTCTGCATCGCCTAAGAGCAGATACGAGCCTCACGTAGCTTGAACTTCAAGCGCTCCGGCACTTCAGCCAAAGGTTCTACATCGTCTTCCTGTGTAGAAGTAGGCACAGCTTTCCACAGCACTGGACAGTGTACGTTTAGCCTTACAAGTCTACCAAGGACCGAGCGTGAACGCGCACTCGATGATGCTTCCGATGGCCTTGACTGACAGCCGGAATGGCTGCAAAAAAAACATGAAGCTGATACGAAGGCCATTGGCACCATTCAGTAGCCATGAGTTGCATCGACCCTGTTGATCTCGAATCTGAGGTGGTGAGTGAAATTCACTCGCGCTAATTTAAAGCCATCTTCCACGCCCTGGGTGGCGTCCGATCAAGAGGTTTCAGCAATGCTTCCGGTATGAATTTCAGCAATCCCAACAACCTTCCTGCTATCTCTCTCTCCAAGCCTTACGTTCGCTTGTGACAAGAATTCAATGTGTAAAGCTTGGGCCGCGACTACTAATCCAGTCGTAGATGCACTTGCTGACTTCAGGAGGCACCCTGCGGGCTGGAGAGGGTCCGTGTGCACTATTTCCCTGTTCAAGCACGCTCCGGAGATAGAATTGACTCCATGGTAAGTCTCCGGCTCATTTTGGGAAAAGTACCGGCGAAGGGACGCTTGCTGCTTCTGCTTCTCACCTTATGATCTCGCTTGTGGCATGGTTGGTGCACAGCAGTTAGGAAGGTCACGGGCTGCGTTTTGTCACAGCTTCCAGAGCCTACAAGCTTCGGCATACGACCACAACAGTGACACGAAAATCGCGGACTGTATGGTTTGCGGATCGGGCTCGGAGAACTGCCAGGAAAGATAAGCGAGAAGATGAGGGACCCAACGGACTGCACTCATTGGAGATCCTCATGGCACCTCTGAGCGCCCGGCTGTTGAGATTTCGTAGCTGCGTCATCTGGGAGTCAGCAGCGGCTTCAGCAGCAGCTTCAGGCTTCAGGGATCACCCCATGTCGAGCTTTACAGAGCACATAAGGCCCCGACTGAGGATGTGATGTTGGACACGAAGGAGGAGAACGAGATCAAGCCGCATATGATCTGGAGTCAGATGGCAGGTAGATGCAGCCGAAAGGAATGGAAGAAGCATTGAATGCACAGCTGCATTTCATGAAGAGCTTTGTCTACCAAGGCTATGCTTGATGATCTGGGGCGAAGAATAAGTACTGCAAAACACTGCAATCACAGGGTCCCCACCGTACAAACTGAGTAGATGCGCTCAGAGGTGTTGACGGCGTTGACCTGTCACGAAGGGAGGGCTTTCCAGTCCTTGCGAAATTGGCCAACTCACACAGTATCTCAGCTACCCATGTGTTCAGTGTGTATCGGACTCCTCCCATAAAACCGGACTGTATAGACAGGTGTAGAGTATGCGGTGTTGATTGACACGCCCTAAGAAGCTCCAACTTGCTGATCTTTGCGCAGAAAGGCCCTACCTCAATCGCAGCTGGCGTGAACTGGCACAGCCTCGGTGACTCCATCACGGGACTCATCTGACAGTAAGGACATTTCAGGGCTGCGATACACACGTTGTTTCACCTCAGAGCCGTAAGAGCCTAGCGCCCAGTGCAGGGACCTAAGCAGACTGGCCATTGCGTTGGACAAGGGTGCGTGTGGGTGCATATGGATGCATGTGGGTGCATACGGATACATATGGGTGCATACACTGCATCCTCACTTCTCGGCTTGAGGGCCACTGGCCGTAACGTTCAATGATTAATGCTTGAACATGTCTTTGAGAGCTTCCAAGGTGAACTTCAGCAAGCCAGCGCATGCAACGGGACTAGCAGAACACGGCACTCCTCTCTTCTCGGCTCCTAGCGTGAAGTACTGATATCCGAGAGATCTCTTGAAGGGCGTCTCGTCCTGGCAAGCATGATGGAAGCTGCGTGCTGATGCGATCTGATGCCAAGCATTCCCCGAAGTCAGCTGGGGGATCTGTCTTGCGAAAAGGGGATTGCACTTCACGGTGTACGAACTGATCACATTGCACATTCGGTGCACGCACGCACAGGGACAGACAGACGGACGACAGGCGCACGCGCACACACATGCACACACCGACACACACACACACACACACAAAGAACTAAACAACTCTGACTTGGCCATTCTATATCCCAGCAAAGTGTTCTTGGAGAATCAAGATTGAAACCAGAAAGAGTGAAAAGTCTGGACAAATACTTAAGCTCAGGGGTGGTTGGATGACATATGGTTGGTTATACGTACGAACAGGTGCAAAAGGAAAGTAGGTATAGATGCGGCCAAGAAGAACCCCAAATCTGAGAATCTGTTCACCCAAGGAGCGTATAGCAATTACATGTTCAGCTCTTGTCACTGGCATTTTGCGCAATGCTGCTCTAAAAAGTCCGCAGCGAATCCGGAAAGGACAGAACTTCGGTTCATGTTGCAGCTTGGGTAGACACACAATTCCTGTCACACAGAACTCACAGAAATCACAGCAGAACTCACAGAACTTCATCACCTGGGGCTGGCGCTCCCGTGAGGCCATGGACCGCGACCCACGTCACCGGGGCCTTTTACCAATAAAAAAACCGAGCAGCTCCACCCGAGGCTCCACTCAACTCCGCTACTTTGGCTTCTAGAGGTGTAAAGCTTAGTATCGGTAAAAACGGTAAGACTTATGGTAAGTCTTAGTAAATAATAAATACTATAAATAATATGTATTTAAACATGGTTTATTAATATCACTAAACACAGCGGCCGTGGAGATGCCGAGGTGCAGAGGTGTCCCAGTACCCCAAAGCAAACCAGCCGCATGCAACCTTGCACGGGGGACTGAGACGAACTTTGCATTGTTTTGCAGCTGCCGATGTGTGCAATCATGCGCATATCGCAGAGTGGCATAGTGGTTCATGACAACGACGATGACGACGGCAAACCACCTCGGCTCTGCTTTTGGTTCGTATTTGAAAGCAGGGCAAATACTGAAGCCTTCCAGGGAAGGATTTTTTGGCGCAGGTCGCGGGCTCATATAGCCGGGTGCTATCCATGGCTTTGGCAGAGTCTCCACAAAGAAAAAGCTTCTGCGAAGTTTTCCACACGATTGCACCGCGCAGCGCCACGCTTGATGCAAAAGCAGTATTCTTCGATGCTTGCTGATGCTTGACTGACTTATACGCGTGCCTGTCAGGGCAGCAAGGGCCACGCATGAAGACCTGAAACTGGGTATAGGGTATCTTTTGTCGTGGGGGATCGCGGGATGCAGGTCGAGGGGACGCCGGACGCCGGGAAGCGGACCATGTTGGACGCATGCCACTCGAGACGCTCGCCGCGCGGGACATTATATTCCCCAGCCCTAAACCCTAAAACTGCAATTTCGAAATCGAAACACTAAAACCCTAAGCCTTATAAAGCCTAAAACCCCAAACCAGAAACTCCGAAACCGTACACCCTACACCTGAACTCTACATCAGTCAACCCTCAAACCCTAAATCTGCCCAACCCCAAACTCGCATAACCCTAACCCTTTCAGCCCTCAACAAACAAAAGCTCTTAACCGTGTAAGCCCCAAACCCGACAGCCCTGAAACTTGACTAAATCCCATAACACCCCCTAAACTCCAAAAAACTAAACCTTGAAATAGCCCCCAAACCCTATTGCACAAAACCCTATATAATCCGCCCTATCTAACACTAAAACCCGAATAAGACCTAAAACCCTAAACTTGAAAACCTTACCTCCCTAAACGCTAGAACCCGAAACCTTCTACACCCCAAACCCTAGAACCCTAAACCCCATAAACCCTAAACCTTAGACCCCAAACACTAAACCTTGAAGCGCAAAACCGCAAACACTAAACCCTAGAAGCCTAATCCTATAAGCCCTAAACCTTAAATCAAACCCTCAACCTTATAAGCCCTAAATCCTGAAGCCCTGAAACCTGATTAAACCCTGCAACGCCCTAAGCCGAAAAAAACTAAAACCTTGAAATAGCCCCCCTAAGCCCTATTCTCATCCCTAAAGCCTCCACCCCCCAACCCCTAAAACCCCAGCCCTGTATTCCCTTCACCCTTGGGTTTTGGGCCCCTCTTTTCAGATCCCTAAGGGAATTCCAATGCCACTTTAAGAGTTTTGCTAAGGGAACCTTTAGGGTACAACCTTAGGGGTACGAGTCTTCATCCCTTGATATAAGCCCAAACCCTAAACGCCCTCAAACCTGGCTGAACCCTGGAACACCCTAAACCCTAAAAACTAGACCTTGAAATAACCCCCTAGAAGACTGAAAACCCTAAAGCCCTAAACCCCAAACCCGAATCCCGGTAAACCCTGACCCTTAAACCCTACACCCCAACCCCAAAAACACTAAGCCCTAAAACACCAACCCGTCACTCCACCTCACTCCCCCGACCCTAAGCCCTCAATCTAAACCCTGACCTTAAAACCCTAATCCAATATTCGCCCAAACCCTAAAGCCCGGAAACCTGACCAATCCCTGCAACACCCCAAGCCCTAAACACAGAAAGACTATTTTACTTCGAACATCCCCACCCTCTTTGGGCAGAGATACTCTGGGGTTGGGCACTCCAGGGACACTCTGAGGCTGGGCATGCCAGGGGGTGGGTTGGGCAAGGAACGCTCTCTCCAGGGACAATCTGGGTTGGGCACTCCAAGGCTCTCTGGGGTTGAGCACTCCAGCAACACTCTCTCCAGGGGTTGGCCACTCCAGGGACACTCTGGGGCTCGAGGAAAAACCAGGATGGACCGAGTCTGAAAGCCAAAAAGACCGAGACAGAAAACAAAGCAGCACGCGTCAGAAAGCAGCCTCATAGGCCCAGAGCAGGAGCGCAAGACATGGGCTCTACAACTCTGAAACTTTTGAAGCCCAAACCCCAAACCCCAAGCACCAAACCGTAAACCACAAAACCCTGAAACCCTAAAACCCAGCCCTGAACTCTAAACTGTAGCACTGCCGAGATCAGAAGCTTTTGGACTTCGAAGGTATTCTCTAAGGCCCCAAACCCTAAACCCTGAAACCCTTTATATACACCCTAGCACATCCGAGATCACGAGCTTTCAGGACTGCTAGACCCTAAACACTAAACGCTAAAACTCAAAACCCGAAAACACTAAACCCTAAAACTCTAAACCTAAAACCCTTACCCTATACGCCCTAAACCCTAACTGAACCGTAATAACAACACCCTAAACCCTAAAAAGATAAGCCTTTTCCATAAACCTGATAATGAAACCTTATAAACCCTAAACCTCCGCCCGAAAACGCTAAACCCTAACCCTAAAAACATTGGCCCTATACAAAAGCTAACCGTCTAAGCCCTACATACCCCCAAAAGACCTGCCTCTCACATACTTGCTCCTCTTTTCACATATGCATCTGTCTAGTACTCTGCTTAAGGCCTGTTGAAAACACCGGCATTGCCGTTTCTTCTCGCATTCGTCAGAAGCAATGTTTGCCTCTGCCGGCATAAACATCTTGTGCGCCACGGCTTTACTTGGCTGACAGGATTACGGTTTGCGATCCTACGAGAATTCAACACGAGTATTGTGGTACTTACAGCATTTTCAGCTCTAGGGCCGCAGCGCCCCCAGCGAGAGGCGCACCGAATCCGACTGCACCGCCACAAAAGCCTCTCAGGCATCTCCGTCATCGGACTCTATAGAAGCTCAAGCAAATGGAAGCGGCAAGCAGAAAGCTGAGGGCGTGACTGTGTGGAACTTGGGGAACCTGAAAGCTCCGTCAAAATGTCAAAAAGACTGGTGGCATATGGCGCCCTGCACTATGCGGGCGTGAAGCTTGAGCTTGAGACCCCTAAATTTTGAGAGCATTTGTGCTTGGGAACTTCCTGAATCTCTGCATGATTATACACCTCGATGGGAGGTCAGAAATCGTTCAGCAGGTAGTCATAGTGATGGGAGAGCAGGGTTTGCGCATGTTTGCGCACACGTCTACTTGGCTTGCCTTGGAGCTCTGACCTGCCACCTACACACCGGCAACACCCACAAAACATGTAGTTCGGCACCTCAAGTTGACCTGACATTCAACATGTTGCATAACACTGCGTTATGGGAATGTTGGAGCCGAGGGCATCTTGCAATTGGGCCGCCCACAATCTGGTCAACTGAGAATTGAACAGCTTGGCCAGCCGCACCAAGCGCAAGATCCGAAGGATCTTTAGGCCACGCGACCTCGGAACCGTCACAGAACTTTACCCCTGTTGGCCTGTTTTTTAAGCTTCACGTCGTCAGTGTGGACCGTATCAGCAGGAGCAGAAAGAGGTTTCCAAATCCGGTAGCGAACTCCGAGCGTCCTAAGTTCTAAGCGTGTGGATGTTCTCGTGTCGCCATCAAGGCTTGAAAACTGTTGTTGAATTGGAGGACAGACTGACTGACTACTCATTACAGTTACACAAGAACGCGGAATGGCTCCATACGTCTACGAAGCTAGGAGCAATGAACACTAGTCGCAATGTGTCGCAACGAATGTGAATCGGAACTCGTCGAAAAACGCCCGTGTCAAACTCCCTGCTCTCGCGCAAACTATGACAGCTGAAGGCCGCGGCATTCGCATTATTCCTTAGCACGGCACCAGGTTGATTGGATGCTGCTGCTAAGGAAAGATTGCCGTCTGTTTGCCTTACTTCAGTGCCTGAAGCTTTGACGCAGGCGCAAAATCCCTGACAGCAAAACATCAACACAGGTGTTTATTGATGTATCTGCTGCAGACCGCAAATTCACTCATTTGCACTCTCATGTCACAATGAAGGTCGCAATGTCCAGCAGAGAGTCTCAGGTAGTTGTTGCTCGCCTGTCATGACTCGTGACAAACAAGTCTGGCAGCTATGCGAACTTCCAACATCTCCCAACACTCAATGACGATCTTGCTAATTAGTATAATTAACTCCAGGACGAAACGGTCGGGGACAAGTGGAAACCAGTGCCGGTGGTACTCCCTCATCACCGCCATTGTCGCTGCCGAATGCCGCATCCAAAGCTAGGAAGCACCAATCCAACGTCAAAACCTTGCTCGTCACTAGCAACGCATGCAAAAGCATGCATGCATGATCATGCATGACGCAGCAGCATACCCCTCCAGCAATTCCAACGATGCCAACCCACTCTCAAGCGCACGTGTTTCTGCACGCCCCCAAAAGAAAAGGCAGAGTCGGAAACGACTGGCCATGGGAATTCTTTATTTGAAAGCCCTCTTCGATTAAACACCCCCCGTTGCTCCTCAGGTCCAGTGTTTACGGGTGCGCGTGACAAAGGCAATTCCCAATAACCAGAACATAAATCGCTCGCAATAGTCCGTACATGCTGCGGAGGTTTGCCAGGGACCCTTCAGCAACGGTGACCCCGACCAAGCAACAAGGCGTCCACACGACAACCTTCAACAGAGGGGACTACAGAAACGGCCCCGGGCTTGAGGATTCTGGTGAGGATTTTGGCTTTCGGTTTTCGGTCAGTCTGAATCAGTACCTGCGAACCGCGGAATGCTGCACATTGGCTGCAATGCATTGCAGAACCGAGGCAGACGCACTGATGTCAATGGCAAACCACGTCCTTCGCAACAATTGCAACAAGGCTAATCTCCGATAGTGTCTCCGAAAGTGAGTGAGACAAAGCCAGCATAAGCATACGCAGAGAATTAAGGCCCAATAGAAATCCTTTACGCCGGGTATGAGCCGCTGCGTATCAGGCCATGAGTTGGTTTGTCGGTGCATTGATATTGTTGATGCAGGCATGCGAAGATCGGGGGGACCGCACGGCTCATGGTTCGTCCCTACGCCGGTGCTCTGGTACTGCCAGGTCGCACCGATACGCGGCCATGCCGATAAGCATGTCGGACACTGCGTTTGGCCACCCAGGTGGCATGACGTGACATTCAACCGAGTCCTGAGGTACTGCACTGCAATTGCCCAAGGATCCAGGACCACATGCCCTGCGCGATAGAAGCCTCAGAAGATCTTCGAAAGCGGGCGGTGCAATTGATAACCAACTGTTGCCTACAGCCACTGATTTCGAGCAATTTTTTTGTCACCCTGACGGCGGCAGTATGTCCATCGCTTCCATAAACTTGCGACTGTGCCGTTGTCGCAGTGGCGCCAGCCCAGGCACTTCCTGAGATTTCAGGGGGCTCAACGTGGCTCCTCTGTTTGCTCGGCTTTGCCCTCCATGACCCGGAACTCGGCCCCAGAGCGCGCGTAAAGGAGGTCAAATGGTCAAACCGTGAGCATGTGTGAACATGTGTGAACATGTGTGAACATGTGTGAACACGTGTGAACATGTGTGAACATGTGTGAACATATGTGAGCATGATGACATATGACTGACCGCCAGGTCCCAGGCCATCGCCACATTGGCCCAGGGGCAGAGCACTGCTAACACCTCTTACACCGCAAAGATTGCCAACCCCCGACTCATCCAAGCGCTAGAGAAAGAGATGCTGCTGGGAACAGCTGGGCCATGGTGCTCCAGCGCGGGGGAACTTCGGACTTTTTTGCTCCATTGTTTAATGTGGGGATACTAACGGCGCGACACAGCTTCCCGCCATCGCAATGAATCCCAGGCCCAGGCCCAGCCTCTGTGTGAGAAAAGCTTGCTCGGGAAAGAGCTGATCCCACGGAAGGGATAAGCGCAAGCTGCATCTCCTGGTTCTCCTGGCAGCGCCACACTGGACATGATTCGCCCTGCAGTGCCAACACAACAAGACGCGCAGGTTCAACTGAGAGCAGACCAGGGGACGACAGGATCAGGAGGGCAGGAGACCGGGCGGCCCCCGAAAAAAGAAGCAAAACAACAATGGCAGAAAAATGCGCCCTCCCATCACAACTCCCAACAGCGTGTTGCACCCGTCTCAAGCTTCGAGAGAACAAGATCGCTGAGTGTGTTTTCTGCAGCTCCAACACACGCAACGTCAACCGTTGCCTATGAAGGGTGACGGCTGTTGCACGTGGGCAATGGCAGAGGATTGCAATTAGGCTTGGGCATTTGGCATGACCGGCTGTGCCGCATGGCCTGAGGAGTTTGGTCGAGTGATTCCATGTGACTCCTGCTTCATCGGCCTTTGGCTGGCCACCCGACAGCTGAACCCTTCAAAAAACCACGAAGTTTCATGAAGCTAGCCATAGATCAGATTGTGCTTGACAGATCGTGTCGACTGCATGTCCATTACTTGACCCACAAGCGATCGCACCTCTTCATGCAGACGCAGCTGAACAAGGGCAGCTGCTTGCAGCAGGCGGTCAGCGGCCGCTTCACCTACGAATCGAGCGCACCTCGGCTAGAAACAGACCATACTCAAAAAGCAAAAAGCAGCACTGCGCCAGTGTCAAGCCTGTGAAGCAAGAACTTGACAAAGCCATGAAAACAGCAAATGATGTCGACAATCGACATGTTGCAAGGAACGGACTTAGCTCACAGTTGGCTAAAATGCACACATCGGACGCTCCTTGCGGAGATTGCACATCAGTGTCAGAAATGTCAATTCGTGAGGGCTCAAAAAAAAAACCGCGATACCTGGCGGACCTTGGTGTTTTAGAAAGTTTTTACAACAATTTTGAGTGCCAGTATATCCCGAAGGATACGCTTGGTTTCATTGTTGTCACTTGGAAGGCTCAACACCAAGCCGTCTCACGGAAGCTTGTGCTACAAATCAATGAACATCCAAACGGCTCACAGAAACGTCGATTCCAGAACTATGCTGGTGTCGGCTCAGGGAAACATGGATTCCGGTAACCAATAAAAAGGTCGCCCGCTCACGGAAACATCGATTTCAGAACTAAGTTTTGAACTACAAACTAATGAAAATCCCGCCGACTCACGGAAACGTCGATTCCAGTACTAAGCTTGTACGAGAAAGCAACGAAAATCCAGGCGGCTCCGAGAAACGTCGATTCCAGTGGTATGCATCGCCACAATGAACCAGTTTCGGTCGATTGCCCTGCCCAATGTGGACGCTCCCACCAATTGAAAATCAAAGCCTTTCAAAAATTCGATACAGATGCCTTCGGCGTGATTCCGCACCAATGTGGACGCTTCCCGATGCTCATCTCTACCAGGCCATGCGAGACAAAGCTACCACCCAGTAGCCCTGCACCCAGCAGCCGCATTGTGTTCGCGCATTTGAGCCGCCCATGCGTGGTCTGATCTGAACTTTGGAAGCCACCGAAAACACCCTGACCCCTTGTGTTATGCGCTGAGATGGAGTAAGCAAGGCTCGGGTTCATGTTTGCTGCTTGCTGCTTGCAATGCTAAATAGGGTCGGGCTGAGAAGCTTAGGAAAAGACACCATGCCTCTAAGAGTTGGAGACCTGGCTCAAAGCCGGATCTCTGAAACGCCTCTCTCCCCCTACTGACGAGCCATGCCACATCGGCATTGACCTCCTACCACCCTCGCTGTAAGGCTGCTTATGACTGCATTCTACAGATCTCACATACAACATTTGAATCCAAGTCCGTCCAAGCCGCGCCGCGGTTATCTCGTTACCATCAGTGAGTTGCTGCATCAAGTCCTCCGCAAGGTTTTCACTGTTGTCAGCCTTCTTGACCTTGCAGGAATGGTGGTGACAGATGGCATGAACATCATGAACATACCAGTCATGCAACACATGCTTGAAAATGACAAGCCGGGAGACCATGACAACGGTGTCTTCACTGACCATTGGCGGCTCTAACAAGCGTCCCACTTGGCCACCTGAACTCCACAAAGATTCCCAACAGAGGAAGAAGGTGAACATTTCACGGATCCGGTTTGGCTCGCTTCGAATTCTTGTGCGATCTTGTGCGTCACCCTACAGCACAGGTGTCATCTCGCCGCTGGTGTTCGAGCCGCTCAAAGCAACTGACCCACGTATCCCGCTCTGACCATCGCAGTTCCCACAGGAAGATGCATGCAGTACGTCAACAAAACACATGCACACCATGTACGTAGCAGCAACCTTAAGAGCTGCATAATTCTCCCATGTTCTCCCTCTGAGACAGTCCACGCAGCAGGCATGGCGCATCAGGCCGGATTGGATCGTAGCGATCCAGTCGCAGGCCCAATAAGCCGAAACCTGCAACCAAGAGCACTCGGACAGGAAAGAGCATGAGCAGACGACACACAAGCTGCGGTCAGGTTGAGGCTCACAGCTCATTAAGAGCATGAACAACTCCAGCCTGGCAGAAAACCAGTGGACTTTTGTAGATCTGCAGATGACATAGCTACAGCGCGTAGCGTCTTCTCCAGCACCTTGCACCAACCCCTTCCGTAAGCTCACGCAGGGACAAATCGAAAATAGGATAAACTGTGGAGTCCAGTATATGCCCTCAACATCCCTGATAACATCCCAGATCATCCCAGACACCGACACTTGCCTACCTTGAATTCGCACAAGAGTGCACCTTGGTTCCGTGGGCCTCCAACGCCACCTGGACGACCAGTCATCGAACAGCAGGCACTTACATTACTGTACATGCCCGAGTAAGCTGATGCGTACCAAACCTTGGCCAGCGGCTTGAGTATGTTTTTTCAGGTGCTCTGTGAGGTCACGCGTGATGACGAACAGGCCAGTCCTGCTGTGCACCTGCAAAGGTTGGTTTTTGCCAGACTGCACACAGATTGCACATCGACACAACACACCGCCTGTGCAGCTTGGCCCCTTCGGAACCGTAGGCGTCGGTGGGAAAAAGGCGCATTCATGCGCATTCACATTCGCGATAAGAACACACGCTCCACGCAGGCTTGAGAAGAATTTTGCCCATAGCAGTCCGTAAATGGTGCCTTCAGTACTGGCGGCCGTCCAAGCACTCGCCGCATGGCAGCATCACTGGACCAGATTTCTAGAAGTTGCATAACGGCCGCATACGGCCGTCATATCTTCGACAAATACCGATGGTCTGAAAATGCACGGCATACGCGAAAGCCGAAACGAAATTGCACGTCGGCACTGCATGCCTGTTCGGGACTTTCGAGGGATCGTGAGCCAAAGCGCTGCAAAAGAAACTTTCCTTCAGCTTGAACCTGCGTGCAAACCCTCACGGAGCAAGAGCAAGGCAAAACGACTGAGATCTCTGCTATTGAAGAAATTTGTTGGAAGATCGATGGTCCAGAACACAGTGCTGGTCCAATCTTGGTACACACAGGCGCACGGTAGAGATCCACAATCGGCAGCTTTGAGTAGCTCGGCATCGTCTGCCTATCATGAAATTGTACTCAAAAACGTACTGCAAAATGGGGCTTCCTAGAACTAGGATACCCTTCTGGGAGGTCTTAACCCAAGGGAATATGGGGTATGTCAAGGGATTTTGGGAATGACCGAGATGATGTGAGAATATGAGTACACCCCTTATACCCCAAAATAGAATTTGCATCCCAAAAACAGGTACCCCTGGACCCTAACTTTCCTAAACCCTCAACGCCCAAAGGGTACAACTCCCCAAAGTGCTGGGAACCCCCCTAAACCCTAAACCCTAAACCCTAAACCCTAAACCCTAAACCCCTCCCCCCCGTATCGTAGCGCCACTACTCCGGAGCTTTGGGAGCCCTGCTGACCACCGTGAGCATGGCAACGTCCGCCAACCTGAAAAACCAAACCCTAAACCCTAAACCCTAAACCCTAAACCCTAAACCCTAAACCCTACACCCTAAACCCTAAACCCTAAACCCTAAACCCTAAACCCTAAACCCTAAACCCTAAACCCAACCGGTGCCACAGGATTGGGATAATTCAAGCATCAGGGCTCCGGGCACTACGGTTTTGGCATTTCGAGTTTGGCATTTCGGGGTAAGGGTTTAGGGGGGTTTAGGGCACTATTGGCGCAATGACAGGCTCGCAATGCCGGAGTCGGATTCGCACGACGAAACGGCGGAGGGGTTTATTGTCTTTTTTCCGAGCTGAGGCTTGCTTTTTGGTGCGGCTTGGCTTGGATCTGCCCCTTGCTTGGCAGCGTTGGTTTTTGCCGACGTGCGGCTTGGTTTTTGATGTGGCTTGGCTTGGTTGGTCTGGCTCGCACCGGGTTTTTGTGTTGCTCGCCCTGGGTTTTGGTGGCTTTTGCTTTCCGAGGTGCGGCTTGGTTTTGGCGAGGTTTGGCTTGGCTCCGTCTGGCCTCGCTTTGGTTTGACTTGGCTGCTGTCCCCGACCCCGCTCCCCTAATTAGAAACTCCGACAGGGTTTTTCGTCTTATGGGGAGTTCTTATCGTTTGGACGACCGCTCTAAGCCCTAGACCCTAAACACTTGAACCCTAAACCTAAACCCGAAAACAGCCTTTGGGGTCCAGGCTGAGGGTTTAGGCGGGCTTCTAGGTTTGATGCGCCTGAGATTTTGAAGGCGGCCACTGTCTCGCACGATGGGGCTTCATATGCTTGAACAGGGCCGCCCTCCATTTCCAAACACAATGCTCGTATGACTGTCCAGCATGGAAAAAAGGGGGGTTGGGGGGAGGGTGCTGCACAGCCTAAGAAAGCGGGAGGTTGGGGGGGGGGGGGGGGGGGCAGCCACCCTCATTTGCAAACACAATGCTCGCTCGATGGGTTTGGAAGGGGTTCAACGCGGCTCAAATACAGGCGGATAGTGGTGTCTTCCGTGATCTCATGCATGTCTTCGAACATTTTAATGTATTTGTTCAGGCATTGTTCTTTATCTCATCTTGTTGTTTTCCTTGCCTTTCTGCACTGATTTCTATGTTTCATTGTTTGTGTGTTTCTTTTCTGCATTTCCTTGTTGGTATTTTCATCGGATAAACACCACAGAGCCCAGCCGAGCCAAGCCGAGCCAAGCCGGACCGCACGAAAGAAGAACAAAACAGGAGCCGAGCCAAGCCGAGCCAAGCCCGGCCGAGCCAAGCCAAGCAGCCAAGCCATTCCGGCCAACCCAAGCCAAGCCGAGCCGAGCCACGCCAAGAGCCAAGCCGCACCGCAGAAAAACAGAAGCGCCGGGGGCTCTTCCGATTAACTTACTCTCCGCTGCGCCCACGAGAACCCTTTCGGTGCCATCTCACCCTTGCTTGCGGAACTTCGCATATGCCAAGCTGCTGCTCGAAAGCGGTCATGGGGATTGCAAATATGTCCTTGGCAGATGCCCTGACTGTTGGGCCCAAACTGCAAAAACTATCCCTCAGAACATAACTTCAGTCGATCTGGCATCTACCGATTGAAATGTCTGTCGGACAAGGCACCCATATGACCAGCATGAGACCGAAAAGGTCCCACATCATCCTTTTTCGAGAGTGTGGTCGAGTGACGACATGTTTCCTGACAAGGGCATCGGGCAGTAGTCAAAGGATGCTGATCCACACATGAGCAGCCCACCGCCAGAAGCTTTCCGTGAAAGGGTTTCGCCTTTCATCCTCTGCCTGCAGAAAGCATAGGACATCATAGGACATAGGAAACATGGCGAGGGTAACAAACCAATGAGAATGGCTCATGCGCGGAAGGCTACATCACGCAATTTGCATCCAGTAATCCCAATGACACATGACACAGCGCACCACAGTGACATCACATGGTAGGTCACAGCGCCTTGCTGCTATTCAGATCGGCTGTCAGCATGCGGGTCAAGGCAGCAGATGCCTCAGCCAGGGACAAGTGGACTGCTAAGCTCATCTAAGCTCACCCCAAAAGGCCCCGGAGAGGCCCCGGAGAGGGTTTCGGCCGCCCAGGGCCCCAGACTTGGTGAAGAGGAGGAGGAGGAGGGGTGGGGCGGGGGGAGTGCCTCTCGTCTTTCGGGCATGCTCTGCTTTCTTTCTTGGCGGCGCCACTCAGAAGCCGCTAAATTACGACATTGCGTCACACACACACACACACAACACGACACCACACAACATGAGCCGAAAAACCTTGGCGGGGCCAAACCTTTCACCTGAACCCTCCCTCCCAGCGCTCAACACTCAACCCGGCTAGGTTGAACAAAACCTTGAACTCTGCAAGCCCCGAGGCCCTCTACAGACCCTCCAGCGAGTGAAAGTCCCAAGCACAAAAACCCTCAAACCAGGCTCAAAACCGGAAACCCGAAGCCCAAACCCGAAACCAAAAGCTGTTATCTTAAGCCGCAGGAGCGCAATCCCAAAACCCCAGAGACCGAACTCCGCGTGTTCGAAATCTCGTGTGCTTACGATATCAAGCCCATTCAGAATCGACATTTGTTTTGCATCGGGCTTGTTCTGTTAAATACCATCTCCTCCAATTCCCCAGCGCCAGAATGCGCGCTTGTGTTGGGTAATGTATTTTCGGGTTTGGCGGATTTCTGACGATTGTGGCTCGAAATTTGGACTCCTATATCTCTCTGGCATGCTTCTGTAAGTAGACCTGGCTCTTTTTCTCTGCTGCTCACTCTCCTTGCACCCACAGCTATGGGGCAAGAAGAACCACGTGAGCCCGAGGTAAACGATCTGAATTGCTTGGTTCGCCAAGAACTCAATAACAACCTACTTGGAACAAATACAAATCGAAACATCATGAAAACTCACTGCATTTAACGGGTATTTGTCCTGATGCTCTGTTGCTCACTTCCCTTCCTTCCTAATGGCAGGTGATCAGGAAACCCGTGAACTTTAGTTACGATTCTTGTGTCTCCAATTTGAGATCAGCTCAGTTCACTCCTGCAAATGTGACTTGGGGCACGACATCTGGGTCACTGGGCCACTCCCGCAGCGCGAACTCTTTCAGCACCTCGGATCGGACTCCGTGATACATTGGGCGCGGTCGGCGCGGGATGAGATGAACAATGAAACTCTTGCGAGGGGCAAAGGCTGCGGGCTTTCTCCAAGGACTTATATTGTGACTGACTACAGAATCGCTGACATCGCCTCAAGCTCGTGCTCAGAGACATCGTCATCATCGTTGTCAGCATGGAACGTGTACCTTAGCTTGACACAGCAGGACCCGCAGAAAAAACGATGACCACAAGTTGTGCGTAAAAAATGAGCTGGACATCATCTGACAGGTGCAGCTTAAGCGTCTCTTTCCACGCTGCCAGCGTCAGGCGCAGGATGCCCTCATCCTTGCTGCCGCTGATCTTCTTTGCCTGTTTTGCCCGCGGGGCTGGCTCGATTTGTTACCCGTAGGAAGGACCATGCCGAGAGTGGCTCAGAGAGGGGCGCGCAGCCTTCGCCTCAGACTCTTCCGAGAGATGGTTCTCGGCGAGTGTGTTGTGGAGGCTCCTCTCAAGCTTGGCTTCACGTACATGCCGAGGCGTCCTTACGCGCAAAAGTCGCATCGCAGACACGTATTATGTACACCCCAAAGACCAGACTTCAAGCATCTCAATGCCTTTCACCAAGTTCTGAAAGTCTCCTCGGATCTGCCATTGACACCTTGGGAGCACAGCTCTGCCTCGCCAAGAAAAGAAGAGTCTTACCGTGCAAGAGCTCTTTGTCATGAGCTGCTGGGTCGCCCCCCCCATGTCTTAGGGAAAAAGTGTCTTGTAGGCTAGCAGGGAACACAAAGGCTTGCTTTGGCTTGCTGTCGAGTCAGCGCTAATGTTGCACATGGTCGTGGCCAGCGCAGGCACCTTGCGCGACTTCGAGCCTTGAAGGAGCAACGGATGGCAAGTGCATCTGTCTCGCAGCGCTGATAAGCGCTCACTTGGCTTCTTCCTAAGGATGCTGCCGAGTTGGTAGACTTTCGGCAAACCTCGACGGGACACGCTGGATATTTTTCTGGACCGTGGTCCTAGGGGTTGGCACCTGCTTTGGCGCAACAGTTGCACCGACTACAATGACTGGCATGCATCTCCTTGCAACATCTTGCAACTGAGATACGCTGCTGCGCTTCCTTGGAAGCACAGACGGATTGTCGCTGCCCTTGGTCACAGGGCCCATGCTCTGCTCTAACGTGAGCCATGATCCCAGTTGTACTCTTCACATAGGCGTATGCTAGGAAAGGCTGTATGTCCGAACAGACAGCACTATGGTCTGCAACACTTCGTGCGAGAATGTGAAGGATGCATGAAATCTGGAAGTGCGCCAGTGTTTGTGCAAGGAGATTGCTAATGCATCAGGGCTGACATGCGGGTATCCTTGCAAGAATCGGACTCCGCATGAAGGGTTGCACCAACTCTTGGAATCTTGTTGTGCATGCCTACCACTTACCTCAGTGCTGTTCTCCGAACTCCTGTCATTGCATCCCGGCTGCGGACACTTGGCGAGCACGAACCGGGTCTGCCTGAGTGAAATCAGATGCCCAGAAGGTTGCAGAATCCACTTTCCGGTTTTCATTTCATCGCCGCCTGACACATCAGCCATCTAATGTAGTCGAGCTCGGTTGCATTCAGGCTGCACAGAAGCTGAGCTTTGGCGGCAGCGCGTTGAAGGTCAGGCCTACAGCCTGATGGTATTTTGGGGTCGTTTGCGTAAGAGGATGAGGTGTGTTGTCGGATGGCAGTGGGCTTACGTTGGACGGCCAAAAATGCCAAAAACCAGCAGATGGCAGCCTGAGCTGCAAACTCCCTGCAGGCTAGACATGCGTCTACTTAGAGTCTACTTGCTACAACGAGTTGCGACACTAATTCTCCGAATACAGTAAGGGTCCCAGGTTGACAGCCTAGTTGTAGAAGCCCTGGAAGTTTTGTGTTGGGGTTGAGGGTTGAGACCTTAGCCCGAAAATCAAAAGCTTCGGCTCGGAACCCGAAAACCGGCTGAAACCTGCGCAGCCCTCGCAGCCCTCGAAGCTTAACCCGCGCCCCTGACCAATTCCGGTCGGGTCGAGGATGGTCGAGGATTGGGACATGGGGGGGAACGGTTGTATATTTGGGGGTGCGGAGGCAAGTCATGATTGAGCTCCTCCTTGAACTGATCCGGCTCCTCGATTGATTGGTCCAGGCCTTCGGCCCTGCCAGACAGATCGAACCACAGGTACATGTGAAAGTTGAGACGTGCATCGTTCTGGCCTTGAACGCGGGCGACCAGCGCCAACACTGCGCTCATGCCTTATTGAGCATCTACGAAAACGCGAGTAATTCTGAGTAGTTGCAAGAATCTTCTTTACAAAAGCAAGCAGCAGCCTACATTCATGCAAGCATCGCTTCCAGAAGTGTCGCTTCAAGCTCGCTCAGGATCTGGGTCAACGAGTCCTTGAAGGAGTCGCGATTGCCGATACTGACCTCAAACTGGGGTGCCATGATGTGTCATGATGAGCCATGCTTGTCAGTCTTGTCATGCTTGTCCTCGTGAAACAAACATGTGCTGCAGCTCTGAGGCCCGCTCTCTTGAAGACAGGGACCTTCAGCACACTGCACGTGGGCACTCATCACATCTCATGACGAAACCATGCTTCAACATTGGTCGGGTGCCTGATCTCATGAGACCCAGTGCCCCAGCTGTGTGGGCTGTCAGACCGAAGCAACGACATAGCAGTCGCGCCGAGCGTCTCTGAAATTATGTTGTTGGTTGATTTGGATTTGCATGTGTTAGTACATGTCAATAGCGTGCCGGGCTTGCCGTAAGACTCCTCAAACAAGCCGAACTTCTTGGCCTTTGTTTCCGTAAACTAGCAGATCCATCTTTGGATACATTTGACATATTGCCTGCAACCCTGCAGGTCTCACAACTTTCAGCTTCTCATGTGTCCTCCCTATATGAGCCCCGAAGCCTGCTGCGAAAATCGGCCTCAAGCATGCTCTTGCGCTGGTTGATTCGATGTTCGGTCAAAAGTTTACCAACTCCCGATGGGAGAAATACATAATTACATAATGTAAGGTGACGTAAGGTCACATGCTTGACATGTTTTGGCCGGTCTGTGCTTGGTGATTGCAAATTGTGGCCTGGCTTGCGTTTGCAAGTGGCCAAGTTGCGCAACGCATGCAAAGGTGACCAATTGATCCAATTGCATGTGAAGGGAAAACTATACAAACTACCAGGCTGTTCCAGGACTGTTCAGAGGCTCCGCACAGGCAGCCTCCTGCAGGATTGAGTCAATCTCAAACCGAGTCACTGCGAATCTCAAACCGAGATGCATCGAATCGACACACACATTCACCATCCTAGCCTCTGCGAAGGCAACAGGGAGACCTTCCATCAGAAATCGAACTAAACATCGAGGCATGACCATCGTTGAGCCAGGCTAGGAGCGGACTGAGGCATGTTTGACGGAAATCAATGACAGCTGTGCTTTGATGACTTCGGTGGACTCGCACCATGTCGCACCTCCTGGCAGGTATCACAAGGTGGACCTGAGATGGGGACGGAGCAGGAGAGAAACCAGAAGTTGAACCGGAGGCGTATCATTCGACGCCATAGTGACAAGGAACCGAGCTGTGCTGAGTCACACACCGAGCCAGCAGCACGCCGGATCTTCCCCACGCAGCCTAGACAAGGAATATCATCTAAAATGCTGATGCTACAGCCGAGCGAAGCATTCAACCCAGCACTCCCCCAACGTGATGTCAATGTGTTTTTTCCAGGACCTCCGCAGATTGATCGAAACCACGTCAGACTTACCTGCGCATCCTGTGACTATGATGCCCGTGTCTTGCTCAGTCTTGCTCCCATTCCTTTGGGGAGCTTGTCGACTGGGCAGGGGGTTGCATTAACTTATGGGCTCGGACAAAAGCTCCAGAAGTGCTGCTCCTTGCACAAGACAAAAGGTTTGGATCCTCGCACCGGAACTTCAATCCAGTGTCCGGATCAATGCACCCAAAGCGTCATAGCCCAGCGGTTGCCAGACAGAGAAGGGGCCACCGCATGCCTTTGTGCATCTCTGTGCATCTTTGTTCCCATGTTGCCCGTTTGTATCCTAGATGCAAGAGTGCAAGAGACGACCCGCAACCTTAAAGTGCCGAGCAGCCAGACCCTTCGGCTGTCAAACACCACCACGGTGCCGGCCTCAGCTCCAGATGCCTTTTTGGCTCTGTGCGCCAGCTTTCTCTTGGGCCCGGCCTTGGGTTCCACGCTCTGGAAGCGCCTCTCAAGGAACAGATTGCAGAATCGATGAATGGAACCGAGATTGAACAAAGAGTGGACTTAAAGAGAGAGAGAGAGAGAGAGAGAGAGAGAGTTCAAGAGAGGAGACAATGAACGACATATCTTCCCGCCTTGGGTCTGGCCGCGTGTCACCAGCGTGGAGGCGCAGCTCGCCGCCGTGCCCCTCTTGCCAATCCTTGGAATGCATTAAAGGTATTAACATAGCACGTGCCTCAAGCGTTTCGAGCATCACGACTTCGCGTAACTTCTCATACTGACCACACAGGAGGTTGAATATCTCGTGTTGCCGGGGAAAAGGGGGGGGCACTCCTGGGTTTCGTGGGGTGGCCTTCGTATGGTGGGTTTTCCAGCAGTTCTCTCACGGGGAGTCGTTAAGTTCAGTCTCGCCGGCCCCGCCCGTGGGCATCGGAGGTTCGGTAAGGAAACACCCAATGTAGTCAGAAGTAGGCCCATCGAAGCAAATCACAGGCAAGATTGATTTGAAGGAAGGCATTCCAGTGAACACGCCTTTGACAGTGAGCAGCAGGCTAGGGATCGGTTTCGGAGAGGGCTCTGGGATGGCAGCTCCGGATCAATGGTCACAACATCTTTTGTGGTGTCCAAGGATCATGGGGGGGGGAACATCTGGACTGGCAAACTTGTCTCTCTTGAATCTGGGAATGATCTGGGACCGTGGCACTCCAGGGACCGTTTGGGGTGGGCGGTCACTGCAGAGAACCTACTTTAATACCTCATCCGAGAGAAGGCACGAGAGATCACGAGAGGGAACGCATATAGGAACTAGGTATTGTCCGACCCAGCCGGATTGCTGCGCGAAGGTTCTGACGCTCTCAGGAATGACTCTTCCGCACAGCATGATACAGCATGCACAAGCTTTCTTCTGGAAGTGGAGACTGAGTGGCATTCAAGTAGGCCAGGATGGTGAGCCGTCTTGTGGCCCCAGTCGCCGGGTCGTTGTCGGATGGTGCATATGAATCCTCTCCAGTCACAGATTGAAGTCAAAATGGCAGGCGCTTGCATGCACTTTTGCTCACATCATGGCACAAAGGAGCCCGGAACAAGCCAGCTTCGTTCCGCAACGATTCCTTGTGCAACGCGTATTGAGCCGCTTGTTCCGGGTAGACGGCGATCCTGGTCAAGAGCCCAGTCATTCACAAGCCCATGCCCACATGTGTCCCGACTTGGCCTACCTTAGACCCCGTACCCTAGAATCTCCTTTCTTTCTGCTCGTAGCACAGCACAGCAAAGGCACGGCTTGTAAAGGCAAATCCAAGTGGCACGAACTGCTTGCATCTAACAGACTCTGACAACCATACAGCATGCATTATCCGCCAGGCATCATCGCCGCGGGATGAACTTTGAGGGCCTCGCACGGACAGAAGGCCGCCGTTGGTGTGTTTTGTTTGGTTGTTTGTGTTGGGTGTGTTGTGTTGTGTTGTGTGGTTGCTGTGTTTTGGTTGTTTTGTTGTGTTGTACTTTGTTTGTTGCTTTTGGTTGCTTGGTTTGTTGGTTGATTGAATGCTTGAGTGTTTGACTGCTGGCCTGTTTGATTGGTAGTTTGATTGCGTGACTCGTTGATTGCTTGATTGTTTGGCTGTTCGATGGTCGAGCTGAGTTTTCCAACTACAAGTACTAAGTACACAGTATATACCTGGAAAACACTTCTTTAACAAGTAGTTCACCTTGCCACCTTGCCTGATGCTGCTCGAGCGACGGCTTTGCTGACCGCTTTTTGGATTTACCCGCGCTCAGGCTGGACGCTTTTGCAGGCTCGGCATCCAGGTTAGCGTTCGCCCCCCCTCCCCCTCAATTTCAAAGGCGTGGTGGCAGGGTGGGGAGCGGCGAGATGGGCAAATTTCCTCTGAACCGCGCTGTTTCCCGAATCATGCAGCTTCCTGAAATGCATCGCATGATTTCCTGAACTGAATCGGGGAGCTTCTTGAATCGCCTGGTTTCCTGAATGCTCAACATGCCTGAATCGGTTTCCTAAATCGCGGCTTTTTTCTGCCGATATGGTTTGCTTTCTTGTTTTTTCGTGGGGCCGGCTCGTGCATTTTTCTGATCTGGGTGGTTTCCCGACCATAGATAGACTTGGCTGGGGATTGCCGCGGACATGCCAAGCCTTTTACGTGGGGGAGGGGCTCTAATGAGTTGCGGCTGGCACGTTCTTCACAAACTTCACAGCTGCCGCAATGAAGAAATAAGTAAAAGTGACAGTAAAATCAATTTTTAAAAAAGGAAAATTCGCCTCGGCTTCCTGCCGAGAAGCGTCTGGAACAAGCAGACCCGGATCGGGCCTCCTTCCCCCTATTCCACAAGGGAAGTGCCTCAAAAACCCCCACCCCCCACCCCCCCCCCCCCCCCACCCCCCCCCCCCCCCCACCCCCCCCGCAAACCCCCCCCCCCCCCCACCCCCCCCCCACCCCCCTCCTCCCTTTTTTTGCGAAACCCTCTTTCCTCCTTTCCTGTCCTGGGGCCGGCCCGGCTGCCGAGGCGGCGCGCGCAAGCGTTTACAATTAAAATGCAAAATTAAACGAAAACTAAAGCAAAAGTCAAGGTAAGGTAAAGGCAAAGTAATAGCAATACAGTCAAAAGCAAAGTACAAAGTAATCGTAAGGTAAAAGTAAGGCAAAAGTAATGGGAAAAGTGAAGAATAAGTAAGGAAAAATGACGTCTTAAAGTACATGAGCTTGCCTGCTTGCTTGCTTGCTTGTTTGGCTGGTTGCTAGTTTGTTCGGTTGTTGTTGGTTGTGTTTGCCGTTTGTTTGGCTGGTTGGTAGGCTGTTTGTTTGCAGCACTCAATTCAGAAACAAATTTGCTGCGAATCACAGTAAATCTCACATTGCTTGTTTGTCTGTTTGTTTGCCGAAGTCATCTGCAAAATGCTGCACGCATCTGCCTCACCGAAGCCTCCAAGTCCGTGCACGCGAGCAGGAAGTCCTGCCACACCCAAGAAATGCCAGCTCCGAACAAGTTCTCTGGAAACGAAGTGACTCGACCTGTCTAGAACTTGTGGTTCAGCTGGTCATTGAGTCAGGACTGAACCAGGCCACAACAATAAAAACAGCTGCGTCCTGCCAGCATGCGCCCAAGCCGGCTCAGTGCCGGGAGCCGCGCTTCCAGCTCCGCCAAGCCCTGCAAACGAAGCCCAAAACCGGAAACCGAACCCAGGGTTTATGGTTTAGGGTGTAGGGTTTAGGGCAAGTGGCTTGGAACGGTGCTGACACATCTGATTGAATCACGCGCGTTCATGGACCAAGAGGCTGCATGAGCTGGCATTTTGAGCTTCGGGATGTTCAAACGAATTTCAACGCTGAATCGTAGTTACGGTGCACTGCGTGCAAACCTGTGGGTCGAGGGGCTATGTGGGGGAAAGCAAAATTAGCTTCACATCTCGAAAGTTCCATGAGGTTCTCGACTTCGGGGTCGCTGCATGGCGGCCTCTGGGCCTCGTCTTATTTGCGCAGATTCTTCGCCTACTGTTGCACATTTTCTGCATCTGCAAGCAATCGCGGCATCGGGCCACGCCGGTGCGCGTGATCTGGGTGCGCCATGGTGCGCGGTGCACTTACTGTAGCCTGGGGGACGGCTGTATCGACTGATCTTGCCTCGCCTTTCGGAGCAAGGCGCCTCCACAAGTACTTTTAAATCAAAGCAGGTCGCAGACGGTCGCGCCTCGGCTTCCCCAAAGTCCAGCCATGCAGATCTGGACCTCAGCGAAGCACTTTTGCATTATTAGTTGCAAGCCGCCATGGCAGTTTTCAAGCCGTCTATAAGGGTAGGGGCGGCGTCGGGGAATGGAGTCGGACACTGTTTTGGATGCTTCGGCCTGAGCAAGCATCTGCAACAGGTATAGTGAAGACCACACCTGTTTCCAAGGCCTACGAATTCGACCTCCAGGCTCCGGGTTCAGGATGCCCCATGACCCAACACGTTTAGCCAACACCCGACAAGCATAGTTCCCGACACTGTCCGCCACGTCTTTTACCCCCAATCTAAACCATCTGCTGGCATTTTGAACGTTTTGAGCGTCTTGATTTGAAAGACGCTCAACTGAAAATCGAAGATCGAAGAACCCTAAAAGCTCGTGTGTCCATGAATCTCATTGGCGTGCAACCTTGTCCTCTTGATACTAGAAGTTAGATACGTCAGGTACTAGATGCCACATATTGGATTTCGTTTCGTGAGCTAGATGGCTGTAGAAAAGCTGTTCCATCTTGGATTCAGGCACTTAGAGATCTGAAGGTGAACAAGGAAGCTAATGAGGTATTGGAAGGCGAAAGACTCTGAATCTGCAGCCTGTATGCATGATTGTCTAGCACCTCAGCCAAGCACCCGCGATTGCAGCGGTTGGTCGTCACAGTGGTGGCCGAAGCATCCAACTTTTGGCACTCCTGCCCGCAACTCTCAGATCAATGTAGCACTGAGGCACGAAGTGCTTGGGAAGGATTGCTCTTAAGATAGAACAGGATCGCATTGAACTGAAGGCCTTCAATGCTCTGTTCGGTCCATGGGACTCAGGAGTCAACAAGCAACGATGGAATGGTGACAACGTCTGACAACTGCAGACTATGCTAGTTCCTGCCGGTTCCATGAGTTCTTCACCGCGAAACTGCCAAAACGGCAAGGCTCCTCCTTCGCATTCAAGGCAAGACTTTCGTCAAAGGCGCCGGGAAGAATCACAAAACCTTCGAGCAGGATCGCATTACGTCGCCTTGTCGCTCATATTTCGAAGTCAACATACTTTCAACACACTCCATGTGAACCATGCTGCGCAGGCAGGTACGGTGCCTTCGCGAAGCAGGGATGCCAGATCGGATTCACCGAAGACCCCGGAGGCCCATTCGTGCTGCCAAGCCGCTGCATCCTGCATCGACTCTATGCACACCGGTGCTTCAGAACCCCAGCATTATTGGTAAAAAATCTTGTTGCAAGCCGTATTGAGCAGCTCGTGTGGATAGGCTTTCAGCACAGTGCTGAACATCCGCCAAACCAGTAGCCCCAATACTTGCGACACTTGATTTGCCAGACTGCCAAACCCAATCCTGATAGCTGGGAAGCACTGTCGCCCGGCTCAAAACGGACAACGGTGCTGACGAAGCAGGTCGACACCTTCATCAGATCAATCTGCAAAGCACACGCCGCCCTGAGAAGCAGTCGGCATCATCCGGCCCAAGAACAGCAGCACAGGGGTTTTCTGCACAGCTATACAGGGAGCTGCCATGCAAGAACTTCTGAATTAGGGATGCATCCATGCCTGCACTACATAGGGTTGTGACCCTGCTTCCCAAGCCCAAGATTTACTCAATTTTGCTCATGGGCCTGGTGAGCTCCGACTCTCACTCCTTCATCTCGCGGTATCGGGAAATCTCCCAATTAGCATGATGCATAATTAAGGGAAAAGCTATACAGGATGCGTTCGAAAGTTAGGCCGTGCTTTTGCGATGCATCTGCGAGCGCAGCAACAGCTCAAACTTTTGGAGAGGTTCCAACAACCAGTTCGCCTCTTGCGTTGGCAGCCTATCAGGCTGAATGGCAGATAGCCGTGTCCTCAAGGTGACGACAGTGTCGACTAAGTCCTCCAGCTCTGACCTCGGGCTCTTCAAAAGCGAATGGTCCTGGCGTCCTCTGCAGGGGGTGGGCACTGAGAAGATCGGCAGCGCATTGGCGGGTCCGGGCGCTCGCATTGCGGGCCCTTTGCAGCTGGCGCTGGATTCACTGCTTCCGGCACTGATTTCGGGACTCCTAGCCTGCCCTGTGGCAGCAACAATCGTTGGGGAGACAGCACTGACTCCGGTAGAGCTTTGAGTAGATTGATCGGGAGGTGGGAACACAGGCTTTGGAGGAAGTGGCTGAATCACAGGTGTTGGACACCTGCCACATGTGCAAAAGAGCCGTCGCTTCAGAGGGCCTTGGCAACGTCCTCGGGCTCCCTCAGATGCACAGCGGACCTCAAGCTCCTCTTCATCTCGAGGGAACCGATGCAGGTCCGAGGCGGAGCGAACCTGGGCACCAACCAAACTGCCCCGAGCCCACTTCCCAAGCTCTGGGGTCGGATTTGTGGGATGTGACGAACTGTTCGGCTCGCTGCTGTTTGGCTTGTTGCTCTTCGGCTCACCGCCGGGCTGGCCGCCGGGCTGGCCGCCAGGCTCGCCGCCAGGCTCGCCATTCCCAAGCTCCCGGCTGCTTTCATCCAAGACAGCCGAGGCCTCAGCCTCAGCCCACCGCGGTGGAGGGGAAGAGGCCAACAAGCGGCGAAGCTCCCGCAGGCCATCGACGCGTGCCTTCGAGGCTCGAGAATTCTCTGGCTTTGTATTGCTTTGGACCTGTGACTTGACAGGTTCCTTTATGCGTCTCTCATCGCCCATGCTTGGCCTTGATGTCTTCGGCTGGCTTGCAGCACTAAGGCTGCCTGTAGCTGCAGTCACTGTTGCAAAGCTTCGAGCCGAGAGTGGGACTCGCTTGCGGGGCGCCAGGGCACTAGAGCTGGAGCGCACTGCCCCGCTACCACTGCGCCTGCCTCGTGGTGGGCTCCCACTGGCTGGCCGAAGCTTTGCAGCACCACCAGAAGCCACGCACGCGTCTCTAGGAGACGTGGCACGTCGCACTGCCTCTTCCTGTGGTGCCCGTTCGTTCGAGGCAGCACCTCGTACGATCTGTTTCTCCGGAGCCTTCCAGCTAAGTAGCGTACCATCTGTCCAACAAGCAATGATGTGATCACCCGGCAAAAAAGTGACACCTCTGGGTGGCTCCGCCTGGCCGGCTGCTAAGCGGGCAAGTGGTTGCAGGGAGCCTTCGACTCCAAACAGCAGAACTCCTGCTGCACCTCGGAGGATGGCGGCCAAGAACCTCCCGTCATTGCTCAGCTGAATTGGCCCAACAACCTCGACGTTGCTCCCGCCAACGCAAATCTCCTGCTTGCGGCGACCGTTTTGGTCCAGCTGCAGCAGACGCCGACTGTTGCAGGCAGCGTAGAAAAGGCCTCGGCTCGCGTCGGTGCATACTCCAACCCAGCGCGATCCCCGCGCAGCCTGCTGGCGTGCGCACTTGTGGACGGTGGTGAAGCTCTCCGTATACTCCGCTTCCCGCCAGATCAACTGATCAGATGTGCAAACGACTGCTCGAAATACCTCACTACCCGTGGGTGAGCTGCTTGAGGCCGACAGAAGAGCTACATGCTGTACTGGCGATGAATGATGCTGCAGGTTCAAGATGAGGCTCGCTCGACTGGATTCGATGCCACTGCTTCCTTGCTGAAGATCGATGCTGAAAACGAAAGCACTGCGGTCTTGCGAGACCGAAGCCAACAGAACAGGCCGAAGGGATGCAGGCTTCCAGTGGCCAAAGCTCAATCCCAACACCTCTGCTGAGTGCTTGCTTGGCATAAGTCCAACTTCACCTAGTCCATGGAGGGCTGCAAGCAGCCTCACCTCGCCATTGGCATGTCCACATGCAACAACCCAGGGCGAAACTGCCAGAGCTGTTAGCTCACAACCTGGAGTGGCGATGGGCTCGGTCTGCGCTTCCAATCGAAGGTCTCCGTGGAGCAGACGTGTCCAAAGCTGAACATTCCAGCAGGAATAGGACACAACCCGTGCTAGGATGTTTCCTGGCAGCGTGAGGGTGCCACGTAGGTCACACACCGCACCCGGCAGAGTCCAGGCCGCAGCGGCAGTGTCTGCAAAATAGGAGAGCGACCTGTCAGAATACAGGACCCATAGACCATCCATGAGAGGATGACTGGCAAGACCAACTGCGTCTGCCCGAGCACTGCAACCATCCAGCTTGAAGATTGTAGTCATACTCGATGCATCTAGCACGTCCACAACACCGCCTGGCAGCACAAATGCACCAGAAAACAGCACGCTTTTGCAAAGCCACAGGATGCGACAGGTGCACATTGCACAGCGCATTCACTTAGGGTTTGGTTGCTTTTGAGATTTCCCCGGATGCGTAGCAGAAGGTTTCCCGATTTAAGAGTTGGGGTTCCAAGAGCTCCAGGAGTTTAATCGAAAGGATTCGAGAGCCGAGCCCCAAAGGGCCGAATGACTTCCGAAAGACTTCCGAAACTTTTTGAGCTCGTGCCTTCGAGCCTTTTCATCGAGCTGTAGTTGCGGAAACCGGCAGAAAACAAACCCTGAAACCCTAGGGTCTTGGACTTTGCATGTCTCAAAACGTGCCGACAGTCACGAGGATGAGGTTTTTCAGGTGGAGAGGTGTAAGAGAGATGAGCGAGAGAGAGAACAACAAAAAGAGAGAGAGACACAGAGAGAGATTTTCAAAAAAATAAGGGCTGGGGGCTCGCGTTTGGGGGCTTCGCTTGGTGGCTCAATCCGGTGGCCCTGTGGCTGGTCCGTTCGGTGACTCAATCTGGTGTCTCGGTGGCTCGCTTGGTGGCTCAATCCGGCGGCTCGGTGGCTCGCCATTCGGTGGCTCAATTTGGGTGGCTCGGTGGCTCGCCCGGTCGCTGGCTCAGGCCATCGGTGGCGCGCCTGAAGTTTTGTAGGCATTTGGACAGGACTGTTTGGGGTCGTCGGTTCGATGACAAATTAAGTGGAAAATGTGCTGAATCACATTCCGTTTTTTGTTTGTCACCAGAACTCGAGAACCTCTCTGTGGGAAGCATGAGCAATCCCACCCCCTACAAGTAACAATGCTGTTGTACTACATCGTCGTCGTTAGAAGTAGTAGTAGTAGTAGTAGTAGTAGTAGTAGTAGTAGTAGTAGTAGTAGTAGTAGTAGTAGAAGAAGTAGTGGTAGTGGTAGTGGTCGTAGTCGTAGTAGTGGTCGTAGTCGTAGTAGTGGTAGTGGTAGTAGGAGTAGTAGTAGTAGTAGTAGTAGTAGTAGTAGTAGTAGTAGTAGTGGTGGTGGTGGTGGTGGTGGTGGTGGTGGTGGCGGTGGTCGTCGTGGTCGTCGTGGTCGTCGTGGTCGTCGTGGTCGTCGCGGTCGTCCTGGTCGTCGTGGTCGTCGTGGTCGTCGTGGTCGTCGTAACCGTACCAGCGAGTGAAATGGGCCAGAGCATCCATGCCCAAACGATGATTACGTCCATGTTTCCAGTGCGACTGGCTAGAGCATCCATGCCCGTACGGTGATTACGTCCATGCTAGCGGTAGTAGCAGTAGTAGCGGTACTAGCGGTAGTAGCGGCAGTAGTGGCAGTCGTGGTGGTAGTGGCCGTAGTGGTAGTAGTCGTAGTAGTAGTGGTAGTACGCGCGTAGTGCATATTTGAGGCTGCGTTGTCGTGCACGTCGCAGGCACAAAACACTGTACTTTGCCATACGAAATCCAAAACTCTTCACCCTGAACACTAACCCCTACAATACAACGCAAGGCCCTCATACGAAATCCAGGGCCCTCATAGGAAATCCAAGGCCCTCATCAGCCTGAACCCTCACGACCAGACCCACCCTCAACTTGAAGCCCAAAGCCCAAAGACGCAATGCCTAACTGAAGGTTTCCAGAACTCGGCGCTCCCCACAGAATTAGAAAACGTGCATAAATCATAAAACTCGAGTCTTGGGCATGTGAAGTAAGGAAAACCACGGCGTCAATCATACACTGCGCTCCTGGTAGTAGTGGCAGTCGTAGAAGAAGCAATACTAGTAGATACTAGCACTCTTGCTGGCACCATGCAAGAACTCAAAAGCCATGTTTAACATGTCCCATGTTGATCCCTCCGCAGCTTCCAGCCTGCCAGCGCACAGGCTAACACCTCAGGTGCACTGAGGCGCACATACTTGCTTAAGTTGTTTGTCAGTTTCAATGCTTTTAACTCTTGCTCATGTGCTCTGCAATCTCGAGACTTCCTCTAGAACGTGCAGCAAGCTCTGGAAGTTTCAAAGGTTCCGAGCTTTGCAACAGGGATTTGTCGTACGCATGTTGCTGAGGCACATCTGGGAGGTTCTGAGTGTCTATGCGTACACGTATAGGGCGTAGCCGAGCGACGCCACTGTCTGGAGCAGCACCAAGGAGACGCCGGGCCCATCGCAATGCTCCAACACGCCGGCCGAGATCTCGCCACAGTGGAGCCTGCCCGGCATCACGTGGGACAACACACCTAGAGACTCCAAAACCCCTTAATTAAGGAATATACCTTAAATTATAACAGGAACCCTAATATGATTTAAGGTATATTCCTTAATTAAGGGGTTTTGGAGTCTCTAGGGACAACACAAGGCAGCAGATGCAACGTTCGCCAGGGTCAGACTGCGCCTTGCTTGTGGATTCGCAGAAGGTGACGCCAAGGCCGCCATGCTTCGTCGCGAGGAAGAGTGCGCTCTCCACACCTCAGTGCGCACATCCGTTTTCATGCTGGGCAATGCAAAATCACTGGGCACGCAGGAGTGCCTAATGACCCGCAATAACCCGCAGCATTCTACCTCAACACTCCCCAGCAGAAATGCATGTTGGACGACGATTGACCCGCAAGTAAAATACGGATCAAACGATTTGGCCACTACGATCATAGTTGTTTCTACGGGTAGGATGTCAGAAGATGAGGGGCCAAATGCGACGGCAATAAGTGCATCTTCAGCTGGTCGCCTGCGACCTGCGGAGGCCGTGCCCGCAAGGTTCCGATTGCATGCAGCCAAAGCAGCAGGCCCTACTGGCCCGATTGGAAGGGAGCGCCCCAGCAATCGAAGTGGCAGAAAACCACCCCCGCAACTGATCTTGACTCCTCCAGCGGCCCTGCTAGCGATGGAATCATGTGAGCGAACCAGTGTCCACACTTTCGCGCCAAAAGCTCCCACTGTGAGGAACACTGCCCCATCCGGGGCGCCTGCCATGTCCTGGGTTCCCCGCCCACAAGTGGAGGTCGCGAGGCGCTCACCAGATGGCCAGGACCATACCATGAGCTGCTGTTCAGCAGTCATCGTGTGTTCACTCTCAAACTCTACAATCGCGGCGACTAGCTCACCCTGCGCTGCCCAGCACAGATGTCGTGCAGATCGGCGCACGCCCAAGGTCATCACAGCTGCGACCTCTTTGCTCTCGCCGCTGATGATGATGACTTGACCAGACCGTCCTCCAAAGCACGATTCCCCAATGGCCAACCATTTGCCACAGGGAGACCCAGCGATGCATGTGAGCGGCCTTGGACGGGGACCTACCTGTATTTGCTGATGGCTCTCGGCGCTGCTCTCGAATAAGCTGCCTCCACTGATGCTCAGCAGGGTACCACAAGCACCTGCCGCGAAGCAATGCCGCGAAGCGACAGCCTGCGGCTGCAACGTACAAGACGGAGCGTGAGCACCCGGCAGCGGGAGTTCATGCGCATCGTGCGGATGCTCTTCCCGGGCATACCGCGAGCGTGGGCACCCTCGTGGCGAGGGGGACCGGCGACCAGCGCGGTGCATGCCGCTGGCCATTACTACCCAAGCCTT
Organism: Symbiodinium natans; assembly: GCA_905221605.1. Lineage (NCBI taxonomy): Eukaryota > Dinophyceae > Suessiales > Symbiodiniaceae > Symbiodinium > Symbiodinium natans. Next base: position 335,795 of record CAJNDS010002239.1, on the reverse strand, counting down.
CTCTGAATTAACATGGCCGCGAACCACACTCTGGATAGTGTTGCATGAAGCTTCTGAGAAGTCTCTGCACGTTGATCAGCGATGTGAACATCTTGAAGCCGTGGTGAAGGCAGCAGCGCGCCTTGATTCTGCGTGTGCACGGCAGGCGAGCAAGACCTCGCGAAGTCTTGCGAACATGTCTTTCATTTATTCTGAAATGCTTGCGAAACGTTGCCAAGACTCTGGGGCCGGGCTAAGTATCGGCTGTGTGCGTCACCATTGGCTGAATGCCAACGAGACACTTTTTCTTTCTCTGCAGCGAACCGCGCTGCCAACGCCCGAGCTCCAGTGCCTGGAGCAGAATTCTGCACCATCATTACACCATGCTAAGGTGCATTTGGCCACCCAGTGAGCAGAGAACTGTTGCCGCACTCGATGCAGATAACTCGTTGCCGGAGGCAGGACCTTCCATGTCGAGTTCTCGAGCAGCTCCAGCGCTGCGGCGCTGGAGCTCCGCCTCGCAGGCGATGGCCACAGCCTGCAGAGGAGACAAGATCACAAAGGAACTCATGGAACTCACAAAGCCACGACTAGCAGGCGCAAGGTCCTTCATCAGGTACTCTTAGGGCCTGGTGGTGAAGTCGCGCGCCGCGCCGTGCCGCGCTGCGCCGCGCCGTGCTGTGTCCGTCGTTCATCAAGAAACTGCACAAGGAGCCCTGTTGCACATCTGGGCGCAGGTTCAACCTCCCACAATGCCCCACCTTCCAAGCCATGGCTTCTTCACTTGCACCAATTCTGCCGGCCTCGGCTAAACATTGGCATGACATGGACTCGTTCACAGCTTGTCACAGCTTCATCGGCTTGTGAAGCGGCAGCCTCCAAGGAAAAGTGGCTAGAGGATGGAGTCCATGAAGCCAAAATCCCAAGCCCCCAACGGCGATGGGAACAGTTGGGAACCCGAAACCCGACAGCGAATGGGAGGCCCACAGCCGTAGGGCGGGGGAGGCGGGTAGGACGAGCGAGAGCCCATCAAACGTTGAAGGGGACAGGATTTGGGTAGGGCGGCCGACACGTAGCTTCCCCCTCCCGCTCCTGACCTCATACTACGCATGGTATTGCGACATGCTGTGACGGGATGGCGAAGCCAACCAGCATTTGTCATATTTGTCGCAGGAGAGAAGCAGGTGTTGTTGAGGCTCCCTCAATCGGAGTTTCTAGTCGCGTGTGAGCTGATCAGGCCAGAGCCAAGCATCAAGCAAAAACCTGCGACAGAAGAGCTGACTGCCAGCTTAAAGCATATAACGTGGCGACGCGGCTGAGAGCTCTGCACTGTCGGCTTCACATCCGCCAGCCAGCAGTAAGAGCAGCCTTTAGGGACAGCGGAAATGTCTCAGATCGATTGTTCTTCCAGTCACATGTGGTGACATGTGGTCACATGTCGCCCATGATAGCATCAGCTCACCTCTCGAAGGACTCATCGTCAGGGCCAGTGCGTGACAGGCGGACCTAGGCTTGAAAACACACGCCAAGCCTTCAGCAAACCGCAAGCAGCTACATGCCAACAATCGCCAACAGCTATGGATAGTATGCCCACAGAAATCTCGAAAACTGACTGAGAAGGTGCCTCCAGCGTCTGCCCGCTCGCTGCTGCCTCCTCATCGAGGTACTGTAGAAGGTCCAACGTGTAGGTGTCGTTGGCATTGTCCCTGCTGCAGCTGCCAGTTGCTTGTCGGAGGTTGTGCCCTTGCTGCTGACATTCCGCTGGTTGCACTGTTCAACATCCAAGCTCTCAAAGCTGCTCCCGAACCAAGATTTCGGGATAGAAGCACACCGACTTGAATGCCTGTACTAACCTCCTTCCAACACAGAAGTCGAGCATGTGCTACGAAGACCCCGCATACGCGCCTTTCAACAAACCCATAGAACTGAAGCAAGGTGTCGTTGCTCCGCTTCTCCCCATAGTTGATACAGACCTCCTCCCCGTCCTGCCAAGTGTTCAAGGCGCAACTTATTTTCCTCAGCAGGGTGGAAATACGTTGCCATGCCCTTTGAGACTGCATGTGCTCCAACATCGCCTTCTGACTGCTCAAAAACCCATCATGTTGTCTGGTAGACGCGATGCTTCTGAGGCAACTTCGACTCATGTAGAAAGAGTTCGTGCGCTTAGGGAGTTTTGTGGCTTGGCTTGGTTGACTTTGACATGGCTAGGGCTTGCGCCTTCAAAGAGAGAGTTGTCTCACAACAGTGAAAAGCCCTGCCGCCTGAAAGGTACCGTTCACCCGCACGGCAAACACGTTCCCGAAGTATTCATACGCAATGTCTGAAATGGCATTGCTGTCCTGACAGTGCTTTAAATCTTTGCTTCGCACTTGGTGCACAGCATTTCGATACGCTGTGCGATCTAGTACCAGGTCTTGAATCATTCTAAGTAAATATAAGTGCGGCCATTTCGAGGCATCTTGTCGTGATTCGAAGGATGGGCACCAGTACAGAATGCCTTGGCATGTCTCGCCGGGGTGCATGGTTGAGGTAATCCACCACTGGACAGACCACATGTCGCTTCAATTGGGAGGTCCTTGCACTGCATCACACTTTCAGGAGTATCGAAATGCTGCATCTCGGCACTCTTCTTGCAGCTCGGGAACTGTCCGACGAGAAAATCCTGCATGACACGCAGCATCACCAAAAGGAACTCCCTCGACGTCATTCAAGGCATTCAACGTAAAGGGATTGGATGGGCAACTGATGGGCATGCGTCCCTGCCGTCTCAAGACTTCCACGAAAAATGGGCAAGGCTCCTGCAAAGGAATCGCCAGCGCAACGGCCAGGGCACCGTTGAGGCTCGCCTCCAGCGACAGTGCCCCAGAGGCAGCGCCCACACCGGCCCTGAGAACAGAAAGAGAACGATCAAGCGAAGAAAAAACAGAGAACGTACGAAGCTCTGCGAAGAGCACGCGGAGAGCACCGCTCAAAGCGGTACAAAAAGATGGCGTACAGACAGCGAACACACTGTCTGAAGGATGTACAAGATGCAGGAGAACAATGGGAAAGATCTGCCACAACAAAGAACGTTGTGCCCGGGGCAACCACAGGGTTGCAGCAAATGCCAGCTGGACCAGCCGATCCTGCCATGGGACAGCGCTACAAAGCTCGGCTAAGAAAATCTTTAGAACCTCCGATCCCATGCACCTGGGCATTGCGCCCCTCGTAGGGCCCACTGAAGGCGCGGCTGCGGACCACTTGGACTGCCCACGTAAACTCGGCCTGGTACCGCAATGAATCAGTCACTGACCACCAGCAGCCTTGATAGTTAAACTTGCTAAACGGATCAATGGCAGCTTCTACTCAAGCAAGATACATTTTGTGTTTTCAGCATGGGCTTCATGAAAAAACGATCTACACCGACTGCCTTAGCCGTCCGGGAGTGCCAGGCATTGGTGTGCATGAAGTCACAGCTGAACAGTGCCAAGATGGAGCTTTTGGATGTTTAAGTGACCCTCATCGCCTTACCAGGCGGACGCCTGGCCTCCACCCACTTGCCACACAGTCACAGCACTTTGAGCAGTGCTTGCAGCTGGCCTCTTGGTGTCTGAAGGTTTTGTCTTCAGAGGCTTCGATTTGGGAGTCTCTTAGACTCTCCACTGCCTTTCTTGTTCTCTTGTCGGGCACTTAGGGCCACCAAAGGTTCCAATCTCATTGTTCCGATGCTAGCGCCGACGACGACAGCTCGCCCAAGCCAGCTTCTTCTGTTTCCCGGCTCTTTTGCTCCAGATGGAGCTGTAGCTGGCTGTGACATAGATCTGCTGACCGTGGACCCCATCGCTTGGATGCCACAGCAACCAACTTTCCTGCACGAGCCTGCTGTGGTTGCTGGCATCATTTGCCGCATCATGAGGCTAAGTAAGGAATGGGTTCCGTTTCATTTCGTGCTTCCGTACCTAGGGCAATGACCGGAGCCTCCTCCCCTCGTGCATCGTTTTCGTTCGAGCTCAAGGGACTCTCTCATTGGGGCAATCTTGAAGTTCATGAGATGTCTCTACAAGTCGGGATCATTCCTGCAGCAGACTCTGGAAGAGACTCTGTACCAAACAGGTGTCACGTCACAGCAGGGCCTCCGTGAAGTCCAGCGAGCACTTTTGCGCCTGTGCAAAGGCAACCTGGAGCTCGTGGCGCTGCTTCTGGATCCTTAAGCGATGCCACGCGGTGCCACTGATCCCACACGAGGCAAAAAGACGTGAGACGAGGCCTAGATACAGAATATGCCAGGAACGCTATGGATGGGATCAGGAGGATGGGATCAGGAAAGCCGGCCAGAGCCCGCAGATCAACTCGCTGAACGGCTCATTTCGTTGCATTTGGTCTTTCTCTCTTCTCAGAAGCTGGAATGGAAGAGGAGTGATACAGCGGAGAAGAGAGAGAGAGAGAGAGAGAGAGAGAGAGCGGAGAACACAACAAACCCCGTTCCTGTCATTCATACTCTTGGAAACAACTCGCGATTTTGACACGCCAGTCAAAAGGTGTACTACACTTGTACTACGCGGATACCAACGTTGTGTGGGGAAAAGTAGGTTGTACTACCACTTCGAAAAACACTACTTTGTTAACTCAATCGCGTGGCTGTCGAAGGATTGGTTGATACTCCAGGAGCTCCAGCTCCTCCTCTGTCCAGTTCATGGGAAGATCCTCAGTGACTTTTGAAGCTCGTCTGGTTGCTGGGCTAACCGCATTAGGGTCAAGCCCTTATCCATTCGATGCCCTTGGGATCTGCCCATAGCTATGTACTCATTCCATAACAGGTGAACAGTCACAGGAGCCCACCGGTGCCATCTCTGGGAGCTGCCAAGATATGGTTTAGTCCAAGCATCTGGGAAGTCTCGGGGCAAGCTGGCAGTCCATTCTTTCAGAAAAGAGTCTCCTGATTTTGCCTCCCAGGATTCCACAGCTCCGAGAGAAGACTGTAGACTGCGCACGACGCCTCTCGCAAGACCAACATGCCAAGTTGAGCCCACCAAGGCAGATTTTGCCAGTCCTTGGCTGCAAATTCAGCATGACAGGATCATGACAGGCAACATCTATGGAAAACAAGAACATGCTGGTCTGGCCTCCGTTGCTGCAAAATTCTCACCAGCAGGACAAGACCCACCAGTGGTGACCTGGTACAACGGATTAGGACGGCGCAACAAAGGGCAGGGAATGGCAGGGGACATGCTTCGCATGGCCTGGAGTGCCCGCTTGGACGGAACAGTGATGATGGCCTGCAACTCTGGGTTGACGCGTTGACCGCTCCCCAATTTGAGTTTAATGTCAAAAGCTTCAAAGGCTCCCAACACTCCACAGGCTCCATGCCTCGTCCATGTCGATACTAGATGTGGCGATCATCCTGAGAAGTCGCTTCTTTCCAAGTCAACCCCCGACTTTCGCACACTTCCGCACTCCAGGGGAGCTGAGGACAGCTCCCCCGCAAGTCATTGCCAAAGGTGTCTTTCAAAGAAGCGAGCTCCACCTGCAGCTCACTGCTGCTATGCGTGCACACGCATAACGACATTTGCAAAAGATACTGTGCAAGACTGGGGATACTTGCGGGGGCAAATGGTCTGCTTGGGCGAAGTGCGTGGCCTTGCGGCATTCTGCAGCCTAGGGTTTGCTGCTCGCGACCTTGTAACAAAAAGCTTGCGGAGCAAGCTGGACAAAGCCTACTAAGCGATCCCCGTTCTGAAGCTCGTTGCGGTGTGGTTCCGGTCAAGCGTGGCCCCATGCGAACTACGAGGTCCTTGACTCCCTCGGCACGTCGGCCGGAAATGAAAATTCTATGTTGCCGACTTATCTCACTCCTAAAAGCTGAGCGTGGCGAGGGAATCCGCGGTACATTCGACTCTGGCATGCTGCCGTGCACGGCGGTAGTCATGCTTCATAAGTGAACGTTAATGTTACAGTACATGCCGGTAACCCTGCCGATGGAAGACCAGCAGTGTCACAGCCTCATTCTCTCACGGAACATCTGGGCGACTCCCCACGTTCGAAATTGAGGATGGTACAACCGACAACAGACAACCGGCACAGTGTCATTGGCTGTGTCCCGCCTTGGGCGCCTCAATGCCAAGCTGCTCGGCCCAGCTCCGCCAGGCCCGACGTCGCACCTGAACACCGCGCCTGCACGCCACAGACGCCATGGACGCCGCTGCGGAGGCTGCGGAGGCGGCGGTCGTCAGCAAAGGCGCCTTGGCTCGGAGGCTCATGCTTCCATCGAGTTCCCAGCTCCCCAAGCCCAAGCCTCAAAGGGTGCTGGCTGCTGCCCTGGTTCCCAACGTGCATGCGTCTTGCGCGGCGCTGGTGGCCCATGGTGGCCAGGCTGCAGCGCAGTGGGCCCCAGCAAGGACGGGCTCCGGAGCATGGGGAATTCGAAAAGTTACTCCAAGCAGAAAACTTGAGGTTGCTTTTGCACATTACTTTTACGGCTGTTCGTGTCGTCATGTTTCATGCCGACATACGTATAACCTTCTCCGTTCTGTGACTATGTGCGTTTCAGTGAAGGACAGCCACTGGGACAACCCATGCGCCAACAAAGTTGACTATGATAATCACGGCTATTTGTCATTAGGGCAAGCGGTATTCATTGAACAACTATTATAACCGGGCTGTATTGTATCTTGCAACTAGGACTAACTATATTCATTAAACTACAAAAACAACGGTAACAAAAATTTTCGCTCAATTGGCCCACCGGTTGTCCCAGTAGCTGTCCTCCATTATCTTTCAATACTTCCTGGCTATGTTTATAAAAGCATAAGCTTAATTCGAGCCATAGCTGGCCTCCGATGATGTTAACGAAATAGTTAGGCTATCTACACGTGTAACTACCATTTATGATCAGAGCGCACCCGGTCTGCCCCTTCCCCCTCCATGGTAGGGGGGGCATTTTGGGCTTAGGGTTAAATGCTACGACACACCCAAGGGTATGACCGGGCGGCATGTCATGCGAAGGATTTTTCCCGTTTCCCACGCCATCCAACAACTTCTTACCACCCCGGCGGTGAGCTTTCACCGGCAAAGACCTCATCCAGGGAGGTGGGGGGAGTGGGCTGGTGGGGTGTTGACGGGGGCGGGTGCGGGGGCACCCCACCTGCCTGAAGCAAAGGTCCGGCAACAAATCCCCACCCTTTCATCTTCGTCATTCTTCAGCCCACAGCCCGATTGAAATATCAACGATTGGGAACTCCCAACCACGGACTGCCCAAATCCCATCATGTTGTGTATGTGCTCCCAGCAACCCTGCTGCATATAGACTGTCTTAGATCTATCACTTATACAAGAAGCCCTTGCTTCCGCAGAAATCCCATGCGTAGCTCTCGCCTGAATGCTCCGCAGGCTTCTTTCCAGCTTATTCCTATTTACGAATTCCTTTCCTATCTCCTGTTTCCCATTTCCCATTTCCCATCTCCTGTTCTATGTCTACTTTTATTGCTTCTGCGTCTACTTCTATTCCCATTTCCATTGCTATCTATATACTCCATTTGTTTTTGTTCATGTGAATAACATCCATATGATTCCATACAATTCCATATGACTTGACACAGTTCCTTTTGATTCCCTTGTATATGTATATGTATATAAATATGTATGATACTTCCGTATACGTGTCCATATGTCCGTGCTACTACCTGCCTCGTTCCATGAATACTATATTTCTAATTTCTATACTCGTATACTTACGTCGTACGTAATACTACACTCTGCATCCTGGGGCCGCAGCACATCGGTGCTCGTGATAACATGGAGCAGACGTTCCACATGTAGCAACATCTGCCATGTCCCCCAATCGCAACTTCAACTCTTGGACTGGCCTGGCATTCTGATAGCGGCGCATGGCATAGGTCCTCCTCTTCGAGACCAGAAGATCCGTACACTGCGTGGCAGACAGCCTCGTCGCAGATGAGACATGAGTGGAAGCAAATGAAGACGGAAGGGGTGGCAACAATTGGCAACATTAGCCTCATTAGCCTCAGCTCATCAGACATAGTCACACAGACAGTACTGTACTCAGAACGGAAGATCGTCAAGTGAACCAAGGTGTCAAGCCTGCCTTTCAAGAGCTGACGAACTCTCTCCATCAGCCATGCTCGCATCAGCGCCTCACTTTTGCTTGGCGCTGCACAATCCCTGCATGTGTTGGTATTGCCATTGCTAAAACACACGGAACCAACATATGCAAACATGACTTCTCCGCCTCGTGCAACGAGGTCATGCCACAATTTGTGGAGTTCGCGCTGCGTCTCCTAAAGGTTCTGAAAATTATGAATGGTTGCTCCGACTTTTCACCTAAGATGCGAACGCGGCAGACAGTCGCCCTAATGTACGCAGCCCTGTCCGGATGAAGGGTGGCTTTGGGAGCCGGTTCCGACAACCATGCCATGCTTGAATCCCGGTATCAACGCCGCGCTGAGCGCCGTCTTGCCTAGCGCTCACCTGTCCTGGGCCTGGGCTTGCATGTCATGAACATGGACTTTGACCACCACGTCCTCAAAACTTAAAACCCCAACAACCACCACTTGACGGGCAGGGCGAGGCTGACACATGAAAAGCAGTCACAACCCAGACTTTCGATGTAGACTGGAGAAAACTTGGTTGCAGCTGTGAGTACACCAGGTGTCATGGCAACGAGCTGGTCTTTCTGTGTGGAGGACTTTTGAGAGAGGGAAGGAGGGAGGGAGGAGAGAGAGAGCGAGCGAGAGAGAGCGCGAGGGATCACTCTCAAATATTGTCCTGAACGTCACGTGCAAGGTTCTGGCTGCGCATCGCGTAGCGGTGCGACTCCTGCCAGCTAAGCTTGCTGCCAATTAGTGAATGCAAACACAGCTAAGTGTGCTTTCTTCCTCTTTCCACCTGGTGCACGCTTTCTTAAACGAAGATCTTGCGCCTGCCAGAGGAGCTGCAAAGTCCCTGGGCCACCGCAACAAGGTAAACAAGTCGTGAGTTCATTACGCTCATGAGCCATGTTCGATCATGTTCGCATCCCCGAATGTACATGCAGCGTATTGCAGCGTCTGGTGCAGCTACGGAAGCGGAGAGCCATTCTTGTGTGCTGTAGTTGATGTGTGGCCCTGCCGTTCGCGATTGCAAAACAACTGCAAAAAAAGACACTCCGATACACAGTGACTAATCTTGCTTGAAAGGTTCGTGCAAGGATGTGAAGAGCCGTCTCGCAGCCCCTGCCGATGGAATTGATGTCTGCACCTTGCAACGAGGCTGAACACCCTCGTTATAGCTCAAAAAGGTCAAACAATTGAATCTGCTAAAGCATGCTGACAGCTACAGAAGGGTTCAGTGCTGCAATAGGAGCATTCTCAGTGCTTGCTCACTGCTGCGCAGATGTGCGCAGCACATCACGGCACCTGCAAGGAGAAGCGCGTCCAGCTTGGCTGTGGCGCCACGAAGGGACGATCGCCGACCACTCAATGCTGCGCGGCATGTGGCCCGCGCCTGGCTCAGACTCCGAAAGTGGGCTGCAGCAGTCCCAAAACACAACTTTCTACGTCCCTGTTCACTTCAAGTCTCCGCCGGACCCAGGTCACCACAGCTGGCTCCGGCAGCCACACGTTGAGCCGCGAGCAGCAAGCCGCCAACAGCTCCACGGTCTGGAGGTTGTAAAAGTGTTGTAAAGATGGGCTGACCACGCTCTAGAGGGAAAGGTGGTGGGTGGCCCACAATCCCTGACATCTAGACATGGTGTGACATGGTCTGACTATGTTGCAATTGATGGGAGGCGTTCCAACTTCTCAATTCTCACCATAGAACCTACCACCGTTGCCCAACCCGCTCCAATTTACCAGACTCGTTCCTGGAGAGCGCTGGCAATAGAGCAGGCTTGGGACAATCTCGGGCTGACACCTCTGGAGCCGCACCAATCTGAAGGGCCAGGTGAAGTGCAGGGGTTACCTGTGCATTCGAGGGGAACGCATTGCGAACCATTGCGAGCTGCCAAAAAGAACCGAGAAGCATCGGCTGAGGCCGCCAGGAGCCTCTCCGCCTCGACTAGGTCGCCCTCTGCAACCTCTCAGCAGTCTTAGCATCTCTGCGCACCCTTTGAGAACCAAGCTCTGGATTTGCTGGGCACCCTACAGCCAAGGCAAGCCTTTCACTCTCACCATCCGACAGCCGAAGAGCCGCGAGCCTTGTGACTCTACAACTGCGCGCAAGGATTTCCACCAAGTCGACACCATCCAAGAGCCAGGCACATCACGCATGCTCGATCCACCTCAGTTTGCAGTACTCGGCATACTTGGCGCGCCTTGCACCTCTCGTGACTCTCAAGGCCCGTACAGGTGAAGTCAGTGCCGAAAAACTCTCCAGACCTTGGAGTCTGAGGCACGCAAGCAGTCAGCGAAGTGCGCAATGCTGGCGAAGAATGTCTTACAAACTGTTCCACACGCGATGGAAAGGTCAACGTTATGCACCAAATAGATCCAAATAGCAGATTCCACACCGAAATATGCTTTATTCGTTGACAAAATTTCGAAGCCCACCTATACACGTTCCAGGCCAGGAGTTTATAGGACCTTTTCAGCCTCAGTTGTGGCCCAGATACGTGCGATTTAAAATGGAACTCGAAACCGAGCTCGAACCCGGAGGGACAAGGCTCTTGGGTCGAAGATCCAAGTCCGTAGGGGGAAAGCCTGCAACGCCACTCAAAACAGCAAGGATCAGTAAGGTAAAACATGCTTGTCCAAGGCCACCGGCGAAAACAAAGCGGTGGTGGCCATTGAAGCTTGCGCGTTGTCGACAATCGGAAATACAACAGCTGAAGTGCACAACATAACAGTCGGACCACCGGCAACGCACATGCTAAGCAACGGCCAATGGCATCAACGCAGAGGAGGCCCTGGTAGGCAGTACACACACACACACACACACATGTACTCATTCACGTGCATTGCTGCACCACGCGAAGCCTGACGTACCACGGATTGCAAAAGCCCTCCAGCACTGAAAAGAAATAAAGGAGACCCCCCCCAGAAAATAGAGAAAGAGAGATCGACGAGCCAGTGCAGAAACAAGCCAAAAACCGGAGATGCAAAGTTCGGAAATGCAAGATTCCAAGCATGCTCGGTGGTGCGGGCAGCCTCGCCACGCCTGCGCAACGCCGTGTTACGTGTTTGGAACGGCAGGGCCGTACAACAGCGCAGAGCTCCTGCAGCATCCTGCAGGCTTTAGGCTTTAGGCTTTAGGGTTTAGGGTTTAGGGTTTAGGGTTTAGGGTTTTAGGGTTTTAGGGTTGTTCTTCTCCAGGTCGCAAGCCACGAGCCCCACCCATAGCACACCAAGTCACCAATGACCTTGTGGCGTTGGGTGCGCTCCGGCTCCAGCCACACACATGCCCGCATGGCGCCCGTGCACCATCACATTAGGCGCACTTTCAATCACCGGCTGCCTCCTCGACAATCCCCCTGCGAACTTCACACAAAACACTTAGTTCCCGATGGTTCTTGCTAAGGTTGTAGCTCCGAAGCACTCAACCGGAGGCCGCGGTTTACGGAAGAGCCTGTTGGAACTTTTGCGAAACACTTCGTTCAGAAGTCATTGTCTGGAGGCTTGGTTCAACAGAGAATAAAGGGTCCTTTAGAAGCCTGAAGCTGAGCCCGAAAAACCTTGATTGCAGTAGCCGACTGATCTCGCAGCGAAACATCGCGATCCGGCGACGCTCGTCAATGCTCATGCGCTTGTCTAGTATATAAGAGGAACTCGGGCACGGCAATTTCAAACACTTTGGTTTCGCTGGGGCTCGCTTAGTCTCTTGCGAGGGATCTCGTGGATCCCACAATGAGCCGCCCCACCTGCCACAGCCGTTCAAATCTCAGACATGCCATCAGTTCGATCCGCCCCTTTGCACATCACATCTCCTCCTGGCATGTTTTGCTCTGTGGCTATGAGGCTCCGACCAGTCTTCCATTGACCGCCGCATGTCAGGGCGAGCCTGGGTTGCAACGACAGAACGCTAATTTTTGCTTGTAGCCTATCAAGAAAGCCAAGGCACCGCCAAGCATGGATCGTTTCGCATCACCGCTGGAATCATGGACGCCTGCCGAAGCGCAGAAAGCCTTTCGCATCTCGAACTGAACCTGAAGGCTTAGACCAAAAAAGACTGTCCGACCTCCGACCTGCCCGACCCGGTGTCTAGCTCAAACTGTAAGCAACATCAGCCTATCGACTGCAGGGTCCAGATCGCTGCCTTGAGTTCGGAACCCCATGAAGCTAGCAAAGGCAACAATGCCACAATGGAAGCCATTCCGAAACTGGAAAAACCTGATTCGGGAAACCAGGATTCGGGACACTCGCCTATTCAGGATACGAAACTGGAAAACGCGGATTCGGGAACCGGAGATTCGGGAAACTTCAAAGTGCGGATTCGGAAACTGAAAGCGTTCGGGAAACCCGGATTCGCGAAACCAGCTGATTCAGGAAACTGAAGCACGCGGAGTCGGAAACCAGCTGATTCAAACTGGAGCACGCGGACATGAACATCGTCATCCCCGCCCACCCCCCCCCCAACCCCCCCCCCCCAACCCCCCCCCCAACCCCCCCCCCCCCACCCCCCACCCCCCACCCCCCCCCACCCCCCCCCAACCCCCCCTGGATCGCGCGTTCGCAGTTTCCTGAACCGCGTGTTTTCAGTTTCCTGAATCTCGTGGTTTCCTGAATCGCAGTTCCTGGATCGCACGTTAGTCCACACAATGGCGTGGGGAAGTAAGAATGAACCCAACGGATGCCTTGCCAGCTTTGTGCATGGCTGTCCCGCGGCACTATCTCTTTAGGAACGTTTCAGCTTCGGCAGCCCTCGGCTGTTGAATGCATTAGGCGACGTCAATCTGCAAGAACCTGACCGGACAATGCTGACAATGCTACCGCGCGATCATGCTACTTGAAGCTCGTGGCTGCGAAGAGCACGACATTCAAAAGGCAAGCAAACCGTTGCAAAGTGCTTCAGAAACAGTGCACACGACAACACGCAAACCCCTTTTCTTGGTGTACATCCCCGCACCGTACTGGAACAGTGACTGATGGTCGCAGAATCGCCCCCAGCTTGCAGAATCTTTTCCAAAAAAGAAGCCCAGCAGTGGATTCTCATAATCTATCTATGCACAACCAGGATCACAGCAAGCTGCACATGGACTCCCACTCATCCAACTCCCGTACACAATGCAGCACCCTGTACAAGATGGGCTGCGGCTGCGAGTCAGAGCTCAAGCTTCTGACGCGAAAGGAAACGAAAGAGACCACCACCACATCACATGGTTCTGACAGATAGCTTTGAACATCTCGTAACACATTGACACATTGAGAATGGAAAAGATGCGAAAAGTTATAAAAGCCATCGCAGATATTTCAGTCAAAGCAAAGCAAAGCCATCAGCTTCCTCTCGCCCGCGCAAAGGGTGCAGGTCGTTTTGTGCCTGAGGACATTGAGGACAACGTCAAACGTCGTCCACCAGCTGCCGAGTCGAGCTAGTCCACACTCCAAAACTCCTCCACAACGTGCCTCGGCTGCCGGCAGCGGACCACCACCACCGCAGCGCCGCTCGACGAAGGCTGCAGGGCCGCGGCCTAAGGGGAAGGCATACGGCAGGCAAAGCACGAGATATTGCGCGATACGGCATCCTTTGGACCATCTCCCTTGGACCATCTTGCACTCGACAAAGCAGTCTAAGCCACTTAAGCACTAAGGACGACCAAGCTCCAGACTCAGCGGTACCGGGGCATCTCCCGGTCCTCTGTCACCGGTCACACTAAAAAGATCTTGTGCGCAGAATTGCATTGTTCGAATCCCGAGTGTCTCCTTGGCCGAAAGCCGCAAGGTCACGCCTGTGAAAAGCGTAACCATTGGTACATTCAAGGAAATGTCTTGTTGGCATGCAAAACCAAACCTCCTGAGAAACGCAATCCAGATCTGTCATTTGTCGTTTGTCGCTATGACTGCTGGATCCGTTTGTTGGAGTGCATGCTGGGCGGAACTTGTTTACTGGCAACGTCGTGTTGCCGGTATCGCGGTCCACGATAGCACGAAGCCTGCTGCCCAGACAGCTGGCACCGCCAAGCGTGCTACATGCACGCTGAAGCTTCTCCGATAACTCCAATTGAGATAAGTAAGTCCTTCTGAGTCACTGCCATCAGCACTTCATCAGGTATGCAGGTACTTGCTTAAGTGCTTGGAACAACACTGCTTCTTTCAACCTGCATGGCTAACTTGACTTGCTGTGCTTCAAAAGCGTGGCCGAACACAATCAATGGCCTCGATGACGCAGGTCCCGAAACAGACTTGCCAGCATACCTGCTACACTGTTCTTTGCATTACAGACTACTCGAAAGTTCCAGTCATTCTGTTCAGACCAATCTGTAGATACGCAATCACCCAGCCTTGTGCCGGTCGGGGACGACGCACGTGACACGCGTGTGCTTCCTGCACTCACCTACAATTTCAAAGCGCAGGCACCACCATAAGACGCTGCAAGAACTTCGAATATTGTGGTCCAGAAGAAGCATCTAGAACGACGGCCTGATCATTTCATGCATTCGTGTTATCCATCACTATCCGCATGGGAATGGCCTGCGGAGGAGGCGGAGGCCAAGCCTGTTAGAATCAACACTTGACGCCGATTTGGCGAAAATGTTTCACTACTCCACTTGCCTCCGGCAAGTCAGCCCATGGAGGAGGCGGCGGATACAGGGGCGCCTTGACCAAAACATAAGAACAAAGCTTCACACATCTCCGATTTCTCTCCGGTAGCTCCAACTAGGGACTGCGCGCTTGCCCACGGCTCACGCGGGTCACGTGGGTCACGCAGATCTCGATAGTCTGCCATCAGTCAAGGCATATCAGTTTGCCTAGTGCAAGTTCAAGAAACGTGTGAAGTTTCGTATTGCGACACCTTGCCTTGGGCGCTACCTGCCGCGGCAACTGCAGCTGCTGCTGCGGCGCTGACAGGCGATGGCAAAGGCACCCAGAAGTGAACACCTGCACTTTTGACAGTCGCCGTTACTTTTTTTCGCAGCACTGCAACCACTATGCAACCGCTCCTCCACCCCACAGCTGCTGTGGCACCCGCCGGTCCGGAGACAGTGCCCGACCGGAGGGTGAGGCGGCCTGGTTCCATGCACCTGGGCTCAGTGCCAATAGATGCCAATAGCAACACCTTTAAATGGGCCGGTGTCTTTAACACCACACTGCACCATGCAGATCACACGTGGTGGTTGCTGCTTTGAAAAAATCCCCATCCACAGAAGTTGACCGGTGGCACTGCTGAATATTTACAAACTGCGAGAGCCAAAATGAAAGCCACAGTTTTGCTAGCCATGCCAGTGTTCTTGGCAACTGGCACGGTGCGGCAATCCGCGCAGAGATGCGCGGAGAAGAGTCCCTTGCTGCCGTGCGCAGCCTCTTGGTGGTGTGGCGGCCGTCGTATGTCATGTTGACCGCTGAGCGTGGCTTTCTTTGGTTTCTCCAACACGTCTGGCTTGTGTTGCAAAGGAAATGGGAAGCTCGTCTGGGAGCACTTCGCACCCTGCTTAAAGCTTTCTCCACCTTCAACGAGGAATATGGCGGCATGATGTGCACCAAGCCATGTCTGCGGCACCAAGCCATTGCAGGCACCAGAATCGGTATGGCCGCGATGCCATTGCAAGCTCCAGCTCTAGATGCTCTAGTCGTCAAGTTGCGTGCGTGGGCAGCTCAAGCAGATGTAGAGCTGTAGAGGGGGGGGGGGGGGGGGGGCATGGGAGAGCCAGGGTTAAGCAACTCCCGGCTTGGCGGCTTGATTTGACGTTGTCTACACCAAGTTGGGGGGATGGGTCGCTTGCACTTTCCAAAAATAATGACTCGCACTTCAGGCTGCCAGCCCTGAATCGGAAAGCCGTGAGAACAGGACGCAAAGGCTCTGACATCTTCAGCGCACAGCTTTAGAATTGACGGCCTATGTCGGCCTATCAGTTTGAACTAAGAGCAGAATGCAGCAATGGTGCAGCAGCAACAGTTGGCACGGGGAAAAAATGTGAAGCGCTGTGCACTGGCAAACTGGGCAGTCTAGACATGTCTAGACCAGAGCAAAGCACGCACAGCTTGGTTTGCTCGGATCCGCACATCGTGTGTTCGCTGATGCTGCAGAAAACCTCAGTGCAAGCTACCTCCTTTGCCGCAACAACATCCGCACACTGATCTTGAGCTGAGACGCCGCTCTGAACAAAAGTAGCACACGTGACCAAGCTCCTCCTGGGCAACGAGGCAAGTGACACTGCGGATATGCATCTTCTACATAGACCTACATCTAAATTCACAGATCAGTGCTTGAGAACATATTGCAACCCTGCATAACCCTGCTTGAAATATTTTGAGACGTGCATGCTTGTTGTCCGGGTTTCCGCGTAGCGGTCCAGCATGGATCCAAGGTGCCTGGCTGCTTACGACAGAGAAGAGCATGCAAAGAGCCAAGCTTCACTCGATTTCATCCGCAGATCAGAAGCAAACCCTGGCCAAACTGCTCAGAGCCACCGGATCCATTCTGCTCCTTCAGAGGTCTCGGCAATCAGCTGCCTTCTTTGCCTTAGTCTCGCAGTTAAGCTGGCCCTCTGGTAGAACTGGATCTCTGTCAGAACGCCTGCCGCGGGCTCTATGATCTAGTCCTGTCATGTTGTCGCCCCAGCTGAGCATGATGCTGCTCCATTCGCCATAGGCACATGTCTTTGGCCCGCAGAAGCCGCTCGGCCACAACATGCCTGTTCAGCTCGATGCATTTTCCCGAACCCAAGCTTCTAGCTACCGATGCCCGCCAAAACTGTTAGCTGCTAATCCACACACCCCTCTCGGCAATCCCAGAAAGCCTCCTGCATAGCACGGTGACTTAGGAGGTGCCTCCGCAGCTTGTCAGCCCGCATGCGGGCTTCGAACGGCACATCGTCGATAGGCACCTCCACCTCTAAGAGGCTCTAAACCACCAAATGTCGTGTCTGCTCGAATCAGTGTGCACGGTGAACAACTTGAGCTGCACAACAGTTCACGGCACGTACACCGGAGTGCACAGAAGCTCCCCTTGCAACTGATCACCCAGCCTGCGGTAAGGAACAGGCACGAGAACACAGTGCATCTGCTGCTGCGTGCAGGTCTGGAAACTCAGCACGGAAAGCAGCCTGTCGCACTCAGCAAGAGTCTGGTACCATTCGACGCTTCAGCATCACAGCTAGGATTTATCATGCCGCTTCGTGAAAGCGTGGCGTAGCTCCAACTCACAACTTGAACTACTTAAACCACGGTAAGGTGAACCAGTAACCAGGCATAACCAGGCGCTGGGATCCGGAAACCATCCCCTCTTCCCGCCCCCCACGGCTCCCACGCATCATGCACGTCCCTCACCATGCTTATTCAACTTCCGTCATACTCTCAACAGTGAACCCCGATCTTTCTACAAGCTTACACATCATAGCTGCCGGTCGAGCCACGGCCGTGCTGGAGTGACTGCTTCCATCGGCCTGTCGGAGGGAACTACGGACAGCGAGCCCGGCGAAACAAAAACTTGAACTTCCAGTTAAGAAAAAAGAAAGGTTCAACAAATGGAAACCGAGAGAGCGAGAGCATTGAGTAGCGCTGCGCCACACTTACAAAAGCATTGTTGCAGGCACGCAGCCCGGCAAGCAGCGTTGGGCAACCCGGACAGATGAGACTCTGAGAGCATGTCTTGGCACAGGACGGCTTAGGCCGCTTGGGCTCTCAGATTCTTATACACATTTAAATACACACATTTGTCGTGAAATATGTTTGTTGAGGCTGCATCAGCTTTCTCTATATGGCATTGAACGAGGCTGGACCGTACCCCTTGATATTCCTTCACCTGAGATTGTTGTCAGAATCGATCTGCGAATGTCAAGTCTGCTGCTTTCGATGCTGTCCCGAAAACCTGGCTGCTCCATGCCTGCGCACACCAAGGCCGTGTGGGGGGGGGGGGGCATTCCGGGTCAGGCGAGCCTGCCAACGATCTGGAAAACAAGCCAAGAAAGCGGACACCACACATGCAACAGCCACATTGTTGAAGAGCAAGTCTCCCACTCTCCCACGACCTGCAAGCTACGGTCTGCATTCTCGACCGAAGGCCTGAAGAAGACGCTGGCAAAAGTCCTCGATTTGACCAGCGAGCCGCAAGCGAACGTCCCTCTCACGGGTCAGCACTGCCTGCCCACGGACAAACAGCGAACCCGAACATGCCCATGTGTTGCCAGCTGAGCTTGCTGCATTCACGCACGACTCATGCACTCACTGGCCCGCCTGCTTGAGGCTTTCAACGGAGTTCAAGTGATTCCGCAGCACCTCTGACAAGACGACACATGCCTCCACATGCACTTGCTGGATGTGCAGTTCCGGAGCTTGTCCCTTTGCCAAAGAGTGAGAGTTGCATATCTGCAGCGAGGTTCCCAGCTGTGTGCGATATGTGATACTGACGGCACATTCTCCATCCATATGAGATGAGTGCCTCTGATCACCATCCCACTTGCACCTCAAAGTCTTCGAGAGCCTCGCGCTCGGCCTTCGCATGTAAAACACATGGTGGACATGACTGTTTGGGCTTTAGCCTTCGCACAAAATACTCCTTTCACAACAGTCATATTTGTCAATGACGCAGCCTCGCTCCCACTCCTTCAACAGTGTGGCTCCACAGGTTGCAGGCTGCGGGAAGAGACTGCTGCTTGTTTGGGTTCAAAAGTTCGTGTAATAAGTTGCTCCTTGTTCCTTCCGCACGGCATAGATGCGCGTCGCTCGAACGACAAACACAAGGGGTGGCCACGCAAGTCCGTGGGGATGGCACGCATCTGTGGACACGCTTGCACGTCATGCTTGCATGTCACACTTGCATGTCAGAGCCAACGGACAAGGCTCCTTCGACGTGTCGCCGCGAAACATCTACCAGATTTGGTTTTCGGCTTGAAGCTCCCGCATGCTCCCGCGGCGCCCTTGAATATGCTGGCAAGTCCGGCCAACTTTCTACTGATAGCTTGAATTTATGCCTGAACGTCCTGAATACGACTTGTTCAGACCCAGACTCGGGTTCGCGAAGACACGCTGCCCACCTCCCTGCCGAAGGTATAACAAGGAAAATGCAGCTCCACACCTCTAGGGCTTAGAGCTTGAAGGAATTACGTAATCGAACGTTCAACAGAAATGCTCGAAACCCAGGCCCTTAAGTCTTACAGCAAACCCAGCAAGCTGCAACAGCACAGCAACTTAGCAGGTTGTTCCAGGCAACGCTCACACCACTGCCGCCACTACAACCAAACTTTGCTGTTTTCTGTTGTACTGCGGTACATCTTCGTCTGTTACACTCAAACGCCCGAACACCCCGACCAGCGTGACCGGCAGGCATGCGGACTCGAGACAGGCTGGGCAAACACGGCAAACACGGCAACAACGCAGACCCGACCATGCACGTTGGATGCTCGAGATTGGAATGGACGAAATGGACATGCAAGTAGAGCACCGTCGTGTTAACGTTGGTCGACAGAACCTCAGCGAGATCATTCGTGCCTCGACTGAGGCAACCCAAGCTGAGGTGTCCTTTGACTACCGAAGGGCTTTTCCGAGGAAGGGCAATCAAAAGCTGACAGCTCGAGCGGCATGGCCTTCGTACCCGACCAGGGTTCAGGCTTTACGGTTTGGGGCTTCCCCGTGAGGATCCGCCCTTGCACCGAAGTAATCGGCTTAGACAATAAACCCTCAAGGCCCCCAAAAGACCCCCTCCCCCCGCCCAAATGCACTGCTCGACAGGCTCTGCTCCAGCTGACCCTTTCCGATCCTCGAAGGCTAGAAAAAAAAATGTGCACGAGGGGGGGGGGGGAATGGTGGGGTACTACAAGAACTACAAGAAGGTCTCCCAACATAAAACGCTGCGAAAGGAGACACAGAAGCACACTTCCTTTGAATTGGCCGATTCATGCATGAAAAGTTGTTGTCGTCTCTTGAAACAATAAACTTCGTCAGACCTTGCAGGACTTGCAATGTAGAAGCCGAGCTTGAAGCTTCAAGAGACAGCTAGCAACGCCTCTGCACAACGCTGTCGCAGCTCACCAGAGCGCGCTTCAATGGCCTGACACTGGTGAGAAGCCCCAAAATGCTCGACGAGGCTGAGTAGAGTGAAAAATCTGCAAAATGGTGGAAAAATGGTGCAAAGAAGCTGTCAACTGCCCAGTCTCGAGCCTGGACAGCCGAGTCCAAATCCCTGCGGCAGCCACGAAGTTCTGGCAGCAGCTGGCGTGCACCCTGGCACACGTGGCTCAGCAATGCTCAGCATGTGCACCACATGGCTAATGCACACGTGGACAAATCGCAACCACATCCGGCCTGGAGTTTTGACCGGAAGTCCTGCTTTCAACACAGCTGAGTCGAACTACCAGCAGCAGAGTACGAACAAAGGGTTTCGGAGATATTCTCTAATTTCGCATATTGGGCTTCGGCTTCATGGTGGCTTCACGTGGCTTTTTTTGGCCGGCGACCGACAACATTTTGATACAGCATTTGGGACTGCAGTTTTCATAGCCTGAAGCTGGAGTTGCTCTCTGGAGAAGTCACGGCTGGCCAGCTCCTGGGACTGTCGCAGTTCGGGATGCAGAAAATGCGACATTAGTCTCGACAAGATGCGAACCTATGCGAACCTATGCGAACCTGTGCGAACCTATGCGAACTCATCAGAAATCAACGCGACTTGTCACATTCCAACTGCCTCAAGTCATCCCACCGGGCAGTTCAGGGCCATTCTCATTGCCAAGTGGCAGCTTGCACCTGGACAGGCACTTCACGGGAAAGCCACCAACTCCATGCCACCTGCACCTAACCGACTCAACCGAATATGCATAATATCAGGCACGCAGCCGCGCCTCCACAGATTTGGATGGCTTTCGCTGCGTTTCAGGCGCTGGCAAAGCACTTTGCAGAGCACCTGTCCGGTCGGTGGCTGTGGGCTGAGCTTGAAGTGCTCAGATGTGGGATGGAATAGCACATCTTCAACTTGGAGAAGGTTAGTAGATTGCATCACGACCTATCAAACTCATTGGCAGGCATAGAGGATTCGGTACACAATGATGTTGCAGAGGGCTTGCTGAAGAGGCACAAAGAAGGTTTACTTGGGGCAACACTTGCACTAGTCTGCACGTGTATTCTGCATCTTACAAACAAAACTAAGTTGTAGGACAAAGATGCAAAACATCCCACGAAACAGCTGCGGGCAAAATGCGCTTTAGAACCATGTGTAGTATTCTTTGGTTTTTGGTTACATGATTTGTGGTCGAGGCCTTCTTTGTATAAAGAGGCAAAAACGCTGCAAATAGCAGCGTTTCGGGCATGATCGCAAATGGCATGAGCACATGTGACAGTGCATCTGGTTGCAGAAACATCAATAATTCTTCTGCAACATGTTGTATAATAATAATAACAATACTAATAATAATAATAATAATAATAATAATAATAATAATAATAATAATAATAATAATAATAATAATAATAATAATAATAATAATAATAATAATAATAATAGTGATAATAATAAAAAAAATACAAATAATAATAATAATAATAATAATAATAATAATAGTAATAATAATACTTAATAATAATCACGCGACACAGTCCAGTGTTGTTGACAGCGCGCGTCTTGTTCCAGAATTGTCACACATCCTTTTGCATCATGATGTACGAAAAGCAAAAAAACAAACGTTGTAAGTAGCAGTGTTTTGGGCATAGTTAGTGTAACATGGTCGTAACCCCCCACCGATCCCCCACCAACTAACCCCCGTTTTGCGCGGCAAACGAGAGGGATGTCCTACATCCCTAACCCCTATAAAACTCCTCGCCCTAAACCCTAAGTATATCCACAGTCTAAATCCAAGATCCAATCTGCAGCGCCTGGGCGTTTCGACAAACCCCCCGAGTACCCGTACCAGACATCATATTCATCCTCTACGATCTCATACGATCTCCTACTCTTGCCATCTCATACCCTGACGGTCCTTGACACTGCTCATACCAACTCATATTGCGCACTCACCATTTCGAGGCGCCTGGGTCCACAGCGCCTACAGGGCCTCTGACAGGGCCTCTGCCGCGTGCCGAGTCAAAAATGCAACCCAAGGTTTGCAAGCGCCTGGTGCTGGCAGGGCTCCCGCACTGGGGGCACCTGGCCTTCAGACAATTGAACAAGTGTCTGTCATGTGAAGTCATGTGAAGTCATGGGTGGGGCTGTACGGCTGTATTTTGCTTCCGGGTCTTGGAGCACGTATCGGCTCTCATCAAGAGCCAGCACTGAAGGCTTTGCACAATTTCAACACGCGTGTTCTCTTGGATGACACGAATTACCCCGCTGCCAGAGAATCCGATGCCACTTCAGGGACACCATCGCGGACACGTCTTGAAATCTTGCGCCAAGGAGCCCTTGTGATGGCAACTGCGACGCCTGCAACCTGATTTGCGATCCATCAAGTCAAGCCAACAAGCTATCACTAGGCGATGGCTTCGTAAGATGAACCCATGCAATCCAGCCAGCTTGCGGAGCTTGCGGAGGTTGCGCAGCTTGCGCAGCTTGCGCGGCTTGCGGAGGTTGCAGCGGTTGAGGTGCACTCGGTGCGCTCGGTGCGCTCCACATCTCCCTCATCTCGCGCATCAGCTCGTAGAAAGGCCTGGCCTCACCGCAGAGGAAGACCACCGATGATCTCAAAGGATTCTCCAAAAGAAGCTTATCATAGTCTCAAAGAGCCCGAAGTCCAAGCCTCGCTCGGGCGCATGCCCGGGGAGGCGGACCTGTAGGGAGAGGCCTCACGGGCCTCAGCTCTGCATCTCTGTAAGGCAGCACACGAGCCATGGTCAGCGTTGTGAGGAATTCTGAGACTCACTGCTGGTGGGGCCGGCGGAGCTGGCGGAACCGAGTGGATGGTTCCCTGCACGACCCATGCACGCCTGCACCAGCGGTTGCAGACTTCGCTGAGAGATGCTCAGAGCCTGGCTTGCTACTTTTCCCAAAAGCGAGACAACGTTTGTGCAACATGGGTGTGATGCTTTATAGAAGTATTTGGGAAACCCCATGCGGCACACGAGCATGTGTGGTCTTTTAGCAGCATCAGTTGTAGAGTGACTTCCTTACCTTCCATGGAAAGAGTGCCGGGTTTCTTCGCTGTGTGCCTTTCCCATTGGGTGCAGGGGCCGCCCTTGTGATGTTTCGGGTGCGGAGGGGTGCACTTGATGTTTTCATTTGCTGGTGCAGGTGCATTAGTTGGCTGCGCGTGTGTGTGTGTGTGTGTGTGGATGTGCGGGATAACATTGCTGTGCTTGCTACTGGTACGGCTGCGGGCTGCACTTGTCTGGTTTGGTGCAGGTATTGTTGCGGGCGCAAGGGATCGCAAGGGCACGTATTTGCTTTGACGGCGTGAGGCGGGTGCTGTTGCGAGCGATGCGTTCTTTATTTTGCTGTGGGTGCGTGGGCATGGAACCTCAGAGAACCTACAAGCACGCTAAGTTTCGCAAAATCCCTTAATCCTAAACTCCCAGACAAGCCTGACTGAAAATTGCGTTGATCCCCCACCACCTGCCATTAGGTGTCGCTATTCTGGTTTGCCACTGGTTTGCTACAAAACAACACCGAAAGATATGATTTACAAGCATGTACAGAACACAGGCTGCACGTGGCGGCACCAGCAAAGGTCCCAGAAAGAGCGGCGAGGGCCAAAAAACAAGGAGAAATCCCTGCAGTGAGCCAAGCAACCAAACCCCACCAAGTAGACCCTGAACCAGTCACAGCAAGGGACAGTACCTGATTCATCCAGTTTATGCGTCCGGCGTGCTGCCATACGTATTCGTTCAACAAGTGGAGCATGTTGCTGCATGTTGCACCCCAACACAACCTTGTAGAGTCAACGAGCAGGAAGGTGCTGAAACAACACGTTCTCGCAGCGCCCCCGCAAGAGTCCCGGACTCTGCCTTTCGAGAAGAAAATGGAAAGGCAAGTCAAATCTGAAAATGCGCTCTGCTTTGGTTTTTTTATGCGGACCACTGAAGGCTGAGGGAGTGTGCACCGGCAAAAGGAACAACTCAAAACCCATGCCGCGGGCGTTTTGCTTCTGATCGAACAGAAAGCAACTGCCGCGATTGTAAATACACTGATGCAATGATCATGGTCTGTTGTCGTTGGGATGCTTGCGAGAGAGAGAGGGAGGGAGACAGAGAGAGAGAGAGAAAGAGAGATGCAAAGTAAGACTGTTAAACCAAAAGTTGAAGCTGGAAGTCTGAGTTTGAAGAATTTCGACTTTTTGTGCAAAGAGTGTGCAGCCTGTCTTCAGCTCCTTCCAGAGAAGATCGCGGTACTTCGGGTGCCATCGCCCCTGAGCTCATCTGGCCTGAAACAATGAGAGTCTGGCACAATGCTACGATGTGAAATGGGGTTCGTGCTTGTTGTGACCTCAAAGCACACAAAGCACAACGATGCCAGAAAATCTTATTGGCCTGGTCCGGCAGCCACGTCGCTTTTCTGCAAGTCTACCTGCATGTCGTTCCCCAGGGATGGGCCCCCTGGCAACAAACGCTTGTTCACTGTGTAAGGCTCTCTGGGAAAAACGGTCTCTTCTCACAGGATGCCTCCAAGCTCTTGTCTGGAGTTCGCACGAGGCGGAGGGAGCAAAGGATGCTGCTCCCATGGTTGAGGAGGCCTCCCGATTTCAATGACCGTGAGGACCCCTGGAACGTAAACAACTAAACTTTCCTTGGACGAATGTGTGTAGAAGAACAAAAGGAGCCTTGGGCATTTCATGACATCTGCTCGATGTGACTTGGGCGCCTGCTGCGCGTAGCAGAAGAATCGCGAGTCTCATTTGACCTGACGAACACAGCCGCCATCAAACCACCTGCCACATCTCCGAAACAAAGCGACTGCAGCGCCCACTGTGCTGCGCACCTGCCCATCCTCTCCTAGCAGAGACAGAGTTAACTCCCGAAGTCTTGATTGGCTTCTCATCTCTCGCTTCAGAATAAATGGAACTACCAAATGATGCAAACAAGGTTTTAGCTCACCATACTTGTGTACCTTGAATTGCGTAGCACGGCTGTCCTCTCCACAAGGCAGGCCAAGACCTGCAACAGATCTCACACTTCTTCATCATGGCAACATCGCAATGCATCGCAGCAATCTGTGCTGTGGACTTGCCAAGAAGCCTTGCTCTTTCTGCCTGACAGGAGCAACTCCATCTTTTCTGGAACTTTGCTCACCTAGCGAAGATGTGCACGCAATAGAAGCCATCATCTGAGGATGGTTGTGCCATCCATGACTTACGCGAAAACAAAACAATATTCATATCTAGACATGTACTTTCGACATGTGATCAAGGCGCGCCTGATCCTGTCCCCTCTCCCCTCCCATTCCACCAACGAGACGACGTCGGCAGGATTCAAAGCCTTTTTCCTCTTCGGGCATCGGAAAAGGGACTTCGTTTGACGTCCGACTTGTGCAGCTTGAGGACACTTCATTCTCGGCACTTTCGGAATAGAGA
Organism: Symbiodinium natans; assembly: GCA_905221605.1. Classification (NCBI taxonomy): domain Eukaryota; class Dinophyceae; order Suessiales; family Symbiodiniaceae; genus Symbiodinium; species Symbiodinium natans. The sequence continues at coordinate 310,267 of CAJNDS010002239.1, read as the reverse complement.
TAGTCTAGTTGGTGCACAAGTCGATGTCTCGTCCTCATCCTAGCTGGGGGCAAATCTGTTTGAAATAAAACGCATCAACCAGGCTGAACACATCGAAAGGGTGACTTATTGGAATGGGCCTTCCTTGTTTTCTGCTGGTTATAATGGAAATCAAATGTTAACTTGCACTTGCTGATTTCTGCCATGTTCTGCATACCCGGCATACCCTTTGCATTCTCCTCGAGTGTATGTAGACGACGCCCGCGTTGCCGCAGGAGTTTCACGAATCTCGTGTACCACTTGACATCCTCGAATGTGTTTAGTCCCTACTAACCAGATTTGTACATTGCCGTCGCATGTTGACGCTCGTCATGCAGGAAGAAATTAGGAAAGTGCGTTTACATCATTTGCGCAATTGTGCCAGTGTACTCTGAGAGACTCCCGCAACACATGTTAGCCTTTAGGATCTTTCAGGGCTCCATGTCTTCAGGGTTTAGGGGTCTTTTTAGGGAGAGAGTCTGTTGGCTTTATGATCTGGAGGGCTCAGAGTCTTTAGGCTTTAGGGCCTTTAGGGGGTCAGGGTCTTTAGGCTTCGGGGGTCTTTAGGATTCAGGGGTCTTCGGGTCGACAAAGCCAACACAAGCAAAAACATCCCGAAGTAAGAAAAAGCATGAAATTCGCGTTTTTAAGAATGGCCGATTGTTTGCCCCGAACGCAAGAAAGCGCTGCAAAATAGCCAGCGAATTTGCCAGTCGCGACCTCATTGTTGCCGACATTTTTTGCGCCATCCATACATGTGCAAAAACCCTCGCTTTTCATCCTGCCAACAATAAATAGGCTTAAAAAAACATGGGAAAATGCGCATAACACAACAAACCAAGCGCATAAATGCACGCCTGTAAACCATGCGGCGGGAAACTTGTGCACATTAAACAATCAAACCAATGAAACGGACATGCTAATGGAGCGGGCCCTTCTTAAATCTAAATTCTTAAAGTTACCGGATAACTCGCATTAAACTAGCATGTTGAGGGAGAGCCGTCGAAAAGTAGAAAATGCTCGGTTGTGTTTTAAAATAGAAATTTTGGCGAAACGGTCTCGCCAAGGCGCCGCGTGCACTCCGCATTTCGAACAGCGACCCGCTTTCGTACCGCAGCAAGCACTGCCTCATGCACCGGCCTAGATCCCGCGCTCCTTCCTCCCCGCCACGTAAAGCAAGGCTCTCAAAGAGCTAGCCGAAGGGCCTATGCAGCCTACTGCGCTTCTAAACATCAATCGTGGACATTGTTTCTTCTTCTGGTCGGCTGAGGCATCAGGCATCGGCTTTAAGAATTCGCACGGCTTGCGACTGTTGAAACTTTGCGAGTTTTTCACGGCCTTCGTTTCATGGGATGCTCGCGCGGACTTCCAGACCCAACACGACCGAGATACGGTAATACATTGACTGCACTAATTTCCCCGAATTCAAAGAGCAAACCACTGCACGAAGGTCAGCTTATTGTAGAATATTCGTCCTGTTAAGCGGCCGTTGGATTTTAAGTCCTGATTTAAAAGTATGACACAAATGTATACATGACTCAACGGCATGTTGATCAGATAATGGGTGAAAGCGGAACTCAGCCGCTAGGTTTCCTTCTGGAGCACCGAAGCTCAATTGGCCCATCGGCTGTCCCAATAGCTGTCCTTCATTCTCTCTTCGTACCCGCCTGCCCATGTTTCCGTGCCAGAAATTAAAGGAATGCAGCTGGCTTCCTTCCATTCATGTTAAGCACGTGAACTAGACTATGCACGTTTTAAATTTGGTGGCCGAACGAATCCAAGAATGAAGAGTGTACTTCTATCAGCTCGGTTCATGCAAGAAAGGAGAATATGCTTTAGCTTAAACACCCATGGGCCAATAATCATTGAGTTGAATTAAACGTTGATGAGCCTGGGCCTTTGGTGTTTCATGATTTTAAACCGTGTGTTTGAAACCCTGCTGCAAATACCTAGCAATGTGTAATCCCAAACGACTGGTCTTGTCTAACTTAACAGTAACATTGTCACGGGCTTCAAGGAAATTGTAGAGTCACACGTTGGTTTTACGAGTACGAGCTCCCCAAGAACTGCAAGTCGCTTCACTGGTCTGGCTGACACGATTGGAGTTCAACGAGTTCACCTGTGCGCTTTTTGCGGGGTCGAAGTCGTTTGAATGCGACTCAGAAGTCAAGGAAATCAAGAGCTCAGAAATTATCCATAAGCCTGCTCAACCCAACCCCCAAGCTCGAGCCCCCCGCAGGCTGCCTTTGTTGCGACATCAACACGCAAGTCGTCGAAACCTGTAACCTGCTAAATGCGACTGACTGCCGATCCCTGCCTTCAGCAACAGCGACATCCTTCCCCGACTCTGACATTTGTGGCCGACCTTGCTTGAAGCTACTGCACACACGCCTACCGCAAACGCAAGGCAATGCTTTGCTTCCCTAGACTGTGTACACAGTGCGGGGTTCTTGCGTTTGTACTCCAAGGGGATTGGAGTGCAGTGGCCGAACACTTCCGAAGACTTTGCATGTCTTCCGCCAAGTTGCCATAGGATGCAGTGGGGGCCCGAAGGGCGCTTCGGTGGAACTTAAAAAAATGAGAAAAGAAAAGGAACTGTTGTGCTTCGGGCTTCCGGTTCTGTTGGGATGCCCTTCCTTGCGGGTTCCTTGTCTTGTTGACCGGTATTGGATTGGATACGGTAGGATCCCGCCGGGAAGCATTTCTTTACCGGTGCGGGTTCTTGAGTAAAGTGTTCTTTTGTGACTTCGGGTGCCATGCACAGAAAGGTTACGTCACTCCGTGCCAACCTCACCAGTAGGAGCTATGCGACATGGGTGTCAGCAACAGTGTTTGTTGTTGCACACAGGGCATTCAGTTGCAGCAGGGAGGTCCGCAGAAAGGGGTGATGATGCTTCGTCTCATGCAACATTCTCAGACAACGATTATCGCTCACGAGCACTTTGGTGCTGCCGTGGGGTTGGTCCTTCTCTGCAGTGGTCGGGACTGCTTTGTTTGGGCAGATTTTGAGCAGCTTTTTTTGAGATGTCGGCGCAGCTCACTTACGTTGATATGTTGTTTCCTGAATACTCGCCTCTCGATCAGGCCACAACTACAAGCACAGATCTTGGCTTGTTACAGCTTGATCACTGATCATCATGTTACATTGCTCTGGTTATGCCTGGCAACCTACCATCGCAGCAGCTGCTGGCGGCAGAGCTTTCGCTGGCCCAGCTGACGCATCATGTCCGACCACTTTTGTGGCCTGAGATGACTGAGGTGGACCTTGGCTGTCAAACAAACAAATCCACGGCCCCGCACACCATCCGAAAAACCTACAAGGACCTACATGGGCGCAGTCACATCTTGCAACTATGTTGCCTGAAGCTGGCACAGGCAGCGGCTGTGGCCCTCGCAGCATAGGGCAAAACGATGCAAGCACTCGCATCGAACGACTCAGGACAGTCTGTCAAGATGCAGCCGGAACCTGTAGACACCGCAGATTTTCCAGAACAACCGCAGGGTTCCGTTCCCACCGCGATGGCCCCACCTTGAAATCGGATGCCATGCACGCGATGATGAAAAACGAGGCAATGCCTACATGCGGCTATGCTACCTTGCAGATTGTCGGAAGCAGTCGCAATCGAATCCTCATGTTCAGGACCATGTCTCTCTGCCGGAGTTGGCCCAGAGAGTGGCTGCCCAGCACTGCTAGCGCCTCTCCAGAGCACACAAGCACACCAGCTGTCAAATAGACACAGCGTCGCCTGCTGGTGGCTGGCGTGGCTGACTGGGATGGGCACGGCCTCCTTCCAGCTGGCCTGCATCTGTCTAACAGGCTGAGAAATCTGTGCTTCTGAAAACCTCAGTCGAAACCGGACCTTCATTTTTCCATCACAAAACGCAGAACTGCTACTGATATTTTGTCTAATTGGCTCAATTTCCCAACACTGAGACGAGTCGATGGCCTTGACTTGGACATGCTTCCGGCAAGCGAGGGAGGTCACCGGGAGGCTCGCCCCCAGCAGTCCGAACAGCTGAAGTCTCGTTGATCTCACCCTGGCCACCCACTCCAGGCTGGCTGCGCTGGCCTCTCTGCTGTGTCAAGTGCTGTGTCAAGCTCTCAAACAACTTCACAAAAACACTGTAAAATCCAAAGCTCACTTCAGAAAAGATCACACAGAAGCACGCCGACAAAAAGAAACGGGTACGGAGCGTGGCACCCAAGAAAAAATATGCGAAAGAGAGCTCTGTAAGCGTTTCGCTGACGGTCAGCACAGCAGCTGAGAGTTCACCACTCCCGCTAGCAGCCTCTTGCAGCCTCAATGAGAGCACCTTCCCCGAAAAGAGAAGAAAGGAACAAAAACCGTTGGTGCTGGCCGGTAAAGCAATCGTGGCTCCTTGAAAAATCTTCTAGGTTTACTGACGCCCCCTACTGGTTTGCTGACGCCCCCTACTGCTAGCCCACCCATCCCGTGTTTGTGTTTTTGCGTACTCCCAGCGCATTTGGGTTAAGTCGTCAAATGAGAACAGCGCAATGTAACCCGATGTTGGTGGCGTTCCTTTTCTGCTAACGGAGTATAGTACCCTATTTACTTAAACTCCTGGTGCAAACCTATGCGGTAATGTAATCGTGGCTCCCTGACCCGCCCAAAAGCCCTTCGGGTATCGTGTGTATGTAGGAAAGTATGTATGTGCATGTACGCATGTTAAGATACCCTACGTGCTCATCCGTCGTGTGTCCTTCGGACTGGGGGGAAATCATTTGTTGCTCTGAAGTGGGTTCGGTTGTGTGAGTGCGTGTGTTCTTGGTTGGGTTGCTTTGCTTGTCAAGTCTCTTCGTCATGCTGGTCAATATGTCATGCGTGGTTTGCTGCTTGTTGTCTGATGGTTGCTTCCATGTTTGTTTCTTTATCGCCTGCGTCGGAGTATGTATGTCTCTGCGTCTATTTGTCACTGTGTTTCTTGTGTCTGTCTGTTCCTTTGTTTCGTGAGCCTGAGTTGAAGTGTCCCTGTGTGTTTCGGTGCAACGTGTCGATCTGAGTCAAAGCAAGGCGGCAGGGAAAAGAGATGCCTTGGAAGTCCGTACCTAAACACTTGTGCATGCACAGCAGCTGTCAAATAGACACAGCGTCGCCTGCTGGTGGCTGGCGTGGCTGACTGGGATGGGCACGGCCTCCTTCCAGCTCGCCTGCATCTGTCTAACAAGCTGAGAAATCTGTGCTTCTTAAAACCTGAGTCGAAACCGGACCTGGATTCTTCCATCACAAAACGCAGAACTGCTACTGATATTTAGTCTCATTGGCTCAATTTCCAAACACTGAGACGAGTCGATGGCCTTGACTTGGACATGCTTCCGGCAAGCGAGGGAGGTCACCGGGAGGCTCGCCCCCAGCATTCCGAACAGCTGACGTCTCGTTGATCTCACCCTGGCCACCCACTCCAGGCTGGCTGCGCTGGCCTCTCTGTTCTTACATTCAAGAATGAACTCTGCTGTGTCAAGTGCCGTGTCAAGCTCTCAAACAACTTCACAAAAAAACTGTAAAATCCAAAGCTCACTTCAGAAAAAATCACACACAGAAGCACGCCGACAAAAAGAAGCGCTTCTCGGGTAAGGAGCGTGGCACCCAAGAAAAAGATGCAAAAATGTGCGAAAGAGAGCTCTGCAAGCGTTTCTCTGATGGTCAGCACAGCAGCTGAGAGTTCACCACTCCCGCTGGCAGCCTCTTGCAGCCTCAATGAGAGCACCTTCCCCGAGAAGAGAAGAAAGGAACAAAAACCGTTGGTGCTGGCCGGTAAAGCAATCGTGGCTCCTTGAAAAATCTTCTAGGTTTACTGACGCCCCCTACTGGTTTGCTGACGCCCCCTACTGCTAGCCCACCCATCCCGTGTTTGTGTTTTTGCGTACTCCCAGCGCATTTGGGTTAAGTCGTCAAATGAAAACAGCGCAATGTAACCCGATGTTGGTGGCGTTCCTTTTCTGCTAACGGAGTATAGTGCCCTATTTACTTAAACTCCTGGTGCAAACCTATGCGGTAATGTAATCGTGGCTCCCTGACCCGCCCAAAAGCCCTTCGGGTATCGTGTGTATGTAGGAAAGTATGTATGTGCATGTACGCATGTTAAGATACCCTACGTGCTCATCCGTCGTGTGTCTTTCGGAGTGGGGGGAAATCATTTGTTGTTCTGAAGTGGGTTCGGTTGTGTGAGTGCGTGTGTGCTTGGTTGGGTTGCTTTGCTTGTCAAGTCTCTTCGTCATGCTGGTCACTCTGTCATGTGTGGTTTGCTGCTTGTTGTCTGATGGTTGCTTCCTTGTTTGCTTCTTTATTGCAAGCGTCTGAGTATGTATGTCTCTGCGTCTATTTGTCACTGTGCTTCTTGTGTCTGTCTGTTCCTTTGTTTCGTGAGTCTGAGTTGAAGTGTCCCTGTGTGTTTCGGTGCAACGTGTCGATCTGGGTCGCAGCGTGGCGGCAGGGAAAAGAGATGCCTTGGAAGTCCGTACCTAAACACTTGTGCATGCACAGCAGCTGTCAAATAGACACAGCGTCGCCTGCTGGTGGCTGGCGTGGCTGACTGGGCTGGGCACGGCCTCCTTCCAGCTCGCCTGCATCTGTCTAACAAGCTGAGAAATCTGTGCTTCTTAAAACCTCAGTCGAAACCGGACCTGGATTTTTCCATCACAAAACGCAGAACTGCTACTGATATTTAGTCTAATTGGCTCAATTTCCAAACACTGAGACGAGTCGATGGCCTTGACTTGGACATGCTTCCGGCAAGCGAGGGAGGTCACTGGGAGGCTCGCCCCCAGCATTCCGAACAGCTGAGGTCTCGTTGATCTCACCCTGGCCACCCACTCCAGGCTGGCTGCGCTGGCCTCTCTGTTCTTACATTCAAGACTGAACTCTGCTGTGTCAAGTGCCGTGTCAAGCTCTCAAACAACTTCACAAAAAAACTGTAAAATCCAAAGCTCACTTCAGAAAAAATCACACACAGAAGCACGCCGACAAAAAGAAGCACTTCTCGGGTAAGGAGCGTGGCACCCAAGAAAAAGATGCAAAAATGTGCGAAAGAGAGCTCTGCAAGCGTTTCTCTGATGGTCAGCACAGCAGCTGAGAGTTCACCACTCCCGCTGGCAGCCTCTTGCAGCCTCAATGAGAGCACCTTCCCCGAAAAGAGAAGAAAGGAACAAAAACCGTTGGTGCTGGCCGGTAAAGCAATCGTGGCTCCTTGAAAAATCTTCTAGGTTTACCGACGCCCCCTACTGCTAGCCCACCCATCCCGTGTTTGTGTTTTTTGCGTACTCCCAGCGCATTTGGGTTAAGTCGTCAAATGAAAACAGCGCAATGTAGCCCGATGTTGGTGGCGTTCCTTTTCTGCTAACGGAGTTTAGTACCCTATTTACTTAAACTCCTGGTGCAAACCTATGCTGTAATGTAATCGTGGCTCCCTGACCCGCCCAAAAGCCCTTCGGGTATCGTGTGTATGTAGGAAAGTATGTATGTGCATGTACGCATGTTAAGATACCCTACGTGCTCATCCGTCGTGTGTCCGTCGGACTGGGGGGAAATCATTTGTTGTTCTGAAGTGGGTTCGGTTGTGTGAGTGCGTGTGTTCTTGGTTGGGATGCTTTGCTTGTCAAGTCTCTTCGTCATGCTGGTCACTCTGTCATGTGTGGTTTGCTGCTTGTTGTCTGATGGTTGCTTCCTCGTTTGTTTCTTAATGGCCTGCGTCTGCGTATGTATGTCTCTGCGTCTATTTGTCACTGTGTTTCTTGTGTCTGTCTGTCCCTTTGTTTCGTGAGTCTGAGTTGAAGTGTCCCTGTGTGTTTCGGTGCAACGTGTCGATCTGAGTCAAAGCAAGGCAGCAGGGAAAAGAGATGCCTTGGAAGTCCGTACCTAAACACTTGTGCATGCACACCAGCTGTCAAATACACACAGCGTCGCCTGCTGGTGGCTGGCGTGGCTGACTGGGCTGGGCACGGCCTCCTTCCAGTTCGCCTGCATCTGTCTAACAAGCTGAGAAATCTGTGCTTCTGAAAACCTCAGTCGAAACCGGACCTGGATTTTTCCATCACAAAACGCAGAACTGCTACTGATATTTAGTCTAATTGGCTCAATTTCCAAACACTGAGACGAGTCGGCCTTGACTTGGACATGCTTCCGGCAAGCGAGGGAGGTCACCGGGAGGCTCGCCCCCAGCAGTCCGAACAGCTGACGTCTCGTTGATCTCACCCTGGCCACCCACTCCAGGCTGGCTGCACTGGCCTCTCTGCTGTGTCAAGCGCTGTGTCAAGCTCTCAAACAAGTTCACAAAAACACTGTAAAATCCAAAGAGTTTTGAAGTGAAAGAGCTCGGAAAAAGAGGTATTGCTGGAACGACGTAGTTACAGAAAGGGTGGCCGCAGTAAATTTTCATCGTTTTACAGCCGAACCACGTACCCGTACATACACCAAAAACCGAACCGCCGACCGGCCAGATCATCCGCCCAAACCGAACACTATCCTTCTATCCTTCTTGGCCCAGGCATCTCTGATGCTTTGACCATCGTGCGATGCCCCTTACTTGTCCTAAATGCGCCGTCGAGGCTAAAACTGCTCATTACTTCGGTAACCAGACAGCGACGCCGGGCCTTTGCTGGCTGCTCCTCCCTGGCCGAACCCAGATGCCTGACATGTCAAAGAGTATTCATACGAACCCTAAACCCTAAACCCTAAACCCTAAACCCTAAACCCTAACGTTTCATGTCAGTGAACGATGGATTCGGCACTCCGCCTCCAGTGTGTCCGGAGATGGCACCGAATGTGACGCTGCACCAGTGTCGTCAAAGGATTGGGATGCCAAAACACTTCCAACCTCTGCCATGTCCTGAGGCGAGAACTGGCATGAAGCAAACGTTTACAAGCTTACGAGTACATGCTTGGGTGTTGACGCAAAAAGGAGAGTTTCAGGCACCCAACACGGAATCCTCCTTCCAGCCCTGGTTGCAATCACCCCTTCCTTCCACTTTTTGAGTTGCATACTCCCCGGCTCAAGCCAGACCTGAAACCATTCAGCTCGATGCTTTACGGAACCGTTCCAAGCGTTTGACCGCTTGGCCCTCACTTGGCCAAGATCCATGAGGCGATCCCCTTCCGCCCCAGATCCCTAAAACATCCCTTGGGGCGTCTCTTGAGGGTCCTTGAAGGGTCCTAAAGCAGCAATGCTCAAGCATGAAACCACCCATGAACATGAAAGCCATGCGACATATAAATAAGCATTATCGATCATTACGATGCAGAAAACACCTGTGCAAGCCTATGCGTCTGCAGCTGCATTGAAGCCAACCCTGCCAACTCTGCGTGCCCGAGTATCCCAGGCGTCATCTGTATCGGCTGGCGCGCTCTCCTTGCCAACCCGCTGCGACTCCTCTGGTGGGTCCTGCGAGGCATTCTCTACGAAAACTTTGAAGACACCCCTCATTCTGTTGAACTGATCAAAGATGTCAAAGACACCTTCACAGCGGAAGCGACCCCAGCATGAGGGGCTGTTGCAAACGCTTGCGATGCCAAAGCCCGCCCAACTGTGGCGACGTCCTGGCAAGAAAATCTGTGCTCCCAAAGCGTTTCAAGCCGAACGCCCGCAAAATCCCTCGCTAGCGTCAATCGGCCGGCTCGGCAGGATTTGCCAGCGACGATGCATGAGACTCCAACGCACGAGCCACAGTTCGGGCCTGAGTTAGGAGAAGACGCCGTGAGACTGCTTTGCACCGAACGCCTCATAGTGTTGACCAGTAGGGGCCAACCACATGCGAGCCCAGAATACTCCACCAAAACAAACAAAACTATGCAAAATTGCTTAGATCTGCTTAATTCAAGTATGTCAAATATGCTTGTGAAGCGGGGAAACCGTATCTGCCGTCAAGTCACAGCTTCGTCCTCCATGCTTCCCCGGAACGCGTGCTGCGCGAGAGCGCCCGCAGCTGCGAGGTCCTCGGCACGAACGAGCAGCAAGTAGCAAGCAAACCAGCTTGGAAAAGAAGAACAAAGCGTGAACTGCGCCAGCTTGGTCGCTTACTTCGCAACATGGACGTCGACACTGTGGGGTTTCAAGCCGTTGACGGCACAAGGCTAGGAATCAGATGGTTACCCACCGCATGATTTGCCTGCCTTTGCGCGGTTTGCGACTCGGGCGATTGTTGGCGAAAACACTGATATTTACGATGCATGCCATAATGACAAGACATGCGTTGTTAAACATGTGTTGGCTGCGTGCGTGCATAAACAACTGGAATTCGGCTTCCGGGATCAACCGCTTTTCATACTGAAACAACTAGTGCTCCTGACCTAATTTTTGAACACATGTTGTGCAAAACACCGTTTCATCTACATTCTGCATGTAAACAAAACGTGTTTACTGATATCGAAAAATGAAGATCTCCTCTTTGAGGAAAACACTGAATTTTTCATTGCAAAACCACTCAGAAAGGGGGAAACATCCGGGCGTTTGATTCATGAATCACAAAGCCAGCTTTGTGTGCAGTTCTCAATACTGGCCCATTATGTTCTGATGACAACGACTGAAATATTTAACGGAGCCAATGCCCGCAGTCGGCTACATGCCCAAAGCAGTCAAAAACTTTGTACGGGTGAAGGAGAGAGGGTTCGCTCTCGTTTTCGTCGGGAGAGCCAAACAAACAACAAGTAACAAGTCGGGCTTTTTAAACATTTAGTAGTAGCTATTGACAGCCCCATTAGAACACTTTTTCTTGGACCGTCATTAACACCCCCTACAAAAATTCTACGAAAGACAATGCAAGGAAGAAGATTCAACATTTTTTGAGAAAATTATTGTTCCTTGTTCAGTGGTTCACGAATTTAATGCTGAGTTCGCAAAAGTGGATTTGTGGTTGGAGGGGCGAACAAAGCTGCGATGGAATGAACGAAGATGTGATTGACTGGCTTGAAAATCCACTAACAGGATTGCAAAGGTGCGAACGGTTCTGTGGGGGATTCTCTGATTCAATTTCTAGGTCATGGGTCCAACTGCAGACGCGGCAGGAGACGACACGGGGAGCACTGCTCGGCTCCTCGGTTGCAAGCTAAGCGAGAGGTGTTGCAGCAAGGGCCATCAAAGATTCCCATACAGCAGAGCAGCACGTCTGACCAGCCGCCAGGCCAGTTCACGAACGAAAATCGAAAATCACCAAGCCCCCAAGAAGGCCCGAATAGAAGCGAAGAGCAGCCCCACACAAATCCCGATTACAAGCAAAGTCAATGCAGGTCCGGGGTTCGAAGGGCTCGCGAAGGAAGATATCCCAACCCCGCTACCGTGCACCTCGAAAAAGCCAGCCATATTACTGCTTTCAGCCTGCTTTCAGCCGAACTCACATACGCACACGCACACCACGAACGAAACACCCGAAATAGGAAATCTAAACTCTACCCTCTACACCACTACCTCAGCCTGGATACATATATGTATTTGCAATACACATACACAACTCCAATATGTGAAATGATGAACCTGCATCGAAAAACTATATAATCCTTTTCCGAGCCAGCTCGATAGAATCCAACGTTTTAACAACCCTGCATGCATCACAAGTTTCGGATGTTTCCGAGCCGGCTGGATCTGATTCCCAAACTCGAGCCGGCTCGAAATACGCACAATGTTCGCAAAAGCCCGAAATTCTGGAAACGACCTGTATCTTGCCAACATGTTGGCTTTGGTTCATATTTTTCTTCTGTTGTTCAAGCCGGTTCAAGTTTACGAGTTGATGGGCTCAAAATGTTGAATGATTTCCAGGCCGCTCGGTAAAATTGCAACCATTCCACAGCTCCCACCTTTCCCAAAGTCTACCATGGCGAAGGGGCAAGCAACAAGATCTATGCAATTCTATGCGTCTGCAGCTGCATTGAAGCCAACCCTGCCAACTCTGCGTGCCCGAGTATCCCAGGCGTCATCTGTATCGGCTGGCGCGCTCTCCTTGCCAACCCGCTGCGACTCCTCTGGTGGGTCCTGCGAGGCATTCTCTACGAAAACTTTGAAGACACCCCTCATTCTGTTGAACTGATCAAAGATGTCAAAGACACCTTCACAGCGGAAGCGACCCCAGCATGAGGGGCTGTTGCAAACGCTTGCGATGCCAAAGCCCGCCCAACTGTGGCGACGTCCTGGCAAGAAAATCTGTGCTCCCAAAGCGTTTCAAGCCGAACGCCCGCAAAATCCCTCGCTTGCGTCAATCGGCCGGCTCGGCAGGATTTGCCAGCGACGATGCATGAGACTCCAACGCACGAGCCACAGTTCGGGCCTGAGTTAGGAGAAGACGCCGTGAGACTGCTTTGCACCGAACGCCTCATAGTGCTGACCAGTAGGGGCCAACCACATGCGAGCCCAGAATACTCCACCAAAGCAAACAAAACGATGCAAAATTGCTTAGATCTGCTTAATTCAAGTATGTCAAATATGCTTGTGAAGCGGGGCTGGTTTCGTATCTGCCGTCAAGTCACAGCTTCGTCCTCCATGCTTCCCCGGAACGCGTGCTGCGCGAGAGCGCCCGCAGCTGCGAGGTCCTCGGCACGAACGAGCAGCAAGTAGCAAGCAAACCAGGAAGAAGCGTGAACTGCGCCAGCTTGGTCGCTTACTTCGCAACATGGACGTCGGTACTGTGTGGTGATGTGTGGTTTCTGCGACAAACAAAGCTCGAGGCGATGAGCATTTCAACATCGGGACAACTATAGCTTCGTCCAGAGCCGACCTGTGCATCTGCGCAGCCCGAAAAAACACAAGCGAGAGAAAGCATTGTGTGGGACTTCGTTCCGCATAGAAGAAAAGCATGCGGGACTTTGTTCGTGATCACACAACTGCCAATGCCAAGCCGCCAATGTTGAACATGTCTGAAAGGCATGACGAGGTTGTATAGCACCGTAACACAACATCACGTATACGTTGATGGCGCTATCCGAGGGGCACTTGGGACCGCAGACGAGGAAAGGCCTGGCAAGCACAAAACACGCAAGAAAATCACAACCGCACGACGTACAGCGACAACACTTGGAGGCTGTGACATGCAGCCTGGACGTTGCCGATCGGCTCGGTAGAAGCGCTTGTCGAAGTCATCATCTGATCCCAATGATGGAAATGAACCTGCGAAAATGCTTCAAACGCTTCAAACCGTCAGCGAAGCCACATGATGATGACGGTTGCTTTGAAGGAGAAGCGGCGCATGACTTTTAGGCAAAGGTCCTCATGGGAAAGTAAAACACGTTACTTCTCGGTGGAACTTTCACGTGAAGACCCTTCCGGCTCATAGCTGCTGGATTTGACAACTGTAAAGGTCAAGTCTTTGACCTTCGCGAAACTCTCTTACGGCAGACACTCGATATGTCTTTTTGCCAAGAGCAATTTTGTTCATGTGCCTCTTCATGGATTCATGCGGATGTTACTAGCGAAGATTGTCATTAGATTTGCTGACACGGACCATAATCTGCAGCCGACAGACGAAGCATCGCAGATCGATGAACCAAGCACATCATGCCGAAGGTTGCACTTATTCCCGAACGCTGGTCAGACTTTAAGCAACAACAGTCACAACAATCACCGCTCTGCAAACTTAACCACACCTGTTGAGCGAACCGTATTCTTGCTTTCAAAAAGAGGAGGTGCATCACTCTTTTCGACATATCCCCGTAGGTAACAGCTTGTACATAAAATTGCATGTTCCGTCGCGTGTTTGCACGCGTGTGTGTGTGTGTGTGTGTGTGTGTGTGTGTGTCATTCGATTCGTTTACAATTGCGTGGCAAGTTGTGGCAGTATGGCGTTTTGACTCGCAGCAAGTAGATGGCTAACTCGTCACAACAACGCTTGGCAACAGTTGGTTCTTCTGTGGACAGGGCCAAAGGCACTATGAAGCAATAGCGCAACTGGTAGCCGATGTTGGAAACATTGCCGGAATCGTGGCACGGCAAACCCTAAGACTTAAAGCCTCAAACTGATACCCAAACCTTTCAGTGATGCTGCCAAGTGGTTCACGTCACATCGTTGATACATGATAAATCAAGTGGATGGACCGAAATAGCTGACATCATCTGACCGTGGATCCGCTTTGTTCTTCTGCTGAACACGACTTTCCTTTTCGGTCGCACGCTGCTGCACAACACTGCAAACTGACATAACACGTGGTTTTGCGTGCCAACATTCGTGGCATGAACATCTATTGAACGAACCCTTCCAAGTGCACGTTCACTTTGCCGCGGCTCACTGCAACTTTCAAGCACAAACACGAACGCGAATTCTAAAATGCACGCCTTCTAATCCCGGAGATCCAGGCGTTGGTGGTTCAGCGCCTTGTGTTCCATCATGCAGTCCAACATAATCATGACATTTGACTGAACATCCCGCCTGCCACTAATGCGACATCTGCACCGACATTGCTGGCAGTCATAACAACCGCATGTTCAAGTTATAACGTACGTGCGATCAATGTGGCATCTTCAATCCCCAATCCCCGAACCAACGTTGCAATGCGAGCATTGGTTCGGGTCCGTCCGGACCAAAATGGGCATATGCCATTACTTTAGAAAACCAATACTGACCATGGAAAATCTTGACAAAGTGTTCCTTGCTTCTTCTGTGCTGATAGGGGCCCACATGCTCAACGTTGAACCAACAGCACCAAAATGCATCAAAAAGATGGTGGCAGGAAAAATTCCCGTTGCGACTGGATTTTTCACTCGCCGAAAATGCGTTCTCTGAGGCCAAAAGCATGAAATTCTTACTCACCTTTATGGGATGCCAACACTTGAACATGTTACACGCTCTGCAGGTTCAACCAACCCCAACCTCAGGGTTTTTTTGTATAGTTGTCACAAAGCAACTGTCATATCAAAATATAAACATGGATCAAACAAAAAATGCGACATCTTCGCGAATATGTCTCACAATCCACTAGCTCTCTTTTCTCAGGATTGCGATTGCTGCGCCGAGTTGAGATTCAAGTGGCCACCGCATTGGAACAAATCATATTCCAACTGCATGAGGACATATGTCAACGGGAATTTTGTTGTAGAGTTCTTACGGGTCACAAGTTCATTGGCCAAACTGGCCGTTCCAGCAGAAACAGTGAAAGCTTTCCCACGACTCTGAGTCCATGTTGCCAGCAGTTCAACCAGTGATTGCTGCGCCAACGTACCTCAAGGGCCTACTCCACCCAGCTTTAGCCGGAAATATCACACCAGATCTTAGGGTGGGATGGGCGGGACTTTCGGAATCTGGGCTCCCCGTAGAGCCGACTCAATAAATACAAGCATGAATCATCAAGACTCCCAAGAGTGTCACAGAAATGGAAGATCGTCAGAAAACCAAATCAGATGCAGAACGGGGCCCACCCTCCTCCCCTTTGTTATCATACATGCCTATGGGCAAGCCCAAGAAGCTTGGTTGAACCCAAACCCGAACCCCAGGTTAACCCAAACCTTAACCCCCACGTCATGAGGTTGCAATTCGACTCGATTACTACGACTACTATTCCGATAGTCGCATAATTAATGAACACAAGAAGCGAAAGGGGGTGGAATTTCCATCAGTTAAGGGGCTAACCCGAGCCCGAACCCCGGGCTAGGGTTCAGGTTCCCAAACCCTAAGGCCAGATCATGGGTTGAAAGTTCGGGTTATAAACCGATGGGGCACGGCAACGGCTATGACTACGACTACGAATACGACTACGACTCGGACTACGACTACCACTACCACTACCACTACCACTACCACTACCACTACCACTACCACTACCACTACCACTACCACTACAACGGCTCTAAGGCTTTGCAGACGTGGCAACGAAACGTTGCAAGAACGACTGTTCTTCTCGTCCACGAGCAAAAGGACCTTGGCTCCAGCCTCGGCAGCGGCACACAGCGCCGGGGGATCGCAATCGTATGTGTTTGCCGTGGCCAGAATGACGACCGGAGATCCGTCCCGGCGGCAACACCGCCCTGGGAATGCGTTCCCGGAGTGACGTCGCGCACCATAAACTCGAGCCACTGGCTGTCGGGAAGGAGGGTCACGAAGATATGCCAGGATTGAAAACCGCCGGACCTTATTCTGCGCTGCCTGGCGCAACGCATGTTGCGCCCGCACTTGGGCCTGCAAGCCAGCGGTGCGTGTCTCCGACCTCTCGAGGTCCTTCCGCAACTGCGCATTCTCCTTCCTCAACAACTCAAGTTCGAAAAGCGAGCCTCCGGACACGGCTGTAGCTGGGGAGAGGTAAGTGAAGGGCTCGCGCCATCGGGCGCGGGAGCACTGCGACCGCTCCTGATCGGCAAGGAAGAGCGAGGCGACGTGGGGTAGTCGGGGCTGCCGCAGCGATCATCACAGCTGGCTTGCGACTCCTTATAAAGGTGCTTCTTCGGCATGGAAAAGAAGCATTTCGCCCTTATCACTAGAAGTCTCGTGGTAAAATCCACGGCCAGCAGCAACCCGGTGCACGATGGCATGTGCAGCACTCTTCAACCCAATCACCTTTCCTGCCAGCTTCCTCAGCTTGCAGTGGCCTGGGAAATCTCAGCTTCCTCAGCTTGCAGTGGCCTGGTAAATCTCTGACCACTGCCCTCAATACTGTCCAACTCGGACTCAACTTTGCTCGTGACCTCATCTTACTCAGCAACGGTCAAATCACCCAACCTCAAGCCGCCAACTTGGCTGAACACGGAATCAGACTCCGGTTTAAACTCGAGCCACATTGGCCTCTGGCAGACGGCCGCTGAGCCGGAGCATCTCGGTGGCAGCAGCTTCTACCACGACCTGTTCAGGTTGACTTTCCAACCCAAAACAACCTTCTTCTCCCTGATCTGAGGACTGGTCGACTCTTTTTGTGACCGCCGTATCAAGATGATCTTCAGGAATACAGGGCGCCTTCCCCTTTGAGGAAATTGAACCATCACCATTGGTTGGTCCCTCGCCAGGATAACCCTTTGTGCTGTCAAAGATCCTCCCGGCAGAACGGTCTTGGATCGAAAACTTCCAATTGGGAACAACCCTAGAATACAAGTTCCACAATAGCATCCTTGTGCCAGACAGTCTCGACGTGCCACCGGTCGTCACACCTCCAGCATCTTCAATAGGAATAAGAGTTTCACCACTCCCTTGTCCAAAAACCATTTCTCGCTGTCCAGAGATCTCCAACACCATCCCTGACGGATCCACCTCCTCATCATCCTCATCCATTCGTTTCCATAGTTCCTCCAATTCGTCAGCACATGTAGCTGCTTGAAGGAATTCCATCAACCGATCCCTTCCATGTTGCCAGAGAAATTCTGTATTCACCACAGTCCCTTGACCACCAAGGAGAATAAACGGACGTACCAGTGTTGCAACCCGAACCATCAGCTTAATGTGGTCTTCCATACCTGGAACGCGGCTCCAATCGAAGGCTATTGCTTCCATTGCAGTTCCAAGGGTATCCGAATTTGTAAACTCATGTCGCAACTCTGGAGATAGCAAAACTCCCATAACTGAGAGCGGGTAATTCCCCACTGCCGGCAAGCATGGATTATCATGGAACGGATGATGCAATTTACTATAATACCCTTGATCCCTCCTTTGGAGAAGGAGTTTTCCAGTTTCCAGCTGGACATTCATCATCACATCCACCTGAACCATTTCAGCACATACCTTTCTTGCTGACGACGCTATTGCGCCCCACATCGCACGATCTGCCAAACCACGGCGCATAACCCATTGAGTTGTTGGCGACTGAATCAGCACACGAGGATCATACGAAGTCAGCATCATCTTGGCGTTTTGAGAAGTCCTGGCATAGAACGCGTAGGCACTAAGCGTTGCTAAGAGCAATGCACAGCAGACTCGTGTGACCCACACGCGAACCCTTCAGCCACCGCGCTCACTGTTTCTTCAATTTCTGGGCGGGCTATCGTGCACCAAAGTCCCTGATGGAGCACCATGCCAGCGGCCGCTAGGCCCCTAGGCCGACAGAGCACGCAAATCCATCCGGGCCATCGCCGGCAATGTCGGCACACGTGGATGTACCACAGCCCGCTGCGCCTCCTCACCTGCAGTTGGCGGTCGGGGGTTAAGGGATAAGCTTGCCACCTGATGAGATGTCCCGAGGAGACGGCGTACGAGGCCGCTGGGCTCCGGAGCGCTGCTCCTCAACCGGTGTCTGCGCAGCTCCGCCACCGACGTCTCCTCCTTCTCCAGGACCACAAACGTGCGCTGGGCCCCTGGGCCACGGTAGAATCCGGCTCGAGAGCTGTCCCACCGTGCGTCTTCGAGCTCGGCTTATGAGGTGTCGCTTCAACCTCGCCCTTGCTTTGCTTTACACAGTGACTTGAGCCACCAGTCAAACGTTAAAAATTGCTCCAAAAACATGTCACACTGCTTCACCGGACATGCAAAAGCCTAAATTCACGCGACAAGCGCAACTCCAAACGTCACTCAAGCAACTACCATGCATGAACAAGCTAACGCAACTCTCAGTTCATCTCAAGACGTCATGCTTGGCAGTTCGCTTGTAGCTCGCAAAAACTTCTTGCATTGCAAAAGCTGCTGTCATGTTCGAAAAAGTAACATCTTTGCACCACGAAAACTTCTAGGGATTGCAGAAAACTTCCCAGCGCCACGAAAACTTCCCAGAAGATTCCACATCTTCTGGAATGGTAGCAACTTCGCAGAAAACCAAGAAGTGGAGAAGGAGCAGCTCGGTGTTCTGGTAGGGTACGAGGCCGTCTTGACTGCCACTAAGCATCGAACACACATTTTTCACACTGATAGCGGAGTCAATTGCTTGCGTGCGGGGTTTTTCGCCTGCCAATTTCTTCTTCACCCAATTCAAACAGTTGGTTAGAGCCACCACTGCAGGTCTGATCACACCAGGCAGTCTGACACCTCACCCTGTGTGCAGGAGTCCTAAAGAAAGAGGGTCAGCCACAGGACCCGGTCTTAAACGTACCGTGGGACTAAGGAAGGCTTAGGGGCTAGAATAAAGACCGCTGCCCTTCATCGCGGTCACCGCTGTCCATGCTTACCCCCCCAAGGTGGCATGGTGAGTCAAGGCTGCAAGCCCAGATTCCAGTCAGCCCAAACCTACCCCAATGCCTGTAGCTCTTTAACTCCAGGTTTGCAGCTGAGAAGAGGCCCAGCAGAGGCACTTGACTGGGCACCACTCTTTTCCACAGGCAAAGCACGAGACCCAGAGTGCCTGAAGCAAGGGAGTCACCTCACCTTGAACTAAAAGCACAGCCCGAGCATTGGAGGGGAGTTGCTTTTTCCCCACTCCCTGTGATCGAAATCCAGCAAAAATGACCTGGGCGGCATGCACAAAGGAAGAGAAGGAGGATGAAGGGGACTGAAAAGGCCGCTGGTTCTCAACGCGGAACTTTGGCGCAGGGCCGACGTCAACCCCTCATTGTCGGCAAGCCAGTGGTGCGGGGTCCACGCTTTCCCCTATGCATAACTTCGTGATGGTGCGGGGAACCACACCCTGCTAGACCAGTTCCAGACCTCTGAACCCCTGCCTTCAAACCTGAGTACTGTGAGCCCACTGCACAGTAGCCAGTAGGCCGGAGATGCTCACAGTCATTGCCACCCTCTTTTTTTTTTTGGACCGATGCCTCTTTACTACATCAGCAGCGCAGTAGGCCGTTCTTGTGGGTCTCAACACTAGGGGTGAAACAGAGCAGGTGCGAAAACCAAAGCAAACACACACCAAAACAACCACAAAACACAACCACCAACCCGCAGCAACCCGCAAGACCAAAGCACCAAACGTCTATGTGTCCCCCGCGCTCAGTACTCGAGGTCGTCGCAGAAATCCAGGTGAAATCGAGCAGCTCAGAGCATGCGGGGGGGTCGCAAAGTGCGAGGGTTTGCCAGATCATCAAAACCACCATCATGTAGCCACTGGTGCAAAGAAGGTCAGCACGGAAAGCTGTAAATCGAAGTAGGACAGCAGAGTTACCTCCCGACACGGTCAGGTACCAGGCACACAGTAGCGAAAAGGGAAGGTACAAAATGGCCAACTTTCCCAGAGGAGAGGCAAGGCCAGCACGCGCCCCATGGTGGTCAGCCAGTGGGGACTTGTTAGCAAGAACAACGGATGCAAGACCAGCCCAGGGCACCCCATGGTGGTCAGCCAGTGGAGCAGCCCCGAGCAACAGCCGACACAACTTGCGGCTCTTTTATTCAAGCCCGGCCAAGGTTCCCAACACCAAGGTGCACAACTGTGCCCAGTCTGACCACATACCCAAGTAGAAAATGGGGCCGTAGTGAGCAGGGCCTTCCAAGCTTCCCAGGGAGGAAGCCTGCGAGTAGCAGCAGCTACCGATTCCGAGGGGAAAGACTAGTCAAACCCTCACTGTATCCTGCAGCAAAGGGAAGGCCAGCGCGCGCCCCATGGTGGTCAGCCAGTGGGGACTTGACAGCAAGAACAGCGGATGCAAGACCAGCCCAGGGCACCCATGGTGGTCAGCCAGTGGAGCAACCCCGAGCAAGAGCCAACACAAAATACGGTTCGCTAATTGGAAGACCGACCCAGAGTTTCCAACATCCAGGCGCACAACTGTGCTCAGCCCGGCCACATATCCAAGTAGAACCTGGGGCCGCAGTCAGCAGAGTCCTCCTAGTTCCCAGGAAGAAAACCTGCGAGTAGCAACAGCCATACAGCAGTCAAACCCTTACTCCGGCCCGCAGCACTTCATTGCCATGGACCCTCCCAATCCGGGCGTCTCGGACGATACCTGGAAGAGGGCGTTTCAGCACGCTTTCCTGATTTTTTGTCCTTCATGCTGACTCCCTCAGCCGCTGTTGACGGATCAGTGGCGGCTGTATTGCGGGGCAACAGACAGGCTTGCGACAACTCCTCCTCATCGACCCCCCACGCAGGGATGCCAGTCGGGATGGGTACTCCTACATGCCGTGCCATGGTGGCTTTGGCTAAATGCCACATCGTCCGAATGGCCTCCTGAACTTGCCAATAATGCACAGCGCCTTCGTCCCGGGACTGGGAGGGAAAGGTGGAGAGGGCAGTTACAAGGGCCGAGGGCCGAGGGCTCAGGCTCGGTCATAGATTTTCAGGTAGGCCGCCGGGAAGGTCTCAGGCAGATGGAGAAGGGTGTCTGCAATGCCCAATAGGGTGTCCGGTTCCTGGAGCTGGTGTGGCAGGCGCAGCAGCAACTCTTCATAGGTCCTTTACGCTCGAAGTTGTTGCCCATGCGTCGTCAAATGAGTTGAATCACGCAAGCACATGTAGGGCCTGGGCTTCACGCTCCTCCCAAAATGATGCTCCGCCTCGAGTGCACGCCACATGAGCCCGCAAACAGAATTTTCACTTTCATGGGAGGAGACTCATTGCTCGGAGTCCTTCGATCACGGGCGCTGCTTGGTTCGCCAGGCCCCCTTGGCTTGGACCTGGGCGGCATGGACAAAGGGCCGACTTTCTTTGCGGCCAGGAAAGGCCGGTAGACGCCCGGCCAGCTGTGTCAGGCCGGGGGGGGGCGTAGGAGGAAGGTCATGAGTTGGCCCTGTCCGCTCACTGGAAGGCTTTGCACAGGGTGATCTCGATGCATCTTTGGTCCCGCCCGCTCGGAAGAAGCTATTCGCGATGGTCGAGCTTTGGGGCCAGGCGGGGGGAGACACTTGGTGGCGGAAGTTTGTGCATCTCCCCAAGCGACGGATCGCCGCATCGGGCAGGTCATGACTGGGGAGGGTAAGCCAGCTGGTTCTCCGCAGTCCAAGCACGAGGTGCAGACTGAGGGCTGGCAGCGGCCTTCTGTGCGTTAGCCTCCTCTAGACGCAGCTCCCTGGCCTTTCTCGGCGTGCCACACGGAGTGCGCGACGCGTTCCTGCGTGGGGGCGGCGGCGGACTGACGGCAACAGCCACCGAACCGCGAGCAGCCTTAGGGCTAGACTTGAGCCACGGTGCACTCCACCGCCCAGCCCTGAGCGTACAGGGAAGGCCCATGCACGCGAAAGCCAGAATTGCTTAGATTTTGCGACTCCAGATTTGGAGTCGCGCAAACTGGCCACTTTGCAACCATGTGTACGCGATATTTGCAAGGAGGCCTCACCCTTCGGGCGTTCGAGGCCTTTCGAGGCCTTTCGAGGCCTCACGCATGGGCGAGGCCTCTTGAGGCCTCGACAAAATCCCAAAACCCCTTTTTGCTTGCAAGATTTCGAAGCCTCAGGGACCCGGGCTCATGATACTATTAAAGGGGTCCCCGCAAGGCCTTCGAGCCCAGAGGAACCTGTCTGCCTCTCTTCTTTCATGTGAAAAGAATTTTAAGCCGCAGCTGGCTCCAAGTCCTCTTCATTCATTCAAAACGTTACGACGGACCTCAAAGGCGCCTTGACTGCTTAAGATGATCCTGCAAGCTATTCTTGCTGCCGCGTTTACTTCTCGATGGGCCTCAGAAAATGTAAAAGTTTCTAAACAGCACAAACCCAACTTACACACAGCTTCGCACTTGCACAGCACTTTCTCGGTCACACAAAGCGACGTGCAGTTGTCCTGCCTTCTTAGTGCTTTCTCAGCTCTCTTGACCTTGAGCCAAGAGTCAAAAGTAAAACTGGAAAACCCAGTTGACGCCACCTACGCAAGCTCACTTCTCCTACAAAACAAAACCTCAAGGAAAAACATGCTCGACTGCTCAGGGAAGACCTGTACGTCCCGGACATACAGTAAGCAAGCCAAACATGCGCCTTGGCCTAAAAGGCATCCCGCAGACGTGTCTATACACAGATTTTCACACCCCCTTTCGGGATGATCTTTTGTCTCACCTCACTCTCAGATGACGACATCTTCAGATGATCACTCCAATCTCAGAGGCCTGTTGCTGTTCCCTGTCACACATGCCGAACACGGAGTGATGCATGTTGGGTTGGAGGTAACGGCCGCCACATGCTTGCAGTACACACTGTGATATCTGTCCCCGGACGCAGTTTCCACACTGCCACATAGTTCGCCATGATCCCTCCATGCGATGGCATGTCTGATCGTGATGAAAGATGCCCTGAGACTCTGAAGCAAAGATGCGCTTGTCAACTCTATCCTTGCAGCTGGAACTTGCATGCTTCTCCCTTGCACCAGCTGCCTTCGGCCTCGCTCTCAACGACGATGCCTCCTTTTTACCATCTGGCTCACGAGGGTTCATCTGTTGACTTCTCTCAGGCATAGAGTTGTTTTGGGCACCTTGTGGCTTCATCGCGTCATCATCCAGAGGTGGATTCTGTGTAGCAGCTCTTTGCTGCCCATAGCTCATCCGGAAAAACAATGCCCACGCACAACAGCATGTCATGATCAGCGTACCAACCAAGATGCCGTTGACAAAGCACCCGATGATGATGATCCATACTGGATCCCAAGTCGGACTAGCAAACATCTGTACAAGCTCGCTGCCCATGAAGGTGGTTCCCCAAAGCTCTACTGGCCTCGCAGTCTCCACTCCAGAGCTCATCAGCGCAAGAATGGCCACTGAAATCGCCACCCTCATCAAAGGCTGTGCAACCATGACGCCCGAGGGAAAACTAGAAAACTTGCGTTACAAAGAATCGCAAGTGCTGTGCAAACGCACTGTGCAAAACGCACCCTGACTATACTCCTCACATGACTTGATCATGTGTGGCGTAAGATGAAACCAAATCGGTTCCCCCTTTCAGTTTGTTGCTTTCAGGGCTTTGAACAACCCTTCTGCCAGCACCTTGCTATACCTCCCTGTTGCTGTGTAGTCAATGTCATGGAACGAGGCATGTGTCTGGCAACTGCAGCTTCCAAACATGTCGAAAAGCTTCTTGGCGCACTCGATATGTGAACACATGAACCTGAGACGTTTTGACACTGGAAGACCGCTTCGACTCAACACGCCGGTGGCACATAGCCATACATCTACGGGATACACAAGACCTGAGGCTCGAAGGACATTCTGCGTTCCCCATCTCTTCCAAATCATGTTTTGCTTTGGCAATTCGAACGTACGTCCATCTCCAAGCCTCAGATACCTCGCTGCAGATCGCATCAACGCCTCCCACTCAAGATCAGATTCTGTACATCTTTGCACAAAGTTCCGCAGTGGCGATCCTGAAGAGCAAGGCGTGGACACGTGAACGTGGATCCAAAGCCCTCTGTTCTTCCAAGCAGTGATGACCTTGATGGTTTCTGCCAACACTCTTGAGGTCTCGGCATTGGCTGTGATCCCGCAATACGGCACCCCAAGTGATCCACACACCTGACACAGGGCAGAATCCTCACTGCAAAACACCTCCAGCACTGCCACTTCATCAGATTCCTTCATGCTCTCTGGAGAAACTCGCAGCTGTGACAACATGTACAACGCCTCCACATGTCCATCTTGTGTGATGAAGCCTAATCGCGTTCTGTGTTCTTGGAAGAGTCGAGTTCCGAGATTTTTTGTGTAGAGATCAGCAGCATTCTCCGCGCCTCTCAGCCAACGCAACTTGAGCCGACCTCTCAAGAGATGTTCTCTCATCCATGCCAATCGGATCTCCACATGCCGCGAACGCTTACGTACGTCTTCTGCATGAATGACATCCAACGCTGCCTGACTGTCCGTCAACAGTTCAGTGTAGATCTTGTCATGCTGTTCTTCACCACCTTCGTCCTCTGCATGGGCACTCATCTGCACATCAATTGAACCTTGAAGTTCACCAAAGGCAGTGAGGACACGATCAAGCAAGTGCAAAAATCCGATTGTCTCCTGTGCAGCATACTGCAACGCATGAAGCTCAGCCTCACAAGATGACACACCACTCCTTGCACTTTTGCGATCCCTCGCACAAGACCTCCTCCAAAGCAGATGGCTCCACCTGTGATCCCTCTTCTGCCGATGAACCTGTATGGCATGAGACGCATCTGCAAAGACATGCACACCATTCCGCAGCACATCTTCGGAACATTCCAAGAACTTACCACTCAACTCTGATGACGGCAAGCGCAGTGCAAAATGTCTGTCGGTGTAGAGATAACGTAGAAGTGCCCTCAATGCCGTCTCGGTGCTCTGTGTCGGCGCAGCTTGTTGCGTACTGATGAGTCCAATCATCAGTTTCAGATCTTGCCTTGTCTGGGCAGACCAGAGAACCTTTCCAAGCACTCTGCGGAATCTGTTGTAGGCTTCCGACGTCAAAGCTGGTGCACCTGTTTTCTCCAGTAGACCTGCCAGGTCTGGTTCATAAAAGCATGCCCAATGTCTGCCGCACAACCTTGATGTCATGCGTGGCCATGAAGATCAAGGTGAGCATCATGGCATGGCTTGGGGTTGGTGAGCTAAACTCTTGCTTTCTTGAGCCATGTGCAAGGTCCTTTGCCACAATGCGACACCTGACACGAGTGGGATTCTTTCTGGCACAAACCCATCGAGCGGGCATACTGTAAGTCTCAGCGATGGGTTCTTAGACCCTGGAAAGTTAGAGGCGAGATCCTTGATTGATTGGGAAAGCTCTGAACAAAGTGAAGGGTCTTTTGGACTGGGCCTCCCAAGCACAAGATCAAGGTGCCATGTCACTCCCGTGCGCTTTAGAATCTGTTCAAACTTCCACACACGTAGCACAACGTGCTGGCAAATCCTCCAAGTCATCGTAGACCCCAAACATCTGTGTACTTCAGATGAGCACTGCACCAGATCTCAAGCCGTAGTGTGCCCACTCACACAACCAAGCGTGTTAAGTCCACATCCTTGGTCCTAACAGGTTCGGTTTCTCGCGACATCGGCTGTTGAGCCTCTCTCTCTTCACCCGCTTTGTGCCCAAAGGTATCGGGGACCCTCTGATAGGCTCTGGCTGTCAGCTGGCCAGGGTTGGAGTGGGTGTCAGAGATTGTTGCCCTTCGGTCCCAGTAAGGGCTCTTGCTCGTCTGTCTGCATGTGCTCGGATGACTTGGCGGGCCTGCTGCAGTAAAGGTCGTGATGGTGCTGATGGTATGATGGCTCAACTACCCTCATGGTTCATGCTCAGAAGATGACGGTGGGCGCTCCGCCATTGGTGCAGGATCCCATCGGAATCGGCATCACTTCCTCTTGACCTTCGTCTTCAACACCACTCTCCACTCATCACTCTTAAGAGGAACTGCCGGGAGATCTTGTATTCTCCGGGATTGTCAGACAGGCAGGGCAATCCTTGAGCATGAAGTGAAGACGTTCACCAAAACGTTCCTCCATTCCATCAAAGGTCGAAGGATGCGGTCTGCCAGCGGCGGTTCGTGCTTGAATCAGCTTGGTAGAAGCCTTCCTGACAATGTGCCCGGCTCTAGCCCACTTGCACATGCCACACACTGCTGCACTGACTGCTGCATGTGGGCCTCGCCGCGGGGAGAGCTGGCGCAAACTGTGCGTTACGGGCTTCTCTGCGGGGTCGTATACAGGAGCTGAGCGCCAAAAGCTTCCTGACTGCAAAGGGCGACTTTGTCCACATCAAGGCACGTTTGGGCGGCATTGCTATGCCACGGGCCATGCTGCAATAAAAACTGGATTCGGAATTGCGGCACGCTGTTGGTCTTGTCCATCATGAGAGCGACCAGCTTTGTATCTTCCGGCCCAGCCAGGCAGCAAGAATGCAAGCGATTGGCGCGGGAGCGCGTCTCTACTGCTTCACTGGACGTCGCTTGGGAGTGGTGGGCACTCTTGTGGTCACTTTGTCCAAAGTGAAGAGCTGTTCCAACTCACGCCGGGGGATTATGTGCATCAGGAGTTGACTAAAAAGAGTTGTGGCCTGGCCGACCTCCGGATGGATCGCACAGCGGACAGGATTGATGGGGGTTGCATGTGGCTCT
Source organism: Symbiodinium natans (assembly GCA_905221605.1). Classification (NCBI taxonomy): domain Eukaryota; class Dinophyceae; order Suessiales; family Symbiodiniaceae; genus Symbiodinium; species Symbiodinium natans. The sequence goes on along the minus strand of CAJNDS010002239.1, from coordinate 283,499 downwards.
GTCCAGCTTTCGGATAAGTCTAAAGCTTTCATCAACTCCGTGCTGGGACGGCTCTGGAGGCCTTTCTCCGGATACCTTCCGCTGAGAACCGGAGCATTGCCAGTCTCCGTAACGACTGTACCCAAGTCCTCCTAACAGATGCCAAGCCGCATCTGGCTGATTTGCCGCCCCCGTATCATGAACTTGGTCCCACGATGAAGCTTGTCCTGGGTATGTGGCTCCCCCACCTGTCGTTAGAACGCCTGGTTGACATGCTGGGTTATCAGTTCTTAGCCATGGCCTCGGAAGCAGAAATCGAGGAGGAGCCCTCGGAACAGTATCACTCCCAGAGCAAGCTGCGGTCAAGCGGGCCGCCACCCCTGTGGCGATAAAGCCCGGCACGCATACGTGGCCAATCTGCCTTCTCCATCGAGTTCACCCACGAGCGTCGGTCATGCTCCTTACACCGGAGTTGGCGGATGTCCCTGACTGGGCTACAAAATGGTTTGCTGTCGCTGGTAAAGTGCCGGCCAAGGGCACTGCTTTGCTGGTTACCTTGAGAGAAGACAAGGGAGATGTGGCCTACCCAGGCATGTGTATAGAGCTCCAGGCCCCGAAAAAGCTTTCCACCGGCCCTGGCGAAAGTAAGGCCATGCAGCCCGTCAATATAACCATTGCCCTGCTCTTGACTGATGAACAGCACAACCAATTCGCGCAACGACCCTCATTGCCGAGAGTCAGCCAGCTTGAAGTTCTGCCCGGAGGTGCCTCTACCCCGCTTTGGGATGCCCTGTTACACATGCCTAGGGAACGGCAACATGTTGCCTTGGGCGTTCCGCTAGAAGACTCGCCTCTTGATGCCATCCGGCAGCCACATTGGTTGCCGGGCTTTCTCACGGATCTAGTGCTAGTCCTCGTTATCGGGCTGGTGGTGAGAGGGAACTGGCACGACGCATGGGCACAGCTCATCCACCCGGAGGTCTGCCAAGTCTTCAGAGGCAAGCACGCAACGCAAGCTGCGCAGGCATCGCCTACTGCGGGTCCGGGGGCTTCCAACACCTTGCAAAACTTCCTTAACCTTTGGCTTGCGGAGGAACAAACATATCGCAAAGAATGGACGCCGACGCTGCTGAGTGGCGTGTTAGCCACGCTGCCTGACTCTCCGCTGCCCGGCCAGGAGGACGCCCGGACTCCTGCGCTGTGGCATGCGGAGCGTCTACGCCTGTCCCATGACTCGTTGAGCAACGAACACGATCCGAGGACTCGAGCCAGCATCTTTGCGCTCGCGGTTGGTCCCGCCTTCCTTACGTGCCTCTGTGATACCTTTTGGGGGGCGGATGGACACCTGGCAGCGCTGCTGGGAGCGTGCTCGTACGGCCTGGCCGCTAACCGTACCTCTGTATTCATAACGGGGGCGCCTGGCAGCGGGAAGACACGATCTTTCTAGGAGTACTTCTTGCGTGCCTGACGAACCGGCTCACCCTGTACACCGCTCATGGTAATGAATCGGTTCGGGCCTATGTCGAGGCGGTTGATAGGCTCACGAATGCTAGCAATGAATTTGTTCGCAGCCGCATTGTTCGCATACCGGGCAACAAGGAGAAGGACACACATAAGCTCCCCTTTGATGTGCACGATTTGTACCGGGGGCTACTCGTGGCCACGACGCATGGTACGATTGTGGCAAGGCTTAGCTTTCCCTACTCGCAGCTCACTAACCGTCTAAAGGACGTTGAGTTGCTCCTCCGAGATGAAGCCCAGCAATTGGGTACACCGGGCTCCAACACCGTCTTGGCGCACATCAAGCATGCACTCGATGTCATGATTGGCGACCACAGACAGCCCGCTGGAGGATCGCGGCCCAATTACCACTTCGTCACGGAGTTGTTGGAGCAAAAGACTTGTGGTCTCAATGCGGTCCCTGCCGACCTCCACACGCCAGCCACCTTGCCTGCGGCCCTTTTGCAGCAAGTGGCCCAAAGTTCCGTCCCGTGGAAAAAGGGGCAAGGCGAGATGCCCTCTTGGGGCAATCCCCACCGTTCCTCTGGAGCGTCAGAAGTGTTGTTCTCAGCCGTCTCGATGCTGGATTCGATTCTCTGTATGAGCATCGTCAAACCGAAGCAAGCCGAGACAGTCATGCAGGCCGCCGGGCTGAAGGCCATTGTCGGACCGGCCATCAACCTCTCGCTCTGCTCATCCATGCGCCTCCCACCTGAGATTGCTGCCATTCTATACGCATGTCGGTACTCGGAGGCGTGCCGCTTCGATCTGACAGGCGGGGTCCCTCGGCTACTTATGCCACCAGGTCCCACGATGCAGCACCTGCTCGGGCGGCCACTGCGTAGCTTTGCAGGCAGGTGGATGGAAACGTGCCGATGGGTACGGGTGCCAGATCAGGATGAGACCCAAACCAAACTTGGCAGAAGCTACGACCTCAGCATGGTCCTGGCGGACATTGTGCTCACTTTTGGGCACCAGGTTTATCCTGACTCCCCTATCGGGATGGTCTCTCAGTATGCCAGGATTGTTACTCAAATGAAGTTTATGCTGCAGTCGAGTCTCCCCGCAGACCCACTGGGTGATGACGATATGAGCCTACTTGAAGCCTGCCAAACCGCGCAAGATTTCCCGCTGACTGGCGCGCCCACCACTTGGAGCCTTGTGACGTTTCGGACCTTCCTCATGAATCACATAGGGTCCCTTAAACGCTTCTTCGGCGCTATCACCACGGCTTGCTCCACTGGCCCCACATTTGGGATAGGTGTCTTTGTGACTTGTCGGGCTTCTGGATTCCTGTTTAGTAGCGAGGCAGGGTTTGCCCGAGCCACCTCCTCCTTCACGAGAGGACTTGGGGCTTTGGTTTTCGTGGCACCGCACTACTCTGATGGTATAGGTGCATGCTTCCAAATGGCGGCCTGCGCAACCGGAGGCCTGATTGAATGCGCGGAATATGTGCGCACACAAGCCAGCTTGTGGAGCATGGATGGCCCTGGCGTTGCAAAGGCATTACACAAGCAAGCCTTCCGAGAACGGACAGTAGCCAGCATCGTGCTGCCTGCGGAACGCAAAGTAGGGCTGGACCTCTTTGAAGCCCCACCCCTGCATCAAGCGTGGGCCTTGAAGGCCACCTGGGGAGATAAGCGGGAAGTTCTTTACCGCACACTTAAGCAAGAAGGATGGGGGAGCCCCTCTTTCACTTCCAACTCCTACTCGGGCACCATTGCTGGTCTGCAAAAGCGCGGCTTCGTCCTGGAGCCCTTGCCCAATGCTGTGTATTGCGTCCCCTTCCAGCCGGTAAGGGAAGGAGATGGGGTCGCCCAGTACCTCACCTGCTTGCTAGGGGATACCAACATTAGGACGCCGCCCAAACGGGGATCTGCTCAACGTGCTGACCCGGCTTTCGAACACAAGGCCGGCATAATGAGAGCCCCCCGCGGTCTTCACCTCCTACCTGTTCGTACGGGTAGGGCTGCCTCCGAAACTGCGATTGATGTGGACTCTCCGGGAAACAGCCCTGTGCCCGCGAGTAGTCGCAGTCCCGACGTGGTAGCTGCTACTGCAGTCGAGGTGCTTACGCCGCTGCAGTCACCAGCCCAAAGCGAGGCTGTCGCCAACGCGCGCCATGGTGAGCGGTGGGGTACACCATGGCTCAAGCCTCGGACCGCGGGGGGCTCCATTGCGGCAGCTGTCAGCCCACCTCCGGCAGCTAAACGGGACGTTTCACGAACACCCTGCGGCACCCCAACGCGGGAGAGAGAACCACTGAGGAAGGAGCTTGCAACGACAAATCCTGCGGTTGTGCCGGCCGCGTGTCCTAGTGCTCCGGATGCTTGGGCGACGACTCCCACTAGTGAAGTTGCCCACAGGATCGGAGGGAGTAGCGCCGCCTCGTGTCCACCCCGAAGTGGAGGCAACATTAGGGACCCACCGCCTGGCGTACGACGTCCACCCAGCCCCCGGACACGGCCCATGCACGCAACACTTCCGGAGGGGAGTGGGACGGTTGAGGCATCACAGCCCCCTTGCGCTAAGTCTCCCACGGACTCACTTGGCTTGACGGAACCAAAATCGTATCTCCCTATGCCTCCCCATGGCCCGACGCCCATCCCCGCCAGGCCTGTGCCCGCTGTCCAAGCTCGCAAGGAAAGTCGGCCTCTCGTTTTGGACGAAGATGGCTCTCAGCATCTGGAACCACCAAAAGCCAAGCCTCGAGGGCCTAGCGAGCCCAGCGGCACCCGCGACCCCAGCGCCCCAGCCTGTGCACCCATCATGCAAAGCAACACAGGCTCTGTCTGTGATCTCATGTGGCGAGCACTTGCAGCGGGCCATCACTTTGGTAAGAATGTCAAACCTCGGCCCTACATGAGCCTGCGTGACTCGCAGCACCTCACAACACACTGCCAGCAGCTTCGGGCATATAAGGCCTATGAGATGTTTTTGAATGGCATACCGAACCAGCTGCAAAACGCGGAGATGCTGATCGGAATTGCGGACACGCTACTGCATCTGCCTGAAACGTTTCCGGCGGCGTATTTGAAGGTATATGACCCTATCATCACGCAGTGTCTTAGACTGTCGGGCGCATTGCAGCATTTCGACCTTGCTGAAATGTTGGAATGCCCGGCTCCGCAGCTGGACAAAGCAAGGCTTTCGGAGTCCCTAGTGGGGTATGGCTTTCTTACCGCTGCGCAGTACATCGCGGATCTTTTCTCTACGGTGTCGGACTTGCCGAGTGTCATCAATGCCAGTTTTCCTGCAATGCTCAGCTACGCTGACCCAGATTATTGGCTGGGTGCACTTCTGCTCGCATTCGAATCCCACCAAAAAGGTCCCCTGGAGCGAACGGCCGGGCTGCCCATTGTTCTCGGTTTTCCTGAATCTGACAATAAAATTACTGACCTGCAGATCAATGTGCCGCCCGCAGCCATGGTGGCCTTCTTAGCTGGCCGCGCTTATCGGTGTCCCAAGTGCCCTACTACCAAATATGTGATGGACGCGCACAGTGGACTGCCACAAGTCACTGGCCAAGCCTCCCAAGAGGCCCTGCAGGCATGGGCCGCAGCTGCTCAGCACACGGACGTGGAAAAGGCCAGGCTTGCCCAGCCCAACCTGAATACGTTCCTAGGCATCACGCTGCAGGGCACAGAGACACTTGGGCAAAGGCACTATCAAGAATTTAGGCCGGATCACCCCCCTGCCCATTTCCTTGACGCCATCCGGCTTGCCCTTGCGGCCTCGGTGGCCAACCAAAACATTGAGCACTTTTGGTCAGTTTATAACTTGGAATGGCCAGACACCTCTCACAGAATGGCTGTTTTTCTGCGGCGAGTGTTGCCCCTAGAGTGCTTGCTTTCCTCGCCTATGGCTGCGCCGGTGGAAGTGAACACTGCGGCAGCCTCGCCGGCGGTCGTCAGCATCTCTTCCGAAACCAACGAAGGCTCTCCCTGCCCGATGGATGACATGTCGGAGGCGGAGGACGAACCCGAGGCACAGGTGAATGATTGGCGCTTCTCGGAGCTGCGAACCACTGACCTTGCAGCTTTGCGAGAAGTGGATGTCTCAGCCCCTTTCCGACTGCCAGTCATCTTCGAAGCGCATTGGAAAGGGATCAGCACCACACCCACCAAGCATGGGCCAAAGTGTCCCCGAAATGAGTGGTATGATGCAGCCACTGCTCACTGGGCTGCCATTAAGGGGCTCATGCGAGCTAAGCATCCAACCAAGCAGCGACTCAAAAGCTTCTGGTTTAAGATGTACTGCCATGGCACCTCCAAGGACCCTGATCCTTCGGCCCTACGTGCGGCAGTTACATCCTTCCCCTGTCAGTATAAGGACGAAGGTGTTGTGCAGTACTGGCAAATCCAGGAAGCTGTCCGGGTGATGTGGCTCGCGGCACAAACCTCAATGACAAGATACAAAGGTATCCCCATTCCGGACGGCATCCCTGAGTGGGGGGTTGATGAGCAAGAGCTGCCTCCAATGCAGGCCATGCCCAGCCGTACGCGTTCCCATACCACCTTAGATGGCCATCGCTCCCGGCGTCCGGACTGGGATGGCCCCTGGCAATAGACAGCAAATTGTCATCTGAGGGCTCCTACTCACGCCACGCGAACGCGCCTTTGAGTCCCTCCATGGCATGCTGCCTAGCGTGATGTGAGCCCTCACATCTCCTCGCCGATACATGCCGCAAGACTACCTCGGGATATTCTTGGTTTGGCAACCCTCTCCTATGTCACGGATTGGACCGTGCTTGTCTTCTGTGTGCTCACAGCTTGCAGCTGTGAACACCCTTCTGGGTCGGCCCCGCGGTGTGCCTGTGGGAACGGGGGCTTTCTTTCGTGGTTGCTCCACTGGCCATCTGCCACGGACTGCCCTGGACCGGTCCTGCCTGGATGTTCCAGCTCTGTCATCGGTACAACGGCCAATCGTCCTTTCCTCTGCCCCCTCTAGGGATGGCTCTCTGGTAAGGCTGCCCAGGTCTTCCTCTCCTCTGCCCCTCTTTGACCGGGTAGGTGGCCGTTTTTGTGCTATGGCACTGCAAGAACCCCTCGGCTTTGAGACCAAGCTGTCGCCCACACTTGTTGCCCCATCGCTATCGTGGGACGAGACGACACTTGGATCACCGTGAGTCATGGCAATGCGACCCTCCCCTTTGTGGTATCTCGGCCGAATGACGACTCTGGAGAGGCCAATGCGGTGGTGCTGCTTCTCCCAGGTATTGGGCACTTCTACGTAGAGAATATGCACCCATTGCCCTTGCAAGGAGCCAGTGAGCACCTGTGGAGCAACCTGGCCTTCAAAAAGACCGTCACTGCCTGCGCATGGCCTGTGGCGGGACAAGCAGGCTCACCGCCTGCCTGGATGTTGCCTGACGGTGCTGACTGGACCAAGGCAGTGTATACAATGGAAGTTCTACCGCTCCTGTTGGCCGTCCAACGTGATGCGAGCCCTCGCATCTCCTCACCGACGTCTGCCGGTTTGGGCTTGGACGAACTGATTCTGGGTATTGAACCCTCAACCCTCACCGGCCAAGAAAATAATTGCTTGGCCTTGAGTGCGAAGTTTCGACTTGGGGACTCTCCCGCTTCCTGCGGGGCAGGTGGGGTCCCCTGCCTGCTTGGGTTTACCTGATGGCTCTGATTGGAACGAAGCAGTCCAGCCTGCTTTGGCCGGCGGACGAGCTCTTGTGAGTCAACAGAACGTTGCGCCTGTGCTCGGAGAGGCTCCACTGGCTGACCACGTATCTTGTGTTTACTCAAGGATGTTTTTATTTTACTTCAACTGAGCTTCACTTTGCTTGCGTATCAGCCATCGGCCCAAAGTGAGAGACTCATGTCTGGACATGACATACTTCGCATGCGTGAGCAATTTTTGTGATATGACATACTTCGCATGCGTGAGCAATTTTTGTGATGGCATCACATAACATGTGGCACTTTATTCTTCCTTTGGGTCATGTGGTTCTCCCTTCTTCCGATCACTTTTAGGTTGGGGGGGGGTAGATTGCAGTTCCTCGCTTGTCGCGGGAAGAGCCTAGAGACCCCACAGGGGGCGCATGGGCAGCGTGCCTACCGAGGACTCCCTCACGCCAGCGGAGGAAGCAGATAGGGCCCAGCTACGGGTGGTTTTTGATCTCTGGGGTCAAGTAGGTGCCATTAGTCAACAGCTTAGTTCCTTTCAAGAAGAAAGCCTGGTTTTCTCTGAGCATCTTGCTGCTTTAACCCAGCGCGTGCAACTTTTGCAAGGTCTGCTGTTGTATCTTTTGCTGCATTCATTGCGGTCACATCATTTCCTGCAGGAACTTGATTGACATGTCGCAAACCAGCCCTGCCGCATGCACGGGCGCCTCTTCTCCGTCAGGTGAAGAACCACTGCCGTCCGAAGCTTCAGATTTCCCATCCTGGAGTTTGTGCCAGTCCCCAGAGGATGTTTCTGCGTTCGGTTCAAGGGACGTTAAGCGGTCACACTCCCCGCCTTCGCCTGTCCCTTGTGGTTTTGTGGTGAAGCGTTATCGCAAGCATCCTTTGCCCATTGCAGATTCCCCTCCTGAGCCTCCTCCACAGCCTGTGTTCTTGAGACCTAGTGCCAAGCCCGCACCCGCCCCAAGCGGTCCGTTCCGGTTAAGTGATACTTCACGTAGACCTGTGTGCGTGATGCTTCAGCCATGTCCTGCCCCTCGGCCTGGACCTCAGCCTCGGTTCACTGCAAGGGTTTTGCCATCATCCCCCCTGTTTCGGCCTGTTCCGCGTCGTGCTTCGGAGTATTGCAAGCCCATTCCTTCGGCAGCATCGGAGCCACATCCGGTCCGTGCGCATTGCGGGTCCACTGCAGGTCCACCTTCTGCAACTCCCACTGCATCGCAACCACCTGTCACTGCCTATCGCTTTCAGGAGATGCCGATGCGGAAGCGCTCGCAGGGTCCTTCAGGTTTTGTCACACAGAAGGACGTTCACTCTGAGACACGTGCGAAGGCCTTGCAACTGTGGCGGAACATGCGGTCTGTGTTGCTTCCGCTCTCTTCGGTCTTGCAAGAGCTTTCAGGTTCTTCCCACCCAGAGGGTTTGGAGGACAGGTTGCTGAGCGGGGTGTCTGAGACCACTTTACTTCGCTATCTTCAAGGTTTCAGGGGCTTTTTGCATGCGCTACACACCCTTGATCGAGCCTTGGATTCCTCTCTTCGCCAAGTGGACATTGCAGATGCACTTTTGACAATGCACAACATGGGCACTCATGTGCTTAATGGCCTGAAGTCCTTGCGTTGGGCCCAGAAGACGTTACTGTTGTCCCTCCCAGATTTGTACCAGGGGCTCATGCACTCAGTGTCTTACAGGGTCGAGAGTGATAGGAAGGAGGCTTTCCCTCTGCCCCTCTTCGTCTTGGCTGCCTTAGAAAGGCAATTGCTGCTGGATATGGGCTCTCCTGCTCGCCGCCTTTTCATTGGGGCAGTTTTGACTTCTTGTTGGAGCAGCCTTCGCCTCAGCGATTCTCAGCACGTTTCATGGAGCTCCATACAGGCAGGTTCTTGGTGCACACGAGGCACATCTTATCGCACCAAAGTGAGCAGGCGGGGGGTGCCTTTTGGTCTCCTCAACGAGGGTTTTTATAGTGCCGGCCGGAGTTTTGCGTGCACTTGGGTTGCACGCTATCTTCGCCTCCTGGGTGAGGAGTGGGACGCCTTAGAGGCGAGTTTTGGCTCCGTCACTCCAGATTGTCTCTTCTTCTCGTCTGCGGCAGGCGAGTTTCAGCCTCTCACGTATGGCGAGGTCCTCAACCAGCTGCGTGGTCTTCTGGTTTCCATTGGTTTGAGTACCGAAGAGGCCGGCACCTTTACAGTCCACTCGATGAAGGTTTGCCTTCTCTCCGTCATGGCGCAACGTGGTTTCCGAGTCTCCCGCCGGGAGGCGCAGGGGCATCATAAATCCTCCTCTCACAGTGCCAAACTTTACAGTCGCGACGATGTCTGGCCTGCTTTGGCAGCCCAAAAGTCCTTAATGCGCAGCATCTCTCAGGGATGGTGGCCGTCCACACCTCTGGCACGCGGAGGTCGTCATCCGGTTCCGCAGCGTGCCATAGCACACCTTTCCGTGGACATTCAGCCAATAGCACCCCACCCCCGCTTTCCAGTTCTGGACGCCTCTTTGCACTCTGTCCCCGAGCCTTGTCCGTCTGCATCACACGACCGTGCTGGGCCTTCCTCACCCACTGCAGCTGCTGATGCTTCTTCAGACTCCTCTTCATCGTCCGAGACGTTTGCCCACACTGCTGATGCGTTCCCACAAGGCAATGCACGCCAGGCGTCCCGTGCAGACGCTGACGAGTGTGATGAACATGTCTTCCTCGTGTCCCCCAAGGGCGTGTGGCATGTGGGCTTTCCCCACAGTGGCCCGGATGGTTCCAGCCTCGTGCGTGCTGGCAAAGCTGTTCTTTTGCGTCCTAAGTGCGGCGCTTTGGCTCGCTCATACTCGGTTCAGGATGCAGAACCGCCTCCTGACGCCCGCCTGTGCATGCATGCTGCATGCAGGAAACTTCTGTCCGAGTGATTCGTGGCTCCTGCAGTCAAAAAAGGGGGGGGGGCGAGCGGGCTCCTTTTCTGCAGTCTCAGTTTGTTCGCATGCTAGGCCACAACTGAGCAACTTCTGGCCCGCAGTGGTGCGGCTCGAATCGCAAGGTCTGCTGGGGCTCCGTGCTTCGCAATGTGCTTGGAGGACAGGTCTCTCGGCTTGGTTCCGCCCCCCCGCGATATAGCACCAGTTGGTGCTCTCGGCCCCGCACGTGTGTGCAGTGGCTTCTTGGCCACGGCCTGTCATGTTCGCACGTGTGTGCCAAACTCTGAAAGGTTTGCACGGTGGCTTCTGTTGCAGCGTTCTCGTCAGGTTTCTCGAGGCTTCGGGTTTCGGGATAATCTGGCTTGCAACGTCTTTGCCTTCAGTTTCTTGCTGCACATGGTACATAAGGTGTTTGTCTGGGCGTTTCTGTAAGGAGACAAGACGCACCATCCCCTTCAATACACGCTCGGTTCATCACGTGTGAGTACGTGGCTTGTCCAAAACAACTTAGTCTCACGGGCGTGAGGTTCAGGTGTTTGCATCAGGAATGCAAAGTGATGCCAGCGAGATTCTCCTTGCTGCTCTCGAGCGTGTGCTCTCGAGCGTGTGCTCTCTTTTGGGGCTGGTCCCCTTCCGCACGTGTGTGGCATTTCGCGTTTGCGCACAGATGTGTTCATTTGTGTGTCTTTTCTTTGCTTGGCCAGGAATCATGGCTTCGGCGGATGTTCCGGATGTGGATGAAGAATTGCTGGCTCTGGCAGTTCAATGCAAGGTGCCCGAGGCATACCATCAGTGTCTCTCCGGCTTCGACGTTCCTCTTTTCGGCTGTTTGGCCGCCTCAGCCACAGATTTCGCTCCAGCACTTGAGACTCTCCTCGAGAAGGTTTCTGCCCCGGAATCCGCCGCTGAGATCCTGCTGGTTCAGGCTTCATTTCGGCTTCTCTTTCAGAAGTGCAACAACCAGGCAGCTCCTTCGCAAGGCACTGAGCCCAAAGCTCCTTCCTCGGCGTCAAACTCTGGGTGGATCGAGCAGTTCCCACCCAAGTTGTCAGGTGAGCAGGTCATCCAGCTACGTTCCGCCTTTGGCGCGTCCTATCCGGGCGAAGTGTTGGACCACGAGAACACCCCCGGCAGTCGTATGTTGGCTCTTACTTCGAAGGTGATGCAGCCGGGTGAGCTTAAGTGGATACCCTGGAAGTTCCGGATGAGCAAGGCTCAAGAGGAGGCTTTCAACCTTCGCCGGCCGTCCAAGGTCCCGAAGTTCGAGGACTTCATCTACGATGAGATTCCAGCTCGCGAACTTCCACAAGGCCAAGTTGGCGCATCCTTTCTTCAAGGGGTGCTCGGCCTCATGTCGGTGTCGGCATCCTTGGTGCAAGGGGCACATCTCCACAATCTTCGCCTCTACGAGCGCAAGTTCATCAAGTTGGCATGCTCACGCTTGGAAGGTTCGACTGGCCTCAGACAACCTAACATCGAGGAGTTACAGGCTGCCGACCGCCATCTTTGGGGCATCATGGCTGACTTGGTCAACGTGCACAAGTGGACGTTGAATGATGCCTTGACTGAGGTGGTTGAGATCCGAGGCGACATGTCAGCCATGCTCCAGCCACGTGCAGCTGTCTCTAAGTTTCGGCCAGAGGGCAGGAAGGGTGATGGAAAGAAGGGCCGCCCCCCTCGGGAGTCCTCATCTGGCAAGGGTGGCAAAGGTCAGCGCTGGGTTCTCTCTTACCAGGACAAGTCTGGGGCACGCAAGAACCTCTGTCGTGGCTACAGTTCTCGTGAAGGGTGCAAGTTTGAGAATTGTCGCTTCGAGCATTTGTGTCCTGTCCCAGGCGCGGACGGCCGTCCATGTTTGGGTAAGCATCCGGCGTATGAGCACAAGTCCCGCGCTTCAAACTGACTATCTTCTTCACTGGGGGCCAGCAATTCAGATGTTCGTACAACAAGAGAGGATGATGGTGTGTCGCTCGCAGAAGCTCTTCAGAGTGGCGATCTGTCTTGGGAGACTTGCTTGTCTCTTTTGCAGGACTCGTTCCCTGGGGCAGTTTTTCTTCGCCGTTCACATGTGCTGACGGGGGGTCGGCCCGCTGCTCAGTACTTTAACTTAGGGGCACGCGTGGGGGGTCGCGGTGGCATGTGCTCGGCCACTCTGGAGCAGCAAGATCTTGTGCGGTATCTGAACGCATTTCTCGCGCACCTTTTTCCTGATGGCACTTGGACGAGCATCTGCGTTTCTCACAACGAGTTTGCGCACATCCACCAGGATTTCAACAGCCCCGACTCTCAGAATTACACCTTCAGCCTGGGGGCCTTCTCGGGCGGAGGCTTGTGGTTGGAAGGCGACTCTTCAGCCTTTCCAGGCTACACCTTGGTGCCGCCTCCAGACAAGGAGGCAGATCAGTCATTGCGTGGGGCCATTGTGTGCACTCGGCGGGCAGGATTCTCCTTCAACGGCCGCTTGCGCCACTGCAGTGAACCGTGGGTTGGCGATCGCTGGGTCGTCATCGCCTATACGGCGCCCAATCCGGATGCTCTGTCCGCTGATGACGTCTCCTTGCTGGCGTCTCTTGGTTTTCCCTTGCCGCGCGTTTCGAGCACAACAGGTCTCGTGCCCATCACCACAGCTTCCCGAGCAGGTCCTGCCTCCGCACTTTCCTGCCCTGCGACGGAATCTTTTCCTCGAGTTGTGTTCAGGCAAGAATCGGCCACTTTCCTCCGCGGCTCTCAGGGCTGGTGTCTCTGTCATATCAGTTGATATCCTTCGTTCATGTGAGCAGGACATCCTCCAGGATAGCACTTACGATGCTTTGCTGCGGCTGGGGTTCTCCGGACAGGTGACGCTGGCGCATGCCTCTCCACCATGCACTGAGTACAGCCGTCTTAAGTTGCTGGATAATGGAGGCCCCCGCCCTCTTCGGTCACCGGAACATATGGAAGGTTTCCCAGACTTGAATGCTGAGGAGAAGCACCGTTTCGAGCAAAGCCGTTTGCTCCTTTTTCGCTCATTGCACATCCTCCGCGCGGTGTGGTGCCGTGGAGGCCACATCAGCTTCGAACATCCTGCCAACAGCCTCGCCTGGCTCGAGAAAGAGACCCAGGCCTTTCTTAAGCACGTTTCCGCCGATCTCAACTGCATTGCGGCTGCAGGCATGGGCCGCAGCTGCTCAGCACACGGACGTGGAAAAGGCCAGGCTTGCCCAGCCCAACCTGAATACGTTCCTAGGCATCACGCTGCAGGGCACAGAGACACTTGGGCAAAGGCACTATCAAGAATTTAGGCCGGATCACCCCCAAACCCATTTCCTTGACGCCATCCGGCTTGCCCTTGCGGCCTCGGTGGCCAACCAAAACATTGAGCACTTTTGGTCAGTTTATAACTTGGAATGGCCAGACACCTCTCACAGAATGGCTGTTTTTCTGCGGCGAGTGTTGCCCCTAGAGTGCTTGCTTTCCTCGCCTATGGCTGCGCCGGTGGAAGTGAACACTGCGGCAGCCTCGCCGGCGGTCGTCAGCATCTCTTCCGAAACCAACGAAGGCTCTCCCTGCCCGATGGATGACATGTCGGAGGCGGAGGACGAACCCGAGGCACAGGTGAATGATTGGCGCTTCTCGGAGCTGCGAACCACTGACCTTGCAGCTTTGCGAGAAGTGGATGTCTCAGCCCCTTTCCGACTGCCAGTCATCTTCGAAGCGCATTGGAAAGGGATCAGCACCACACCCACCAAGCATGGGCCAAAGTGTCCCCGAAATGAGTGGTATGATGCAGCCACTGCTCACTGGGCTGCCATTAAGGGGCTCATGCGAGCTAAGCATCCAACCAAGCAGCGACTCAACAGCTTCTGGTTTAAGATGTACTGCCATGGCACCTCCAAGGACCCTGATCCTTCGGCCCTACGTGCGGCAGTTACATCCTTCCCCTGTCAGTATAAGGACGAAGGTGTTGTGCAGTACTGGCAAATCCAGGAAGCTGTCCGGGTGATGTGGCTCGCGGCACAAACCTCAATGACAAGATACAAAGGTATCCCCATTCCGGACGGCATCCCTGAGTGGGGGGTTGATGAGCAAGAGCTGCCTCCAATGCAGGCCATGCCCAGCCGTACGCGTTCCCATACCACCTTAGATGGCCATCGCTCCCGGCGTCCGGACTGGGATGGCCCCTGGCAATAGACAGCAAATTGTCATCTGAGGGCTCCTACTCACGCCACGCGAACGCGCCTTTGAGTCCCTCCATGGCATGCTGCCTAGCGTGATGTGAGCCCTCACATCTCCTCGCCGATACATGCCGCAAGACTACCTCGGGATATTCTTGGTTTGGCAACCCTCTCGTGGTCTATGTCACGGATTGGACCGTGCTTGTCTTCTGTGTGCTCACAGCTTGCAGCTGTGAACACCCTTCTGGGTCGGCCCCGCGGTGTGCCTGTGGGAACGGGGGCTTTCTTTCGTGGTTGCTCCACTGGCCATCTGCCACGGACTGCCCTGGACCGGTCCTGCCTGGATGTTCCAGCTCTGTCATCGGTACAACGGCCAATCGTCCTTTCCTCTGCCCCCTCTAGGGATGGCTCTCTGGTAAGGCTGCCCAGGTCTTCCTCTCCTCTGCCCCTCTTTGACCGGGTAGGTGGCCGTTTTTGTGCTATGGCACTGCAAGAACCCCTCGGCTTTGAGACCCAGCTGTCGCCCACACTTGTTGCCCCATCGCTATCGTGGGACGAGACGACACTTGGATCACCGTGAGTCATGGCAATGCGACCCTCCCCTTTGTGGTATCTCGGCCGAATGACGACTCTGGAGAGGCCAATGCGGTGGTGCTGCTTCTCCCAGGTATTGGGCACTTCTACGTAGAGAATATGCACCCATTGCCCTTGCAAGGAGCCAGTGAGCACCTGTGGAGCAACCTGGCCTTCAAAAAGACCGTCACTGCCTGCGCATGGCCTGTGGCGGGACAAGCAGGCTCACCGCCTGCCTGGATGTTGCCTGACGGTGCTGACTGGACCAAGGCAGTGTATACAATGGAAGTTCTACCGCTCCTGTTGGCCGTCCAACGTGATGCGAGCCCTCGCATCTCCTCACCGACGTCTGCCGGTTTGGGCTTGGACGAACTGATTCTGGGTATTGAACCCTCAACCCTCACCGGCCAAGAAAATAGTTGCTTGGCCTTGAGTGCGAAGTTTCGACTTGGGGACTCTCCCGCTTCCTGCGGGGCAGGTGGGGTCCCCGCCTGCTTGGGTTTACCTGATGGCTCTGATTGGAACGAAGCAGTCCAGCCTGCTTTGGCCGGCGGACGAGCTCTTGTGAGTCAACAGAACGTTGCGCCTGTGCTCGGAGAGGCTCCACTGGCTGACCACCATGGAGTACTCTGGGCTGGTCCTCCCCCTTTGTTCTCGCCGTTAAGTCCCCACTGGCTGACCACCATGGGGCAACTTTATACTTCCGAACACACAGGTTGACACTTACAAGGTTCCGTGCTGAGGCACGACTCTGCTCCATCTGTGATGGCGAAACTGTAAACCATCGCGTGAACAGCCTTGGCAGGTGCTGAATGTATTCGCATTGGTGGCTGATTGACGGTGATGTGAGCCCTCCAGTCTCCTTACCGGCGTACCTCGCGGGTTTGGGTGAAGGGACCTGATGCGTGCCGATGCGCAGGCCAGTGCTAATGTGGCGTGGCCTTGTGCGAGATGCCTGGACTGGGAGGTCCCTCGGTGTCATTAAAACCCTATGGCGTTAAGGGTTTGATAACTCGCCGTGGACTTTCCCCGATGAATCGGTAGCTGCTGCTACTCTCGGCCCCCCTCTGCCCGTGTACGGGCACCTCTGAGGGTGGGCCCTTGTGCGCCAGGTAATCGGTAGCTGATGCTACTCTCGTCCCCCCCTCTGGCCGTGCGCGGGCACCTTCGAGGGTGGGCACTTGTGCGCCAGGTTGACTGGTGAACTCTGTGCTCGGAGCTACTCCATTGGCTGACCACCATGGAGTGCCCTGGGCCGGTCTTGCCTTGTTTGTTCTTGCTGTTAAGTCCCCACTGGCTGACCACCATGGGGCATTTGCACATCTTTCATCCCCCCTAGGGAGTCTGACTTGCAACATCCTTTCGCCATTGAGTGTCGGTTGTCTGTTCTTGACAACGAGTACGTGATCCGAACCTCTTCTGATGACCTCGGTTTGAATAACCGCTGTCGCACCAATGGCTACATGATGGTGGTTTTGAGAATCTGGCAATGTCGCAATTTGCGATTCCCCCACAAGCTCCGTGCTTCCTTGTGAACCGGGACTTCATTGACGACCTCGAGTACTGAGTCCGTGGGGTATCTAGTAGTTTAGCGCGATTGCTCGCTTTGTTTCTTCGGTGTTTGTTCTTTGGTGGTTTCGTGTTGTGTCTGGTGGGTTGTGTGCGCTGACTCTGTTTCACCCTTTTCGTCGAGCCCAACAAGACCGGCCTACTGTGCTACTGATGTAGTAAAGAGGCACCAGGGGAAAAAAAAAAACCATCCCATCGATCACAGGCCATCAAAGTTCGAGCGCTCATCCGAGTCGAGGGACAGTTGGTGCTAAAGACATTCGCAGCCACGTCGGTGAAACTCCAGCTCAGTGGGTGAGAACGCATGGATACCACGGGAGGGATGCTCAGCATGTGACAATGCACGGCATGGTCGTAGGCTGGGCGGTGCGCATACGAGAGCCTGTCATCGGAGGTATGAACGCTGGTTGACAGAGTCCATGGCATCTGAGGGTGCTAGAGTGGCTATGCCACCTTTGATTGCATCACGTGAAGCCAGAAGTGCACCGGCTGAGGCAGGAAGGTAGCTAATGACTGGGTGCAAGTCATCGCAGTGTATTCAGCCCCGTACTGCTGTATGCAACAGCTGAGGGTGAATCGACTGCCCAGCCGCAGCAGAGAGCCAAGTGAGGCTGGGGGTCGACTATGCCTTCCCGGTCGAAGGGGGCCAGGGTCAGGCCACTTAAGGTGGTGGCTCTTCAATGATTGGGAAGTCTTGCTTAAGTAGGAATCGTCTGCCCGGCCTAGAGGCCACGGTTGGAGTAGTTTTGCTGTCCCAGCATGCTGTTTGAGAAGCTTTCCAACGTTAGGGCCAAAATTTAGCAGAGCTCTCTCTGCTTCCCTCTTGTATAGTGCCGCCTTGCTGGTGGTGTAGGCGATAAGATGGCAGGTTGGTAAGAGCGAGAACGCCTGTGGATTTTCTGCCGCTGTCCAATTTCATGGCCACGTCTGCCCCGTGCTAAGCGGCTGGGTAAGGAATGTCCAGCGCTGGCTCCGGCATGGATGTTTGGTCCCGGTTGGTAAGAGCGAGAACGCCGGGGCCACCCGTTGCTTAGCTTGTAAAGAGGGTAGGTGAGCCAATCAGCAGCCGTAGTCTGGTGCCGGGACTCATGTTCGGGGTGCGTGCCTGGACCAACGAAGAACAGAAAAGCCTCCCTAGCTGCCCTAGCTATAGCTGCAGTGGCTGCTCGGTTGAGGTGGGCACCAAGGTGGAGAGGAGCAGCTGTGGCTGACGTGTCTCGCCTTCAGGGTGCTATTAATTAGCCTGCAAGTTCATCTGCCGAGTTTGCCCCTATATCCCAGTCCGACAGCTGAACCTGAGCTTGTGCCATGAGCCATAGAGGGCGATAGCGTCGGCGGAGTGCAGGGTTGAGGGTCAACCAAAAACCCTTGATGCTATGCAGTTCAGTCCGAAGGCTAGGGGTCTTCACCACCCCAGCAACAAGGCTGAGGGCATACTAAAGCCCTCGTCTGATGGGTCGCCAAGGTTGAGGGTAAACCAAAAACCCTGGACGGCTGCGCATTTAAAAGGGTGCTTGGGGGAACCAAAAGCCCTGCAAGGTTGGAGAGTGTCATTTCCCTGCCAGTAGGCGTGGGTACGTCTGGAAACCTCACATTCTTCATAGTCCCTGCCCCTGGGCATGGGCGTCCCGGTCTTTACATCAGGGTGAGCTGCCTCGATAGTTCTGAGAGCCCACTGGCCAGCCCCTGCCTGTGGTAGGGTGTAGCAGTCAGTGGAGGAGCCGTAGGTAGAGTAGGTCTAGCCTACGGGCAAGGACTTCGGACCGGTACCGCACCTCCGGCTTGCACGTTTAATTAGTCTGACATGTTGACTGAGCTCTGCTCACGCCCCCACACACTTGGTGAGAAAAGTTTACGCTTTCCTTGGTGTGCCAGTACAGAAGCTGTCTTACAGTGGCATGTCTTTGCAAGAACATGTGTGTTGTGCATGGCTTTGTTTTGGCGTGGCAAGAACTTGTTTGGCATGGCATGACGTTTGGTTCAGTTCCCAGTGATGAGTTTGGAGAGCACTGAGCTTGCTGTGCAAGCCTTGAAGCAGTGCGTGTGAAGCTCTGAGGGACAGACCTTTGCAGTTACTCACTCCGTGCGCATGCCCACGTCGTTCGTACCGTTACGTGTGCGTTGGGAACCTGACTGAGGCATGGTGAGTGCATGCTGTTGCTTTTGAGACAGACTTGAAGTCCTGAAGCAATCCCCAAAGGTTTTGCATGTTTCTTTTGTTTTCCTCCTTTGTTTAGCAAAGTTGAGACGGAATTTGTAAGCCTTGAGACCTGAGCTCTTGGAGAGAGCTTCTGCTGACGTTGGACAGTACAGCTGAACACCACGGTGTTTGGCTCAAGTGCGACTTGCGAAAAGAACTGTGCGAGTGCTCTGCTTTTCACACTTTGACCTTTTGCTTGTCCTGATTAGGAGTCCGCCTTATGGGTTTGGTCCGAAGGTCGATGACATTCGAGTCCGCTTGACTTTCTGTGGTGTCACGGGCCAGTTGTTGGAGCGTTGCCAACGTTCCCTCGAGTTGATGGAGTTCACCGAGCCGACTGACACGTTGACGTGTTCTGCACGTGGATTTGGGGAAGGCGAGTGCATTAGCGGAGCTCCAGCTTGCAGAGGTAGGGTACGATTTGCAGGCCAGAAGCGTGGGCCGAATCGAGTCATGGAAGGTCACTTGGTGGACCTCACGCGTGGGAGTTCTCCCGGGGATTGCAACCCCGGAGTTCCATTATCATCTCATTGAGAATGAGGGACGAGGTGCCAACGGAGAGCTACCGCCAGGCCTGTCGTGCTCATCTCGAGGCCAGCTATCCTGCCAACTACAGCCAGGATCAGATTGGCCCGAAATTCGCAGTGGCTATGGATCCGCTGAGGAGGTATCTCAGGGAGGGTGATGCTGGTTTTCCCCTCACACATCGAGGCTTGGAGGGCGTCGAGCGGCTGAAGAGGCAAGACCACGTGTCTTTCCGTGCCCGATGAGCACGCGGCGGCTTCGGGATCTCGTCCTTACGAACAGCTAGCTGATTGTTGCAAGGCTGGCTTGGGGGGAGCGCGCTTACAGATGAGCGCCGACCTCAAGAGGTGGATGCCGTTGGCCTATCATGCGGAAAGCTTGACGCCAGCGCAGACCTTGTGGCGTCCGTTCAGGCAAGAGCAGCACGCGCAGCTGCGATGCCGACGGAAATTCCGCGCGCTGTTTGGGTCTATCCCCGTGGTGATGTACACAGACCATGCGAACATCGTGCGACTGCAGGATTGCTCCTTGACCAGGTTAATCCTGTCAGTTTCCACTGCTGATGGGAGTGAGATTCGGAACCTCTCAGGCCGAAGCATGCGTTTGGCCGATGGGCTGAGCAGGTTGTTCGACACGACCTCTGTGCCCAAGGAGCAGTAGAAGAAGATGTTGGAACGAGTTGGCCACCGCCCACGCGCGGCTCAAGGACCCGGATTGCGATGATTTCCTTGAGTTTCCGGAGCCGGACCCTTCTCCCAAAGCGGCGTCCAAGGAGGAAGCTGCTCGGGGCGAGGCACTTGTTGCTGATGCAGTACAATACAAGTGGCCGCGGAAGTCGCGAGACCTCCGAAGGACCGGGTCTTAGCGCCCAGGGTTGCAGTGCTGTATGCCTCGGCCTACCAGGCCGAACCAGATTTGCAGACGCAGTGTGATCTGGTTGAGGAGGGTTTGCGCACTGCTGGAGTTGAGTCAACCGTTGTGCTCAGCGCCACGTCGTTTGCCGATGACGACAACGTGCGGCTATTGGATTGATGCTCGAGCCAGACAGATGTCCGAGACTGTTAGACGACTCCGAAAGCAAATCCTCACTGGAGTTATGACCATGATTCGTGAGGTATGCCGGCGAAAGCCGAGGTTGCTAGTCGGAGCACGCCAGGGCGCGCTCATTGTCCTGATGTGTTCTTTGCCCTTTGTGGTTGAGGTGGCTCTAAGGCAACGGGTGCCCGCGAAACACATGGTGCAAGTGGGCCTAGAAATAGCTCCTAAATCTGGAGAAAAAAAGTCCCATCGCGCGGAGGGGTCGATATGATTGCTGTTCAGAGTTGTTGTTGTTCGAGGGCAAAGCAAGCAAACAATCGTCGGACAAGCAAGCAAGCACGCAAGCAAGCTAGGAAGCAAGCAGTCGGTCCACTTTGTTGAGTGTCAACATGCGCAGCCTAACAGTGACACACTCTCACGCATTTGCACTGTTGCGAATGTGGGGAGTTGCCCCCCCCCCCCCCGCCTTTCCACCTCCAGCGCCACGGAAAGCCTCCCAAGTCATAAGAAAAAGGAGGTGCACGGGTTGTGGCTTGTGGCTGTGGCCTCCTAGGTCCTAGGACCTCAAGTCGGGTGTTGATGACTACAGGATGCTGGCAAAGACTCCCATGCTTTTGGAAAACTCAGAGGACCTACATTCACTCTGCACCTGCAATCCCCAAACACTGGAATTTCGGAGAACAGGGTTGTTTCTGTTTATTGGAGCCTTCTCTTGATAGCCTCGAAACTCAGGGAACTTTGTTAACATAGACTTTGTCAAGCAACGTCACGTAGAGGTTATCCTGAAAGTTTTCACCCTTGTGTATTTGTCATGGACAATGTGCGCGCTAACACGCACTTAGTCATCAGTCAAAACATCTGCGAAGAAGCTTCAAGACACGTTAGACATGCATGGAAAGCTGCAATCCCAGCTGTACTGTAGTTTTGGGGCGAGAAGGAGGTACGAGAACTTTCAGTAGAAACAGCATCTTGTGCTACGTCGCCCCCCCTCATCTGTTTGGGGAATTTCTGCAGAACGGATGCGTTTTACTTCTCGGCCCCAGTGAGTTGCCATGCAGGCCGTCTAGGTTTTTACGAAAGCCAAGCCTCTCCGCAGATCAACAACATTCCAAGCATCTGACCCTAAACCTCAAATCCTAAATCCTGAACCTTAAACCCTAAACCCTACACGTCAAACTTCTGGAGGCTGTCGTTTTTTTGGCCCCGCCATAGCAATGTCCATGGAGGGCTATGTATGGGCAGCCCCATTGAAGCCGCAGATGCTGGTACAACCAGCCGGCGCCCCGACCAATGCTTGGGGATGGCAGCCAGCACCTGTCGTAGTGACTCGCCGCACCTATCGTGTGGTGGCAAGGCCAGTGCAAGCACCTGGCTTGGTGACTCGGCGCACCATTCGTGTGGTCGTGAAGCCGGCCAGTGTGGTGGTGAAGGCAGCTGCGCCGATGCAGCTGCCTCACCTTCTCGGGCCGCCGAGGGCACCGGCTGTGGCGCACCCCAAGAAGGGGTTGCTTCAAGCTGGAGCAGGCGAGCCTGCCCCGACTGAGGAGGCTCCAGTCGACCTTGAGGCATGTGAGACAGTGGAAGCAACGAACGCGGTTGCCGAAGTCTTTGCCCCGGCTCCCGAGCTGGTCTACCCGAAGGGTAGGCCTGTCTCGTATGGCCCGGGGAGGCCTTTCATGGAACTTCAAGATCCAACAGCTTTCCAAGCAGACACCGACGTTCCCGAAACCGCTCCGAAGCCGGCTCCGGGGCCGGCTCCAGAGCCCGCAGAAGACGCTAGCCCACCGCCGGAACCTCGGCAGGAACTACCGGGCCAGGCTGAGGCCTTGGAAGCGCTTAAGGCGCTGATGGCGGAGCTCGGCGGAATGGGCTTCAAGGTCCCCAAGAAGCCGACGGGCGAACCAGAGGCGGGGCGGGCACAAGGGAAGCTGATCAAGACTGCCTTTGAGGTCCTTGATGCACAGCGCTTCTTCAGATAAGTCAAACATGGATGCCCTACCAAAACGTATCGGATCGTGTTCTTAGGATAGCTAAGGTTTTCGCTGTGCATGCGCCAAGGTGGGAGACCTCGTGGTCCTCAGTGACACGATCCAGCCGAAGAGCTTGCGGCTCCGGTACGCTGTTATCATGCAGGCTGCAGCACTGGTTCCAACGCTTGCTTAGGCTTACTTGCTACTTCTAGCTGTTTCGAGGTTGTGACATGTGCCACGGGCTGAAAAGACTAACAGATGAGCAGTTCCAGCGCAGGTGCACGAGAAGCACTACACAGCGAGAACGTTGGCAGAAGACAAGGCGACCTCGCTCGAGGAATGCTGGCCATTCAAGGAGGATGCCGCGCTCGAGAGCACGGTCGGCCGACTGGGAAGCCGAGTGCGCGTTGCGCAGGGGCGCCACGGCTGCGTGTGTTTTTTCAGGGGCATTTGACGCAGGTTTCTAGAATTTTGGGCTTTGTCCAAAGACCCGGGTTTTTCGCACCCACGCCAAGGTCCTATGCGGGCTGCAGTGGCAAGGTGGCCAATGCGCCCGGCCACCCGATATTCCCAGTCTTCCGACAGTTCAGGCACGCATGCCGGGCTGTGCTGCGGAGGGGTCGGTATTTTCACCGTTCTTGTTGTCGGCATTTTAGTTCTTTGTCTGCTGTTTCCTTCTTTCGTAAGGCAGGACAGCAAGCAAACAAGCACAACCTATCAACCCTAGAAACCCCAAGCTCCTAACACGCACAAATAAAGGACCGAGACCCTGAAAGCAAACAACCTGAAACCTTAAACACCTTAAACCTTGAAAACACAAATTTAAAGCCTGGAAGCCCTAGAAAGCCAGAACCGACATGCCGTCGCGCGTGAAATTCTTCATGTATTTCATGCAGGAACGGCAAACTGCAGTACGTCATCAATGTGCGCTTGGATGACGGCAGGCGCCAGTGTTCTGCTTGAGGGGGGTTTTAGGATGTTTTAGGGGAGTGTTAGTGCGGCAGTTAGCCACTGTGTAACCATGGCTTGTTATCCTGGATGGCAGGGACGCGCTGTTCCTGTTCACCGAGCTCCGGGCAGATTGAGCACTCTAGACAAGAGAGAAAAACAAGTCCCATCGCGCGGAGGGGTCGATATGATTGCTGTTCAGAGTTGTTGTTGTTCGAGGGCAAAGCAAGCAAACAATCGTCGGACAAGCAAGCAAGCAAGCACGCAAGCAAGCTAGGAAGCAAGCAGTCGGTCCACTTTGTTGAGTGTCAACATGCGCAGCCTAACAGTGACACACTCTCACGCATCTGCACTGTTGCAAATGTGGGGGGTTGCCCCCCCCTCCCCCGCCTTTCCACCTCCATCGCCACGGAAAGCCTCCCAAGTCATAAGAAAAAGGAGGTACACGGGTTGTGGCTTGTGGCTGTGGCCGCCTAGGTCCTAGGACCTAGGACCTCAAATCGGGTGTTGATGACTACAGGACGCTGGCAAAGACTCCCATGCTTTTGGAAAACTCAGAGGACCTACGTTCACTCTGCACCTGCAATCCCCAAACACTGGAATTTCGGAGAACAGGGTTGTTTCTGTTTATTGGAGCCTTCTCTTGATAGCCTCGAAACTCAGGGAACCTTGTTAACATAGTATACGTACACTTTGTCAAGCAACGTCACGTAGAGGTTATCCTGAAAGTTTTCACCCTTGTGTATTTGTCATGGACAATTTGCGCGCTAACACGCACTTAGTCATCAGTCAAAACATCTGCGAAGAAGCTTCAAGACACTTTAGACATGCATGGAAAGCTGCAATCCCCAGCTATACTGTAGTTTTGGGGAGAGAAGGAGGTACTAGAACTTTCAGTAGAAACAGCATCTTGTGCTACGTCGCCCCCCCCAAACAGATGAGGGGAACTTCTGCAGAACGGATGCGTTTTACTTCTCGGCCCCAGTGAGTTGCCATGCAGGCCGTCTAGGTTTTTACGAAAGCCAAGCCTCTCCGCAGATCAACAACATTCCAAGCATCTGACCCTAAACCTTAAATCCTAAATCCTAAACCTTAAACCCTAAACCCTACACGTTAAACTTCTGGAGGCTGTCGTTTTTTTGGCCCCGCATAGAAATGTCCATGGCGGGCTATGTATGGGCAGCCCCATTGAAGCGGCAGATGCTGGTACAACCAGCCGGCGCCCCAACCTATGCTTGGGGATGGCAGCCAGCGCCTGTCGTAGTGACTCGCCGCACGATTCGTGTGGTGGCAAGGCCAGCGCAAGCACCTGGCTTGGTGACTCGGCGCACCATTCGTGTGGTCGTGAAGCCGGCCAGTGTGGTGGTGAAGGCAGCTGCGCCGATGCAGCTGCCTCACCTTCTCGGGCCGCCGAGGGCACCGGCTGTGGCGCACCCCAAGAAGGGGTTGCTTCAAGCTGGAGCAGGCGAGCCTGCCCGGTCGACCGGACTGAGGAGGCTCCAGTCGACCTTGAGGCATGTGAGACAATGGAAGCAACGAACGCGGTTGCTGAAGCCTTTGCCCCGGCTCCCGAGCTGGTCTACCCGAAGGGTAGGCCTGTCTCGTATGGCCCGGGGAGGCCTTTCATGGAACTTCAAGATCCAAAAGCTTGCCAAGAAGACGCCGACGTTCCCGAGACTGTTCCGAAGCCGGCTTCGGAGCCGGCTCCAGCAGAAGACGCTAGCCCACCGCCGGAACCTCGGCAGGAACTACCGGGCCAGGCTGAGGCCTTGGAAGCGCTTAAGGCGCTGATGGCGGAGCTCGGCGGAATGGGCTTCAAGGTCCCCAAGAAGCCGACGGGCGAGCCAGAGGCGGGGAGGGCGCAAGGTAAGCTGATCATGACTGCCTTTGAGGTCCTTGATGCACAGCGCTTCCTCAGATAAATCAACAACATCCTTTAGTATAGGCTGCGCATGCATGCTGGAAGCCCTACCAAAACGTATCGGATCGTGTTCTTAGGATAACTAAGGTTTTCGCTGTACATACGCCAAGGTGGGAGACCTCGTGGTCCTCAGTGACACGATCCAGCCGAAGAGCTTGCGGCTCCGGTACGCTGTTATCATGCAGGCTACAGCACTGAAACATACTGAAACCAACGCTTGCTTAGGCTTACTTGCTACTTCTAGCTGTTTCGAGGTTGTGACATGTGCCACGGGCTGAAAAGAGTAAAAGATGAGCAGTTCCAGCGCAGGTGCACGAGAAGCACTACACAGCGAGAACATTGGCAGAAGACAAGGCGACCTCGCTCGAAGAATGCTGGCCATTCAAGGAGGATGCCGCGCTCGAGAGCACGGTCGGCCGACTGGGAAGCCGAGTGCGCGTTGCGGAGGGGCGCCACGGCTGCGTGTGTTTTTTCAGGGGCATTTGACGCAGGTTTCTAGAATTTGGGCTTTGTCCAAAGACCCGGGTTTTTCGCACCCACGCCAAGGTCCTATGCGGGCTGCAGTGGCAAGGTGGCCACGGCGCCCGGCCACCCGATATTCCCAGTCTTCCGACAGTTCAGGCGCGCATGCCGGGCTGTGCTGCGGAGGGCTCGGTATTTTCACCGTTCTTGTTGTCGGCGTTTTAGTTCTTCGTCTGCTGTTTCCTTCTTTCGTAAGGCAGGACAGCAAGCAAACAAGCACAACCTATCAACCCTAGAAACCCCAAGCTCCTAACACGCACAAATAAAGGACCGAGACCCTGCAAACAAACAACCTGAAGCCTTAAACACCTTAAACCTTGAAAACACAAATTTTAAAGCCTGGAAGCCCTAGAAAGCCAGAACCGACATGCCGTCGTGCATGGAATTCTTCATGTATTTCATGCAGGAACGGCAAACTGCAGTACGTCATCAATGTGCGCTTGGATGACGGCAGGCGCCGGTGTTCTGCTTGAGTGGGGTTTCAGGATGTTGTAGGCGAGTGCTAGCCACTGTGTAACCATGGCTTGTTATCCTGGATGGCAGGGACGCGCTGTTCCTGTTCACTGAGCTCCGGGCAGAAGCACTCTAGGCAAGAGAGAAAAAAAGTCCCATCGCGCGGAGGGGTCGATATGATTGCTGTTCAGAGTTGTTCTTGTCTGGGGCAAAGCAAGCAAACAATCGTCGGACAAGCAAGCAAGCAAGCACGCAAGCAAGCTAGGAAGCAAGCAGTCGGTCCACTTTGTTGAGTGTCAACATGCGCAGCCTAACAGTGACACACTCTCACGCATCTGCACTGTTGCAAATGGGGGGGGTTGCCCCCCCCTCCCCCGCCTCTCCACCTCCATCGCCACGGAAAGCCTCCCAAGTCATAAGAAAAAGGAGGTACACGGGTTGTGGCTTGTGGCTGTGGCGTCCTAGGTCCTAGGACCTCAAATCGGGTGTTGATGACTACAGGACGCTGGCAAAGACTCCCATGCTTTTGGAAAACTCAGAGGACCTACGTTCACTCTGCACCTGCAATCCCCAAACACTGGAATTTCGGAGACCAGGGTTGTTTCTGTTTATTGGAGCCTTCTCTTGATAGCCTCGAACTCAGGGAACCTTGTTAACATAGTATACGTACACTTTGTCAAGCAACGTCACGTAGAGGTTATCCTGAAAGTTTTCACCCTTGTGTATTTGTCATGGACAATTTGCGCGCTAACACGCACTTAGTCATCAGTCAAAACATCTGCGAAGAAGCTTCAAGACACTTTAGACATGCATGGAAAGCTGCAATCCCCAGCTATACTGTAGTTTTGGGGAGAGAAGGAGGTACTAGAACTTTCAGTAGAAACAGCATCTTGTGCTACGTCGCCCCCCCCAAACAGATGAGGGGAACTTCTGCAGAACGGATGCGTTTTACTTCTCGGCCCCAGTGAGTTGCCATGCAGGCCGTCTAGGTTTTTACGAAAGCCAAGCCTCTCCGCAGATCAACAACATTCCAAGCATCTGACCCTAAACCTTAAATCCTAAATCCTAAACCTTAAACCCTAAACCCTACACGTTAAACTTCTGGAGGCTGTCGTTTTTTTGGCCCCGCATAGAAATGTCCATGGCGGGCTATGTATGGGCAGCCCCATTGAAGCGGCAGATGCTGGTACAACCAGCCGGCGCCCCAACCTATGCTTGGGGATGGCAGCCAGCGCCTGTCGTAGTGACTCGCCGCACGTTCGTGTGGTGGCAAGGCCAGTGCAAGCACCTGGCTTGGTGACTCGGCGCACCATTCGTGTGGTCGTGAAGCCGGCCAGTGTGGTGGTGAAGGCAGCTGCGCCGATGCAGCTGCCTCACCTTCTCGGGCCGCCGAGGGCACCGGCTGTGGCGCACCCCAAGAAGGGGTTGCTTCAAGCTGGAGCAGGCGAGCCTGCCCCGGTCGACCTGACTGAGGAGGCTCCAGTCGACCTTGAGGCATGTGAGACAATGGAAGCAACGAACGCGGTTGCTGAAGCCTTTGCCCCGGCTCCCGAGCTGGTCTACCCGAAGGGTAGGCCTGTCTCGCATGGCCCGGGGAGGCCTTTCATGGAACTTCAAGATCCAACAGCTTGCCAAGAAGACGCCGACGTTCCCGAGACTGCTCCGAAGCCGGCTTCGGAGCCGGCTCCAGAGCCCGCAGAAGACGCTAGCCCACCGCCGGAACCTCGGCAGGAACTACCGGGCCAGGCTGAGGCCTTGGAAGCGCTGAAGGCGCTGATGGCGGAGCTCGGCGGAATGGGCTTCAAGGTCCCCAAGAAGCCGACGGGCGAGCCAGAGGCGGGGAGGGCACAAGGTAAGCTGATCAAGACTGCCTTTGAGGTCCTTGATGCACAGCGCTTCCTCAGATAAATCAAACAACATCCTTTAGTATAGGCTGCGCATGCATGCTGGAAGCCCTACCAAAACGTATCGGATCGTGTTCTTAGGATAACTAAGGTTTTCGCTGTACATGCGCCAAGGTGGGAGACCTCGTGGTCCTCAGTGACACGATCCAGCCGAAGAGCTTGCGGCTCCGGTACGCTGTTATCATGCAGGCTGCAGCACTGGTTCCAACGCTTACTTAGGCTTACTTGCTACTTCTAGCTGTTTCGAGGTTGTGACAGGTGCCACGGGCTGAAAAGATTAAAAGATGAGCAGTTCCAGCGCAGGTGCACGAGAAGCACTACACAGCGAGAACGTTGGCAGAAGACAAGGCGACCTCGCTCGAGGAATGCTGGCCATTCAAGGAGGATGCCGCGCTCGAGAGCACGGTCGGCCGACTGGGAAGCCGAGTGCGCGTTGCGGAGGGGCGGCACGGCTGCCTGTGTTTTTTCAGGGGCGTTTGACGCAGGTTTCTAGAATTTTGGGCTTTGTCCAAAGACCCGGGTTTTTCGCACCCACGCCAAGGTCCTATGCGGGCTGCAGTGGCAAGGTGGCCAAGGCGCCCGGCCACCCGATATTCCCAGTCTTCCGACAGTTCAGGCGCGCTTGCCGGGCTGTGCTGCGGAGGGCTCGGTGTTTTCACCGTTCATGTTGTCGGCGTTTTAGTTCTTTGTCCGTTGTTTCCTTCTTTCGTAACGCAGGACAGCAAGCAAACAAGCACAACCTATCAACCCTAGAAACCCCAAGCTCCTAACACGCACAAATAAAGGACCGAGACCCTGAAAACAAACAACCTGAAACCTTAAACGCCTTACACCTTGAAAACACAAATTTTAAAGCCTGGAAGCCCTAGAAAGCCAGAACCGACATGCCGTCGTGCATGGAATTCTTCATGTATTTCATGCAGGAACGGCAAACTGCAGTACGTGATCAATGTGCGCTTGGATGACGGCAGGCGCCGGTGTTCTGCTTGAGTGGGGTTTTAGGATGTTTTAGGGGAGTGTTAGTGCGGCAGTTAGCCACTGTGTAACCATGGCTTGTTATCCTGGATGGCAGGGACGCGCTGTTCTTGTTCACCGAGCTCCAGGCAGATTGAGCATTCTAGGCAAGTGAGAAAAAAATCCCATCGCGCGGAGGGGTCGATATGATTGCTGTTCAGAGTTGTTGTTGTTGTTGTTGTTCGAGGGCAAAGCAAGCAAACAATCGTCGGACAAGCAAGCAAGCACGCAAGCAAGCTAGGAAGCAAGCAGTCGGTCCACTTTGTTGAGTGTCAACATGCGCAGCCTAACAGTGACACACTCTCACGCATCTGCACTGTTGCAAATGGGGGGGGTTGCCCCCCCCTCCCCCGCCTCTCCACCTCCATCGCCACGGAAAGCCTCCCAAGTCATAAGAAAAAGGAGGTACACGGGTTGTGGCTTGTGGCTGTGGCGTCCTAGGTCCTAGGACCTCAAATCGGGTGTTGATGACTACAGGACGCTGGCAAAGACTCCCATGCTTTTGGAAAACTCAGAGGACCTACGTTCACTCTGCACCTGCAAGCCCCAAACACTGGAATTTCGGAGAACAGGGTTGTTTCTGTTTATTGGAGCCTTCTCTTGATAGCCTCGAAACTCAGGGAACTTGTTAACATAGTATACGTACACTTTGTCAAGCAACGTCACGTAGAGGTTATCCTGAAAGTTTTCACCCTTGTGTATATGTCATGGACAATTTGCGCGCTAACACGCACTTAGTCATCAGTCAAAACATCTGCGAAGAAGCTTCAAGACACTTTGGACGTGCATGGAAAGCTGCAATCCCCAGCTATACTGTAGTTTTGGGGAGAGAAGGAGGTACTAGAACTTTCAGTAGAAACAGCATCTTGTGCTACGTCGCCCCCCCCAAACAGATGAGGGGAACTTCTGCAGAACGGATGCGTTTTACTTCTCGGCCCCAGTGAGTTGCCATGCAGGCCGTCTAGGTTTTTACGAAAGCCAAGCCTCTCCGCAGATCAACAACATTCCAAGCATCTGACCCTAAACCTTAAATCCTAAATCCTAAACCTTAAACCCTAAACTCTGCACGTTAAACTTCTGGAGGCTGTTGTTTTTTTGGCCCCGCCATAGCAATGTCCATGGCGGGCTATGTATGGGCAGCCCCATTGAAGCGGCAGATGCTGGTACAACCAGCCGGCGCCCCAACCTATGCTTGGGGATGGCAGCCAGCGCCTGTCGTAGTGACTCGCCGCACGATTCGTGTGGTGGCAAGGCCAGTGCAAGCACCTGGCTTGGTGACTCGGCGCATCATTCGTGTGGTAGTGAAGCCTGCCAGTGTGGTGGTGAAGGCAGCTGCGCCGATGCAGCTGCCTCACCTTCTCGGGCCGCCGAGGGCACCGGCTGTGGCGCACCCCAAGAAGGGGTTGCTTCAAGCTGGAGCAGGCGAGCCTGCCCCGGTCGACCGGACTGAGGAGGCTCCAGTCGACCTTGAGGCATGTGAGACAATGGAAGCAACGAACGCGGTTGCTGAAGCCTTTGCCCCGGCTCCCGAGCTGGTCTACCCGAAGGGTAGGCCTGTCTCGTATGGCCCGGGGAGGCCTTTCATGGAACTTCAAGACCCAACAGCTTGCCAAGAAGACGCCGACGTTCCCGAGACTGCTCCGAAGCCGGCTTCGGAGCCGGCTCCAGAGCCCGCAGAAGACGCTAGCCCACCTCCGGAACCTCGGCAGGAACTACCGGGCCAGGCTGAGGCCTTGGAAGCGCTTAAGGCGCTGATGGCGGAGCTCGGCGGAATGGGCTTCAAGGTCCCCAAGAAGCCGACGGGCGAGCCAGAGGCGGGGAGGGCGCAAGGTAAGCTGATCATGACTGCCTTTGAGGTCCTTGATGCACAGCGCTTCCTCAGATAAATCAAACAACATCCTTTAGTATAGGCTGCGCATGCATGCTGCATGGAAGCCCTACCAAAACGTATCGGATCGTGTTCTTAGGATAGCTAAGGTTTTCGCTGTACATGCGCCAAGGTGGGAGACCTCGTGGTCCTCAGTGACACGATCCAGCCGAAGAGCTTGCGGCTCCGGTACGCTGTTATCATGCAGGCTGCAGCACTGGTTCCAACGCTTGCTTAGGCTTACTTGCTACTTCTAGCTGTTTCGAGGTTGTGACAGGTGCCACGGGCTGAAAAGATTAAAAGATGAGCAGTTCCAGCGCAGGTGCACGAGAAGCACTACACAGCGAGAACGTTGGCAGAAGACAAGGCGACCTCGCTCGAGGAATGCTGGCCATTCAAGGAGGATGCCGCGCTCGAGAGCACGGTCGGCCGACTGGGAAGCCGAGTGCGCGTTGCGGAGGGGCGCCACGGCTGCGTGTGTTTTTTCAGGGGCATTTGACGAATTTGACGCAGGTTTCTAGAATTTTGGGCTTTGTCCAAAGACCCGGGTTTTTCGCACCCACGCCAAGGTCCTATGCGGGCTGCAGTGGCAAGGTGGCCAAGGCGCCCGGCCACCCGATATTCCCAGTCTTCCGACAGTTCAGGCGCGCATGCCGGGCTGTGCTGCGGAGGGGTCGGTATTTTCACCGTTCTTGCTGTCGGCGTTTTAGTTCTTTGTCTGCTGTTTCCTTTTTTCGTAAGGCAGGACAGCAAGCAAACAAGCACAACCTATCAACCCTAGAAACCCCAAGCTCCTAACACGCACAAATAAAGGACCGAGACCCTGAAAGCAAACAACCTGAAACCTTAAACACCTTAAACCTTGAAAACACAAATTTTAAAGCCTGGAAGCCCTAGAAAGCCAGAACCGACATGCCGTCGCGCGTGAAATTCTTCATGTATTTCATGCAGGAACGGCAAACTGCAGTACGTCATCAATGTGCGCTTGGATGACGGCAGGCGCCGGTGTTCTGCTTGAGTGGGGTTTTAGGATGTTTTAGGCGAGTGCTAGCCACTGTGTAACCATGGCTTGTTATCCTGGATGGCAGGGACGCGCTGTTCCTGTTCACCGAGCTCCGGGCAGATTGAGCACTCTAGACAAGAGAGAAAAACAAGTCCCATCGCGCGGAGGGGTCGATATGATTGCTGTTCAGAGTTGTTGTTGTTCGAGGGCAAAGCAAGCAAACAATCGTCGGACAAGCAAGCAAGCAAGCACGCAAGCAAGCTAGGAAGCAAGCAGTCGGTCCACTTTGTTGAGTGTCAACATGCGCAGCCTAACAGTGACACACTCTCACGCATTTGCACTGTTGCGAATGTGGGGAGTTGCCCCCCCCCCCCCCGCCTTTCCACCTCCAGCGCCACGGAAAGCCTCCCAAGTCATAAGAAAAAGGAGGTGCACGGGTTGTGGCTTGTGGCTGTGGCCTCCTAGGTCCTAGGACCTCAAGTCGGGTGTTGATGACTACAGGATGCTGGCAAAGACTCCCATGCTTTTGGAAAACTCAGAGGACCTACATTCACTCTGCACCTGCAATCCCCAAACACTGGAATTTCGGAGAACAGGGTTGTTTCTGTTTATTGGAGCCTTCTCTTGATAGCCTCGAAACTCAGGGAACCTTGTTAACATAGTATACGTACACTTTGTCAAGCAACGTCACGTAGAGGTTATCCTGAAAGTTTTCACCCTTGTGTATTTGTCATGGACAATTTGCGCGCTAACACGCACTTAGTCATCAGTCAAAACATCTGCGAAGAAGCTTCAAGACACTTTAGACATGCATGGAAAGCTGCAATCCCCAGCTATACTGTAGTTTTGGGGAGAGAAGGAGGTACTAGAACTTTCAGTAGAAACAGCATCTTGTGCTACGTCGCCCCCCCCAAACAGATGAGGGGAACTTCTGCAGAACGGATGCGTTTTACTTCTCGGCCCCAGTGAGTTGCCATGCAGGCCGTCTAGGTTTTTACGAAAGCCAAGCCTCTCCGCAGATCAACAACATTCCAAGCATCTGACCCTAAACCTTAAATCCTAAATCCTAAACCTTAAACCCTAAACCCTACACGTTAAACTTCTGGAGGCTGTCGTTTTTTTGGCCCCGCCATAGCAATGTCCATGGCGGGCTATGTATGGGCAGCCCCATTGAAGCGGCAGATGCTGGTACAACCAGCCGGCGCCCCAACCTATGCTTGGGGATGGCAGCCAGCGCCTGTCGTAGTGACTCGCCGCACGATTCGTGTGGTGGCAAGGCCAGTGCAAGCACCTGGCTTGGTGACTCGGCGCATCATTCGTGTGGTAGTGAAGCCTGCCAGTGTGGTGGTGAAGGCAGCTGCGCCGATGCAGCTGCCTCACCTTCTCGGGCCGCCGAGGGCACCGGCTGTGGCGCACCCCAAGAAGGGGTTGCTTCAAGCTGGAGCAGGCGAGCCTGCCCCGGTCGACCGGACTGAGGAGGCTCCAGTCGACCTTGAGGCATGTGAGACAATGGAAGCAACGAACGCGGTTGCTGAAGCCTTTGCCCCGGCTCCCGAGCTGGTCTACCCGAAGGGTAGGCCTGTCTCGTATGGCCCGGGGAGGCCTTTCATGGAACTTCAAGACCCAACAGCTTGCCAAGAAGACGCCGACGTTCCCGAGACTGCTCCGAAGCCGGCTTCGGAGCCGGCTCCAGAGCCCGCAGAAGACGCTAGCCCACCTCCGGAACCTCGGCAGGAACTACCGGGCCAGGCTGAGGCCTTGGAAGCGCTTAAGGCGCTGATGGCGGAGCTCGGCGGAATGGGCTTCAAGGTCCCCAAGAAGCCGACGGGCGAGCCAGAGGCGGGGAGGGCGCAAGGTAAGCTGATCATGACTGCCTTTGAGGTCCTTGATGCACAGCGCTTCCTCAGATAAATCAAACAACATCCTTTAGTATAGGCTGCGCATGCATGCTGCATGGAAGCCCTACCAAAACGTATCGGATCGTGTTCTTAGGATAGCTAAGGTTTTCGCTGTACATGCGCCAAGGTGGGAGACCTCGTGGTCCTCAGTGACACGATCCAGCCGAAGAGCTTGCGGCTCCGGTACGCTGTTATCATGCAGGCTGCAGCACTGGTTCCAACGCTTGCTTAGGCTTACTTGCTACTTCTAGCTGTTTCGAGGTTGTGACAGGTGCCACGGGCTGAAAAGATTAAAAGATGAGCAGTTCCAGCGCAGGTGCACGAGAAGCACTACACAGCGAGAACGTTGGCAGAAGACAAAGCGACCTCGCTCGAGGAATGCTGGCCATTCAAGGAGGATGCCGCGCTCGAGAGCACGGTCGGCCGACTGGGAAGCCGAGTGCGCGTTGCGGAGGGGCGCCACGGCTGCGTGTGTTTTTTCAGGGGCATTTGACGAATTTGACGCAGGTTTCTAGAATTTTGGGCTTTGTCCAAAGACCCGGGTTTTTCGCACCCACGCCAAGGTCCTATGCGGGCTGCAGTGGCAAGGTGGCCAAGGCGCCCGGCCACCCGATATTCCCAGTCTTCCGACAGTTCAGGCGCGCATGCCGGGCTGTGCTGCGGAGGGCTCGGTATTTTCACCGTTCATGTTGTCGGCGTTTTAGTTCTTTGTCTGTTGTGTCTTTCTTTCGTAAGGCAGGACAGCAAGCAAACAAGCACAACCTATCAACCCTAGAAACCCCAAGCTCCTAACACGCACAAATAAAGGACCGAGACCCTGAAAACAAACAACCTGAAACCTTAAAACGCCTTAAACCTTGAAAACACAAATTTTAAAGCCTGGAAGCCCTAGAAGCCAGAACCGACATGCCGTCGCGCTTGAAATTCTTCATGTATTTCATGCAGGAACGGCAAACTGCAGTACGTCATCAATGTGCGCTTGGATGACGGCAGGCGCCGGTGTTCTGCTTGAGTGGGGCTTTAGGATGTTTTAGGGGAGTGTTAGTGCGGCAGTTAGCCACTGTGTAACCATGGCTTGTTATCCTGGATGGCAGGGACGCGCTGTTCCTGTTCACCGAGCTCCGGGCAGAAGCACTCTAGGCAAGAGAGAAAAAAAGTCCCATCGCGCGGAGGGGTCGATATGATTGCTGTTCAGAGTTGTTGTTGTTCGAGGGCAAAGCAAGCAAACAATCGTCGGACAAGCAAGCAAGCACGCAAGCAAGCTAGGAAGCAAGCAGTCGGTCCACTTTGTTGAGTGTCAACATGCGCAGCCTAACAGTGACACACTCTCACGCATTTGCACTGTTGCGAATGTGGGGAGTTGCCCCCCCCCCCCCCGCCTTTCCACCTCCAGCGCCACGGAAAGCCTCCCAAGTCATAAGAAAAAGGAGGTGCACGGGTTGTGGCTTGTGGCTGTGGCCTCCTAGGTCCTAGGACCTCAAGTCGGGTGTTGATGACTACAGGATGCTGGCAAAGACTCCCATGCTTTTGGAAAACTCAGAGGACCTACATTCACTCTGCACCTGCAATCCCCAAACACTGGAATTTCGGAGAACAGGGTTGTTTCTGTTTATTGGAGCCTTCTCTTGATAGCCTCGAAACTCAGGGAACCTTGTTAACATAGACTTTGTCAAGCAACGTCACGTAGAGGTTATCCTGAAAGTTTTCACCCTTGTGTATTTATCATGGACAATGTGCGCGCTAACACGCACTTAGTCATCAGTCAAAACATCTGCGAAGAAGCTTCAAGACACTTTAGACATGCATGGAAAGCTGCAATCCCCAGCTATACTGTAGTTTTGGGGCGAGAAGGAGGTACGAGAACTTTCAGTAGAAACAGCATCTTGTGCTACGTCGCCCCCCCCCCAAACAGATGAGAGGAACTTCTGCAGAACGGATGCATTTTACTTCTCGGCCCCAGTGAGTTGCCATGCAGGCCGTCTAGGTTTTTACAAAAGCCTCTCCGCAGATCAACAACATTCCAAGCATCTGACCCTAAACCTTAAATCCTAAATCCTAAACCTTAAACCCTAAACCCTACACGTTAAACTTCTGGAGGCTGTCGTTTTTTTGGCCCCGCCATAGCAATGTCCATGGAGGGCTATGTATGGGCAGCCCCATTGAAGCCGCAGATGCTGGTACAACCAGCCGGCGCCCCGACCTATGCTTGGGGATGGCAGCCAGCACCTGTCATAGTGACTCGCCGCACGATTCGTGTGGTGGCAAGGCCAGTGCAAGCACCTGGCTTGGTGACTCGGCGCATCATTCGTGTGGTAGTGAAGCCTGCCAGTGTGGTGGTGAAGGCAGCTGCGCCAATGCAGCTGCCTCACCTTCTCGGGCCGCCGAGGGCACCGGCTGTGGCGCACCCCAAGAAGGGGTTGCTTCAAGCTGGAGCAGGCGAGCCTGCCCCGGTCGACCGGACTGAGGAGGCTCCAGTCGACCTTGAGGCATGTGAGCCAATGGAAGCAACGAACGCGGTTGCTGAAGCCTTTGCCCCGGCTCCCGAGCTGGTCTACCCGAAGGGTAGGCCTGTCTCGTATGGCCCGGGGAGGCCTTTCATGGAACTTCAAGATCCAACAGCTTGCGAAGAAGACGCCGACGTTCCCGAGACTGCTCCGAAGCCGGCTTCGGAGCCGGCTCCAGAGCCCGCAGAAGACGCTAGCTCACCTCCGGAACCTCGGCAGGAACTACCGGGCCAGGCTGAGGCCTTGGAAGCGCTTAAGGCGCTGATGGCGGAGCTCGGCGGAATGGGCTTCAAGGTCCCCAAGAAGCCGACGGGCGAGCCAGAGGCGGGGAGGGCGCAAGGTAAGCTGATCATGACTGCCTTTGAGGTCCTTGATGCACAGCGCTTCCTCAGATAAATCAAACAACATCCTTTAGTATAGGCTGCGCATGCATGCTGCATGGAAGCCCTACCAAAACGTATCGGATCGTGTTCTTAGGATAGCTAAGGTTTTCGCTGTACATGCGCCAAGGTGGGAGACCTCGTGGTCCTCAGTGACACGATCCAGCCGAAGAGCTTGCGGCTCCGGTACGCTGTTATCATGCAGGCTGCAGCACTGGTTCCAACGCTTGCTTAGGCTTACTTGCTACTTCTAGCTGTTTCGAGGTTGTGACAGGTGCCACGGGCTGAAAAGATTAAAAGATGAGCAGTTCCAGCGCAGGTGCACGAGAAGCACTACACAGCGAGAACGTTGGCAGAAGACAAAGCGACCTCGCTCGAGGAATGCTGGCCATTCAAGGAGGATGCCGCGCTCGAGAGCACGGTCGGCCGACTGGGAAGCCGAGTGCGCGTTGCGGAGGGGCGCCACGGCTGCGTGTGTTTTTTCAGGGGCATTTGACGAATTTGACGCAGGTTTCTAGAATTTTGGGCTTTGTCCAAAGACCCGGGTTTTTCGCACCCACGCCAAGGTCCTATGCGGGCTGCAGTGGCAAGGTGGCCAAGGCGCCCGGCCACCCGATATTCCCAGTCTTCCGACAGTTCAGGCGCGCATGCCGGGCTGTGCTGCGGAGGGCTCGGTATTTTCACCGTTCTTGTTGTCGGCGTTTTAGTTCTTCGTCTGCTGTTTCCTTCTTTCGTAAGGCAGGACAGCAAGCAAACAAGCACAACCTATCAACCCTAGAAACCCCAAGCTCCTAACACGCACAAATAAAGGACCGAGACCCTGAAAACAAACAACCTGAAACCTTAAACACCTTAAACCTTGAAAACACAAATTTTAAAGCCTGCAAGCCCTAGAAAACCAGAACCGACATGCCGTCGTGCATGGAATTCTTCATGTATTTCATGCAGGAACGGCAAACTGCAGTACGTCATCAATGTGCGCTTGGATGACGGCAGGCGCCGGTGTTCTGCTTGAGTGGGGTTTTAGGATGTTTTAGGCGAGTGCTAGCCACTGTGTAACCATGGCTTGTTATCCTGGATGGCAGGGACGCGCTGTTCCTGTTCACTGAGCTCCGGGCAGAAGCACTCTAGGCAACCGAGAAAAAAAGTCCCATCGCGCAGAGGGGTCGATATGATTGCTGTTGAGAGTTGTTCTTGTCTGGGGCAAAGCAAGCAAGCAATCGTCGGACAAGCAAGCAAGCTAGGAAGCAAGCAGTCGGTCCACTTTGTTGAGTGTCAACATGCGCAGCCTACCGACCCAAGAACAACAAACTCCGCTCTGGGGCGACTACCTGCCCGGGGAAACAAAGAGAGACCCAGTGAGCGAGAGCAGAAGACGGGGAGGGAGCGAGGGCGGGAGTGAGGACGGCCGGACGGATGAGCATGTGCTGCCATTTCCCAGTGGTCTGTGCCCCAACACAGCCTGTGGTCGACTACTCCACCTGCCATGGTGATAGAGGCTGGCCTCCGGGGGCTGATCCCAAAAGGGCCAGTAAGACCAAACCTCCATCTCGAAGGGGTGTCTTATAGAGTTGTCAATAACAAACATCGCGGATGTTTCTGGCTACCCAAGCGTGTTGACTCAATTTGCAGCCAGATGTCTCGGACACTCAACTCCAACCACGATATAAGCTCCATGTCAGTGTATCGCTTGAGGGGTCGGTCGTCGCATTCCTCCCCAAGGGATGGTCGCTGTAGCGGCAGAGTTTTGCGTGGGTGGATGGGCAATGCTTCACCTGCGAAGACCTGAAACATTTCAAGCCTTCACTTGCAGACCAGCAGCGCAAGCCATCGTGCGTGACCTTAGGTTTTCCGGTCTAAAGCGCTGTAGGTTTCAAGGTGTCGGGTGTAGGGCCCGTCTGAAAGATAGGATCAGTCGATTGTCAGTCCGTTGAGGCATACGGCTTTGGAGGCAGATATTGTTTGGACTTGTCACGATGCACCGGGGTGGAGTTTCAGTTGATCCCCGCTGCCAATTCCAAAAGCAGTAAGCCTAAGACGCTTAGGACGCTCCCTAAAGCCTAGGATGGTCCGGAGTTTCAGGGTGACATGGCCCGCCGCTTGCGCCATCGCCTGCTCCCTCGTGGCTGTGCGGCCAACGGGCTTTGCAACGGTGAGGAGACCAACAGCGGCTCGGCGCAATGCCTTCCAAGCATGACAGGATTGTTTTTTTGGGGTTTCCGTGGTCTGAAGTTGCCTGTTCAGAGTCTAGAGTCCGTGTGCAGAGGTGGCTTGGTCGCCGCGGCATGCCGACTTGCCTCAGTTGCCAAACTTGGAGAAGGAGACGTGTGCCAACATGTGTCAGCGATTATGTGCTGGCTTAGAATGACCGTTATG
Source organism: Symbiodinium natans (assembly GCA_905221605.1). NCBI lineage: Eukaryota > Dinophyceae > Suessiales > Symbiodiniaceae > Symbiodinium > Symbiodinium natans. The sequence continues at coordinate 244,655 of CAJNDS010002239.1, read as the reverse complement.
TGCAATTTTGTTCCTTATCCTCGGTGTGGTGTGGAGTTGTTCGATTTTCAGCCGTTTTCAGCCATTTTCAGTAAACTTCTCCTCACCCGCTCTACTCCTCGCCCATCACCTGTATCCCACCCAAGAGTATCCCCGCAGAGTCTTTTGTCAGAGGGAGTATCGGAGTGCACAACCCCAGATAACCCCCGGAGGGTCCCTGGGCGCAAAAGGTCCCCGAAGCCCAGACTATATCCAGAGACACCGGACTGCCGCGAAGGAAGGTCCGTAACAAAAGCAAAATTACTCGACCAGATGCCACAAGCCGATTTATGATGCCGGCACAAAAGGCCGAAGGAGCCCACGAAGCCAAAGCAACCAGGTTCAGCCCCGATGTTGGGGGCGACTGGGCTTCCACCCAGAAAGCAAAGCACATCGTACTACTCTGACCTGCCAACGGAAGCGAGTATTCCGGAGAATGCTTGGAAGAGTGTCCAGCCCCAAGAGAGCTCAACCCCAGAGTATCCCCAGAGCATTCCTGGAGTGCCAAACCCGAGTATCCCAACAGAATCCATAGAGCGCCCAGCCCCACACTATCCGCGGAGAATCCCCAGAGTGTGATCATCTTGTTGGGGATTCAGGGCTTCTGCAAGTGCAGTTCGGAATCATTTTTCCGGTCAAAGTAGACCACGTGGGTTTGACCCTGCCAAGAAGCCAACGTTCACTTACTGACTCCAACATCCCCACTTCAAGCTGGAACTTCGACCAGCTGGCAGCTTGACATTGCGACCTTCAGCAGGTACCTGGCCCGAATGCGAACTTGGCTTTGGGTGTGCTTACGCAGTTCCTTGCTGAGGCTCGTCTTGCAGCTTAGGGAAGTTTCCAGGACCCAGATGCTTTGTCAAGAGCGTGTTGGCAGCCTAAAATGTAGAAAGTGTTGTGGTTGACATGAACCGTCCACAGGATTAGCCCCCATGAGGTCTTCTAGCCTCTGGAGCATCCTCGAAAGATCATTCAGCACCAAATCCTGCACTCTTATTTTTCAGGAGATCCCTGAAGAAGGGGGTGCAGAATGTGAAGGCCAATACTGGACCATGATAGCAGTTGTATATGGTGCCCCTAAACCTGAAAGCTTCCAAGTCTGGCAACAGCTCGGAAGGTGGTGTATCAGCTAATGCCGTTCGAAAGCTAAACCCTAAACCCTAAACCCAAAACCCTAAACCCTGAACCCTAAACCCCAAACCCTAAACCCTAAACCCTAAACCCAAAAGCCTAAACCCGAAACGTCCAGAATCATCCCGAAACCTCAACTTAATCCCCTACAACCCCCTGATGCCCTAAAACCCCCAAAGCCCCCGTAAGCCCTACAAGGAAGAGGAGATCGGCATGCTCAACCGCCTGGCTGCCCACGCCAAGTCTTGGGAGGTGAAGGACCGCCACGAGGGCCTGGTCTTCACGCACCACGTCAGGCGCATCGAGTCTGCCCTGAGTGAGGTCGATCCGGCTCTGTGCCCCGGATGCGAGTGGCAAGGTTGGAGGGTTTCGAGCCGCCTGATGCCCAAAGCCTGAGCCCTTGCAGCCAAAAGGTTCTTCTGTTCCATGGGAATGGGGCTAGGGATCGTCAGGGCAAGTGGGTCGTGTTTGTGGTCGTGGGGAGAGTTCCCCGATGCGCTCCCGAGTTTCTCCTGGCTCGTCTCGAGGTATCAGAAGCTCTTACTCACAGCCTGGTCCGTGGACCAGCACATCTGGAAGAATCTGGGGCCATTTGACTATACACTCCCACAGATCGAATACATCGAATACGACGTAGAGAAGTTAGGCTGCGAAGGCAAGATCGCAAAGCACAACGACAATGGGTCCATGGTGTCCGTTGTGGTTCTGCTATCAGATCCTTCAGACTTCCATGGAGGCACGAACTTCTTCAAAGGTGAGCCGAAGCGCCGGGTGGTTCTGCAGCCAGGGGACGCCGTCTTCTTCTACGGCCACCAGTGCGAGCACTGGATCTCACCAGTGACCTCAGGCCGCCGAGCCATCTTGCAGATGGAGCTCCAAAGTCCCCTGCTGCTGCAGTCTCAGCAGGATCCTACAGAAAAGAGCCGAGAGAAGGGGCAAGGCAGGAAGAAGGGTCGCAGCAAGAGTGGCCGCGACCGGCGGCAGCGGCGAGGATGAGCTGAACGCTACAAGTACAAGTGGTTGATGCGGCAGTTGGTGTGCATGTTTTGCAGCCGGGGTCAGGCTCCTGCAGTCGGACCGGCCGAGCCCGCCACAGTAGTGCCCATGCTGACCAATACGGTGGAGGCGTGGTTCGTCAATCGCAGCGATGGGAGGCGCTTTCAGCTTCGGCGGACTCTGGGCTCTCAACCCCCATGCTGTTGCGAACTAGTGCGCGGACGGGTGGGGCGCACTGAAACACCTCAAGTCAAGAATCTGGCTTCCGCCCCACGTTATGACGATATGAGGTCTGCGCACCCCAGCTCTGCAGCCCATCTGGCGACGCCACAAGGCTCTTGACCGGCGCGAGGGAAGCTCCAGACCAGACTACTCCCGGGTGTCAGAAGAGGGGTTTGCCTTGCGGTCTTGGAGATCCCGTTATCTCTAGGGCTGCTTGCTTAGTAGGGGTTGGTGGTCTCTTTAAGTAGGGTTTTTGTTTTGGATGGCATATATTCGGGGTTCTTATGAGGGTATCTAAGGGCTATATTAAGGTGTAAGGGTAACAGATAAAGAGGCCGACCTTTACAAATGCTTGCTTGCTATTTGGAAGTGTCATGTTCATGTACGAATTCGGGTACAGTCAGTCGTGCTTTAAGACCGGTTAACCGGTTACCCTAAAACCCCCTATAGGGCGCAAGAAATCCTGCTTTCTCGCAGTTCGTGTGAGGTTCCTTTGCTCAAGCCCAACACCCCTTACAAGCCGACCCCGCGATTAGGGGCTCTTGTCCCTCCGAAACAGGGAAGTGTACCGGCTTCGAAACCTTTTCCCCAGCAGTGAAGGTATTCGCGGCCTTGTGCCTCAAGTCAGGCAAAGGTTGTTTTTCTGGTGGCCATATTGAAAGCTCCAACCATGAACCCCCAAACCCTACATGCAACTTTGCCTTGCTTGATCTACGTTAGCCCTCAACCCCCCTCAACCTAAAGCTTGAACTTTGTGGCATGTATCCCAATCGCTGGCCCTGCCATGTACATGTACTCGCTCCGCGCTGGATCTATTCTCATTGTGATCGTGCAGATATGTTTGCCCAGCGCCGCAAAGGTCGGCAATCCAGCGTGCTGGGATCACGAGGTCACCTATGACCGCTGTTGCACGGGCTTCGGGGGCAATCCGGCATGCTGGGGCGTGGGCAGCCTGGGCAGCGCTCGCAGATCCTGGTCGCGCTGCTGCCTCATCGACGCCAGCGGTTTGACCATCGACCTGCCAGACGTCGCCGCAGCTTTGGTCGAAGCGCCGGCCCCAGACCTCGACCCAAGTCGTGTGGACTGTGTTGGTAGGTACACCTGGGAGAAACTCGCGCACCTGCTCAACTCCGCTGCGGCCCTGAACTCCCAGAAGCACAGCTACACTTCAATGCGGCAAGGGAGCTTCGGGACCTTGGAGGAGGCGTCAATGTCGGAGCACATCATGGGTATGTCCAGCCTGGTCTTTGCTAAGCATGATTTGGGATGGTTCGACTGCCCGTGTGGCTTGCTCTCCTTGGTGGCATGGATGTACATTCAGAGGTCGGATTCCCTTTGGCAAGCTGCATTCGAGCATATGTTTCGATTAATTCCGGTGAGCCTGATAGCCTCATCACGCTGGCCTGTCTTTCGGCAACTGGCGGTTTTGAATCTCAGAACAGCTCGAAAGTTTGGACTAAGCACAGAGACGCCGCGCGCTTCTCCACTCTATTCTTTGCGGTTCATGCACATTCCCAAGACTGGAGGCATGTCGGTTACCGCGTACTCTGTGAGACACGGCCTGATGATTTGGGAAAGCCATCTAGAAAACCAGTACGGCCTTGGCAAACGATGCCGGGCCGAGTTCCACTGCTCCGCGGATTGGTGGCCATATGATCATGAGGACACCTTCTGCACTGCAAGGAACCCATACACCCGTGTTGTGAGTGCTGCCCGACATCGAGGTGTGACCAATGCGAGCAAGCTCAACAGCTGGGTCCGGGCGAATGTCAGGAATGCTTGGAAGGACCGTGATCTGCGGAACCACAACATCGTCTTGCCTGCGACCGCCTTCATGACAACTACAGGCGGACAGAGGATGTGTGCGAACGTGTTGAAGACAGAGCACTTAACCACCTCTTTTTGCGCCTTCCTTCTCAAGCGTGACCCTTCCTTTGATGAAGCGGCTTGTGTGTCGGAGATGGAGTTCTTCTCGCCTGCAGGGAGGTCTCGTCATTCTGTAACTACGGCTGATTTGTCCAACAGCTCCATCTTGCTCATCAATCGCGTTTTCGAGATGGATTTCAAGGAGTTTGGTTACAGAATGTCGCAGCGGAGATTGTAGTGATCCTTCCTCGTGCGACCACTGCACATCGCGACCAGTGCTGTGCCTCGCGGATACAGGCACATCGAGAGGCATCAAGCGCTGGCTGCCCAACTCTTGTGACGAGCCTTCGAGCACAACACTGGTATCTCTCTTCGGATAGGCGGCATCTCTGTCTCGGTGCACATCAGGGCCATTGGGTGAAGTAGAACATGGGCCCCAATGGTATGGCCAAAAGTTACACTCTGCGGTTGATGTCGAAGAGTCCAAATGCACGAGGCGTCGAACATCTTGCAACCTCCAGCTGCCATAGGCCTTTTTGCGGTCAAAAACAGGCAGTGAGGCGGTGCGGAATGCGGAATCGTGAACAGCTGGAAAGGTCAACTTCGATATTCAATCGTCGACTTCAGCGTGCCGAAACCAGCATGACAGTCACCAGCAATGAAAACGAAAGAAGTGTCTACGTCGACCCCTCACAAGCCCTGAAACCTGAGTCCGAAACTTCAAATCCCAACCCCCAAGCCCTGAACAATTCAAGGTTTCGGGTTTAGGGTTTAGGGAGGACACCCCTCGCACATCGAACAAGGCTATAACCATAGACCCTAAACCCTAAACCCTAAACCCTAAACCCTAAACCCTAAACCCTAAACCCTAACCCCTAAACCCTAAACCCTAAACCCTAAACCCTAAACCCTACTTAGAGCCCTACTTGTACGTATAAGTACCTAAGAACCTCCAAGTGGAGCAACTCTTGGCTCATCAACCAGCCCTTTGCTGTTAGGTTGCGATGGCCGAGATGTCTGCGGGGTGCCCTCCCTAAACCCTAAACCCTAAACCCCAAACCCTAAACCCTAAAACCTCAACCCTGAACCCTGAATGACAACCAAGGAATGTACGGATTTGGCTCAAGCCTCGAGCATGAACATACCATTCATTGCTTTTTGATTATTCTTGCTATTTCAACATGCAATTCTTACTTTCCTTACACGAACAACATTATTGATACAATTGCTATTGTTGCAATCATTGCTACCATGATTACTACTGTCTATATATTCGATTTTGATTTTTATTCTTCTTATCATTACTACTATTATTCTTAATATTACTGCTAGTACCATATACTATTACTAGTATTATCTTACATGTAGAGCAACTTCCCAGTTCATGCTGGCCGACCCGCCCAAGTCCAGCGGGCGCACGGCGCCCAGTCGCGTGGGGCGACCTTTCAGCTGCACACTTCACTTGCATTTGGGGGTCTACGATATTAGGGGTATGGGGGTTAGGGTTTAGGGTTTAGGGTTTAGGGTTTAGGGTTTAGGGTTTAGGGCTTCCGATATTGGGGGGGTAGCTTCTTGCATTTTGCTTGGGATGTTCACCCGTATACTAACAGTTCTTAATAGGATTGTAGTACACCCTATCGCAATCCCTTTTAAGGACTCTTAGGGATACCAGTACACCCTATCGTAATCCCTATGAAGGACTGTTAGTACCAGGGGAAACATCCCGGCATTTCCCTCAAGTCCGCCATTCATGAGGGCGATGAGCACATCAAGCACTGCCATGCCTCGTGGTTTTCTGCACCTCCTGAGGCAGACTCCTTTAGGGTTAGGGTTTAGGGTTTAGGGTTTAGGGTTTAGGGTTTAGTGTTTAGGGTTTAGGGTTTAGGGTTTAGGGTTCCGCGCATTCAGGTCACGGACTGCTGTGCACGTGCCTGCTTGGTCGCTTTTCGTCACGGGCCGAGGAGGGGTGACGGGCTGCAGTGTGCTGCCTGAAGTCATGCGGTTCATCCTTAGCCTGATCCACGCGATTCTGAGGGGTACCTGTTGTTGACTGTCGTCTCCTGTCGAGCTATGTACAGGCTTTGGTGTCCAACAGTCGCAAGCTGTTTTGTGTGTGTGTGTGTGTGTGTCATGCAGTTAGGCACCTCTTGCCCCTCGACCCTCAATGCATTTGCGATTATTGCAATTATGCTACTATTACTACTGTTTATATACTATTATTTTGATAAGAACAATCATCACCATAATATTATTAAATATTATTAATTCTTTTAATATTTTAGCAACAACAACAACAACAACAACAACAACAACAACAACAACAGTGCTCAGGCTGGCGCGCTGGCAGCCCCTGCGGCATCCGCGGCGGCATGATCCTGGGTGCGGCAGGTGCGGCCTTGAAATTTCTCAGCATGTGCATCCATCCGTTGACTCCTCTATAGGTCCCTCATTTCCTCATTCCCTAAAAAAAGACCAGGAGAACCTGATTGAAAAGGGGCTTACCCCGAAAAGCATCCATGTGCTATGAGGGAGCAGCATGAAGCTGTCAGAAGCACATGTTGAGGACTTGCAACTTGCCACCTGCTCCCTCCAAGCCCTATGCCCTGAGCCTGAAACCCTAACCCTAAACCCGAAACCCTAAACCCTAAACCCAAAACCCTGCAGCCAGCCAGGGCTCCTTGGATCGACACACCCTATCAAGGGATGAAGACTCGTACCCCTAAGGTTGCACCCCTATATTCGCTTAGGGATGCTTACAAAGGGGCACCAAAACCCAAGGGCACAACCTCAAGGGTCCAAGGCAGAACCCCTCTACCCTAAACTCCCAAAACCCCGAACCCTGAACCCTGCATCAGTTGCCGTTCCCTTTTTAGAAATCACCAAAAAATCTCGAGACCGTGCAATAAGGACAAAATCAGACAAAATTAGCTTCGACTGTTCAGGGGGAGGGGGGGGGGGCGCACACTCAAGCAAGTCCAACATTGCACCCTAGACCCAACGAACCCCTAAACTCTGAACCCAATGCCTTAAACCTTAAAATCGAAACCCCAGCCGCCCTTGTGCCGTTGGCAGGCCCCAAGCTCTTGGCGTTGTGGTGCCACAGGCCAAGGCGCAAAGCGCGAGCTCTGACCTGGGGTCTCGAGCTTTGGGTCTTGCCTCGGCTTTTGCTGTTTGGGTTTTGGGGGTTCAGGATTTAGGGGTCTAGGGTTTAGGGTTTGCGGTGCGGCGGGAAGCGGCTTTGGGTGGATTCGGGCTCGGCGACACGAGAGCTGGCTCTTGGGCTTTAAAAGGGAACCAGAGTTACAACTGATTATGAACATGTTGAACCGACAACCCTACTCAATTTAGGGATTGCAGGGTGTGTTTAGCGTTTCGGGCTAAAGGGCTTTGGATGAATAAAAGCTTTGGAAGAGGAATTCAGTCCCGGGGCGTTCTGCGCGCAGGCTCAGAGTGTGACCGCGGCAGGGATCTCAGAGGGATATTGACAAGATTTCGCAGGAGGGCTTTAGGCCCCAGTGTTCGTTTTCTTCGGCTTCCCCGTCCCACCCCCCCCTCCCTCCAGCCCCCCTCGAATGGAGCTGCGTTTTGAGCTGCTCTGAGTTGGCAGAGCCAGGTACGCCCCAAATCCACATGTATCTCCATTCTGAATTCTCAGTGGTTGAAGTTCCGACATGTCCCAAACTGCAGAGTGGTCGAGATGTTTGATTCCTGTTCAAAGTTGGCTTCTTTTGTCATTGTGGAGCAAAGCAGACCAGCGTCGGACAGCTCAGGCCCTCACTATCGCTGAATCAACTTTGCGCCTGGACGCAGGCACCGCGCCTGCAGACTGCTCATTGTTCCTGGGCCTCGTCGCCGCAATGGGAGTACTGCCCTGAGAGCTTTGACCTGCCCACCTCGCCGGTGGGACTTGGAGCCTCAGACGGAAGATCGGGTTGGGTCAAGGTTTAGTGCTGAGATTGCCAGAGGGGTTGTTGGTGCAGTGGTTCAACGAAGCAACTACGCATGCTGCGAAGTACTGAGTCCATGTTATCCAAGCATGTCCTATTTTTGGCACTATTTCATTTATCCCTGTTAGATGGTAACTTGAAGGAGGTCCCGGGAGCTGTTTGGTATATATGAGCGATGTGGAGCTCCGTTTTTTTTCCGCCTCTAAGGCTCGAGCCTTCGGCCCAAACCCCGTGGAAACCCTTAATGCAACCTATTTTGGAGAAGCCCACAGCCATGAAACAAAAAAGAACCTTAAGAGCAGTCATTCCGAATCGAAAGCCCTGGAAGCCTTAACAAATCTATGCCTTTCTGAGGCTCCTTTAAGCTCCTTAAAGTTTCTAAGGCTTCAAATCCTCGGGTCTCAGACCCTCAATACGAGTTAGCAGAACCCTTGCCTGTTTTGGGCCATAATCCCAACAGGCACCCGTTTAGTTGACAATTCCGTTAATGCCCTTAAACCCGTCAATCCTTCTCATCACGCCCACTGCCACTCACTGCTGCTCCACGATTGTCATGCACATGCTCAGATAAAAGCCATTGCGGCCGGTCGGTAGGAGCATTCCCTCACCCTGGTCAGGTTCGGCATCAACAGTTCCCAGGCGTGCACAGCCACCAGAGTCACCAGACCAAGAACCTCGCCGACGCTCTCAAGATAGAAGGACCCCGTTTGCCTTGGCTGTGTGATTCTCTGTTGTGGCGCGCCTTGTCCTGCCCTGTACTGTAAATAAGACAGAAGTTGCAGTTGAACATCTTGCGTGCACTACATTCGGCTCTGCAAACTTCAAGGTCATCTCTGGTGTCTGGGTTTGGGTGTTAGGCGTGTTGCTGGCCATGGGCAGCAGCGGCAGCAGCGCGAGTTCCAACAATTCCCACCCGGGAAACTTGGCCTGATCTGGAAGTGACTGTTGAGTTCAAATATAGTATTCTCGGACCCAGTATTCCTATAAAGGTATCTGCACCCTTTGGGTAAGCCCTTGAACCCAAAACCTCCTCCCTACCGGCTGTCCAGTTGGGAGCCTTTGGATCGACTTCTGCTTTACACTTCAAACCCGAAGCCCCAAGATCGACTATTCTAACAGCCGCTGAGCCATAAGCCTCACCATCTGAAGCTCTGAACCCTATAAACCCTAAGCCTCTTCGTGGTTTAGGGTTTGGGGTTTGAGGCTTAGGGTTTGAGGTTTAGGGCTTATGGAGTCCCAAAACACGATGTCAAGCCTACAAACCTGAAGCCCTCAACCCGAAACCCAAAACCAGAAAACGTCGAAACCAAAGCCAAGTCCCACACACTATGAAGTCCCCCGTAGAGTTCTTGAGAACACATTGTTTTGATCTACCCAAGGCAAGTTCGCCCAAAGCAATGATGGCAGGCCGTCATATTGGCACCAGAGTGGTCCCTTCGACAAATGCCAAGTGCAATCGAGCTGGGGCTGGCACGTGGGACTGCACCACGGTGTTGATCACATCCACAGTGGCTCGAAAAGCGCTCTCCGCACCGAGAAGAACAGCAAGGGCAATGTGAAGTGGTTCGATGGTGGCAACGGCAAGCCTCGTCCTGGGGCAACGTACCACGAGGTCACTCACTACAATGGTAATGGCCCCACAATCCGTCAATTGAAGGACGACAGTGGCAAGAATCATCAAGGAAAGTACCACATGTTCAACCATTGCCACAACTATGCCGATAGTCAACTGCACGGATGGGGTGGTAAGACCACCAAGCTTTGATGAGACGAGCTGCCAATGTGCACGTGTCCATTTGTTCAGCTGATGATCCATCAGAACCTCCAACCTCACTAGGGAGGCCACTGATCCATCAGAACCTCCAACCTCATTAGGGAGGCCACGATATGTGTGGCCCAGCCGCACTGACCTAGATTTGTTCCCTTGCCACTAGACAGTCTCGTAGCCTGAGACGGAGAAACAGGCAGCCTGAGCGAGCCCTCGAACACTTTCGGTGGCCCACTCGTCTACAGCAGTAGTATCCGATCGTTTCTTGAATGTTTTGCCATATTCTGGAAATGCTAAATGCAATTTGGTATAATGTATTATAACAACTCCTAATTTCATTATGGGTTTGTCGGTTGTAATTGCTGGTATCTCCATTCAGAGTATGATTTACAACTTTCTTGTGTGCTGAAAAAGGGTTTAAATTTAACTAAATTTGTGGGTTTCCTTGTTCTTTGCACTTTCTCCATATTCCTGCAGGATATACATAGGTTTGCCTTCATTGAATTTGCAGATGGTGTTAATAGCACTTTCAGGTAGTGGCAAGTTATGCAAATAAGAAGGGCAATCAAGACCTTATTTGCGTTTCGAGTTGCTGACGGGTATAGTTATCTCAAGAAAAAACGTTCGTCAGAAAAGCATTTAAAGAAAAACATCTATTTATATTATCATACACCGAAGAAGAGCAGGAAGAAATCATTAACGAATTCATAAATGTTATTACAATGAAAGCAGTTGAACATGAAAAAGTGACTATGTGTCGCAAATGCAAATTTGCAAATCAAAATCTTTACATAATAGTGACTTTGACACAATTTCTTCTCAATTCTTTCGATGGTATACACATTTCTACTGAAATTTCCGATCCTTTCTTTCTCATTCGGTTTTCGCTTCCGAAATATCTTAACTTCGTCACCCTTATCAATCTCTGGATATATCCTACTCCGTTTACTACTACTAGAAAAACTCAACCTGACGGCAAATTGATTCCTGGGCTTCCGCGCCTCTTTTGGCGTGAATTCTGTTGCGGAATATTTCATTTGAGCTTATATGTAATCTTTATTTCAAAAATATAGTCAGTCCATTGAATATTACTTTTGCCCTTGTTCTCGTCAGCCTCAACTTTTCTATATAGCATGTCCTTGAAATTTCTGATCGCCCTCTCACTGAAATTTGCATGTGCCCTTGTCCTATGGTGCTCTATTTTCTGTTCTTTCAATATGTTTGAACGGACTCTTTTGGTGGGGCACCTTCATCGTCGGTATACAAGATTTTTCGGCTTTTTCCCCATTTTATGCAGACACTCAATCATTCCACTTGCTAAATCCTCTTCTTTTTTGCTTTCTATTGCCACCACATGCATAAACTTATCAAAGACATCTATCATGATCATACCAACCTTAAACCTTTGGTCTTCCAGATCATTTATAATTAAACAACAAGTCCATGTGATACTCGTATGCCGAATGTGGTGCTACAAAACTGTTCCGTCCCGCAGGTTTTCTTTTTGCCTCCACGTTCTTCTTGAAAATCTCATTAACATCGTCAGTGGTTATGTTTTTATCTTTTTCTCGTGCTTCCTTGAAGGTCCTCTGTCTGCTCCCAAATCCTGCACGATCGTAATACACATCATTAAATGTTTCTTGTTTACTCAGAAAAGTACAATACAAAACATTGATTTAATCTTATTTCTAAAATTCAATCAGCGTTCTTCTGTTTTCATGGGCATCACAACTTTAGCATTACTCATGTCATACTTAGGTCCTTTCTTATTCTTGCTGCTGTTAATTCTGCCAGTTGCTCTTTGGTTAAAACCTCTATTGTGGTATTGATATTGTTGTCATGTAGATATTGTTTCAACAACTTCTTTTGAATGCACTTGAGGGCAGAATCGCGTTTTTTTCTGCATATAGCCTTCCTCTTGTCTTCGCTTGTAGTAATACAGCCGGTTGTAAATTTCCAACTGTTCTCTTATCTCTTCCACGCCCTTTAGCAATCTAGAAGCTGAAGGAGACGATCGTGAGCAGCATTGCCGTTGGCAGTGTCTTCAAAGCAACCTGAGAAACCCTATGTACTTACAGTCAGTGAACCAAGAAAACAACCAAGCCCATTGTCATATCCTCCGGGGTTTTCATAGACATATTACTATACTATACTGTATATTATAGTGTTTTTTAAAGTGAGTTTTCTGAACAACATTTTTCCTCAAAATTATTTATTTAAAAAACAGTTAAACATAAAAAACAGATTTTTATAACCTAATTATAGTGACATGAGTAAGACCATCCAACGTGGTGTAAAAGCATTAGAGACAGTGTATGATTTCTATAAGAGCAGACTTAATAAAGCAACCAAAAACTCAAATCAGAAATATCATCGGCTTATGCGATGACAGAAAAATTGCACAGATCACAACAGCGGACAAACTAATAAGGAACTTCATCAATGCCAAGACAGACCAGCAAAAGCAAAAGGCAAGTGACCAATTCAAAAAGGTATGCGAAAAAACACAAGGAAAAGAAACCATTGGGTGAAAGAATGCAAACAGCAACCCCCCCCTCTCCCCTCCCCCGCCCCTTCCTCCGGCTGGGCTTCCTGCAACCCCCCACCCCCCAACCGGACAGGGGTCTTTTGTAGGACGCCCTTCCCCAATTGGGAATGCACAGCAAGAGGACAAGATATCCGATGACAGTATTCTGGTTTTTGCGGAGCTTTCATGTACACAGACAAAAAAACTGAACAACAAAGTTTCGGACCTCTTGTGGACCATGCCGTCGCGCGTGCATTCTCCATGCATTTCACGCAGGAATGGCAAGTTGCAATACGTGAGCAACGTGAGCTTGGATGAGGGCAGGCACCGGTGTTCGGCTTTACGTGTTCTTTTTGGGTGAGTGCTTCAAGGGCGCAAGGCAACTGTCTAGCACCTGTCTAGCGTGGGCTTGTCACCCTGGATGGCAGTGACGAGCTGTTCCTCCTGTTGCTTTCCTCTTTTGTCGTTGTGGAGCAGAGCAGACCAGCGTCGGACAGCTCCGGCCCTGAATATCGCTGAATTACCTCCGCGCCCTGAGCGCAGGCGCCTCGCCTACAGACTGCTCATTGTCCCTCGGCCTCGCCGCCGCAATGGGAGTACTGCCCTGAGAGCTTTGACCCCCCGGGGCCCCGCCCCGCCCACCCACCGGTAGGACTTGGGGTTTCGGACGGAAGATTGAGGGTTGTGAGCTCGGTCGGGTTCGGGTTGGGCCACGGTGTAGCGTTCGGGATCCAGGGTTTAGGGCTTAGATTCCCAGAGCTCGACTTATTCATCTACCCGGGTTCTAGGGGGATGCTACTGCAATGACTTGTGACATCCCTAAACCCAAAACCCTAAACTGCGGCGGATGCGTCATGACCTTGGGCCACGCCTGCTTCCCTACAGCAGGGTTTTTAGCAGGGGTCAGCGCCTACAGTAGGGTTTAATGTTTAGAGCTGCTGCACATTAGGGCTGGAGGGTTTGAGGGCTTAGACTGAAGTAGGGTCAAGGGTTTCAAAGCTTCTTGCGGGTTTGAGGGCTTCAGGGTTGCAGGCTTTGATGGTCGCCGGCTTTGGGGGGTCTCATGGTTTCTGAGGTTTTAGGCATGTTAGTGTTTCGGGTTGAGGCTTTGGTGCTTCACCTTCTAGCGCTCAGGGCCTCTCGTTTGTTCGTTTGTGGGTTTAGGGTTGAGGGGTCGAGGGTTCGGGGGGTTGGGAAAGAGCTTCAGAAGCCCAATTCCCAAACCCGAAATCCCATACCCTCAGCCCCCAGCCCCCGAAGACTAAGAGCCTAAACCCCCAAACCCGAAGAGCCGTTTGGGAGTCCACTGATTCAGCCCTGTATGTTTTTGTTCTGCAAAAAGGCCTCCAGTAGTTCGTTCCGAAGATGGCCCTGACGAGGGCATTGCCGAAGTCCCTAAAAGGTGGCCAAGCCCCAAGGTAAAGAAGCTTGGGGGCCCGCAAGATACGTTCTGACCCTTAATCCCCTTGCCCCACTAAACGATAAACTGTTTAGGAGGCCGGGCGCGTTGGGGGGTGCGCAGACGAGAGCGGGTCCAGCATTGCACCCTAAAGTGAACCAAACCCAACCAAACCCCGAACCGTCAATCCTCAACCCTCAGCCCTCAACCCTCAACCCTACACCCTACATCCGAAACCCTCAGCCCTCAGCCCTCAACCCTCAACCTCTAAGCCACAGCTCGGTGCCAGGCGCCAAGCTCTTGGACTTGGGGTGCCACAAGGCGCGAAGCGCGAGCTCTGCACTGGGGGCTCGAGCTTTGGGTCTTGGGGTTCAAGGTTTTGGGGTTTAGGGTTTAGGGCTGTGTGTGTGTGTGTGTGTGTGTGTGTGTGTGTGTGTGTGTGTGTGTGTGTGTGTGTGTGTGTGTGTGTGTGTGTGTGTGTGTGTGTGTGTGTGTGTGTTTGTTTTTGTTTGGGGGAGGGGGGGGTTTAGGGTTTAGGGTTTAGGTTTGAGGGGCGGGGGCAGGGGAAAGAGGTTTAGGCCAGTTTAGGGCTCGGCGATACGAGAGCTGGCTCTGGGTGGTCCATTGGTTGTAAGAACGGAAGGGAAACCAGAGTTGCAACTGATCATAAACATGTTAGGGGACCCTTATTTACGGTGTGGTTTGGGTCTCGGGCTAAAGGGCTTTGGGTTAGCAAAGCTTTGGAAAGCAGTCCCGGGGCGTTCTGCCCGGCGCAGGCTCAGAGTGTGACCGCGGCAGGGATCTCAGAGGGATTTTCACAAGATTTCGCAGGAGGGCTTTAGGCCCCAGTGTTCGTTTTCTTCGGCTTCCCCGTCCCACCCCCCCCCCCCCTCCCTCCAGCCCCCCCGAATGGAGCAGCGTTTTGAGCTGCTCTGAGCTGGCAGAGCCAGGTACGCCCCAAATCCAAATCTATCTCCATTCTGAATTCTCAGTGGTTGAAGTTCCGGCATGGCCTGCGTGGCACGGAAGCTTGGCACGTGGCTAGATTCGGACTAGCAACATCATGCTGCCTGTTTTTGGCCCACGATGAACCCAGATGCTGCGTTATTCTATGTATATTTGACGTATATGTACAATATTATGTGTACATATATATATATATATATATGTATATATATATACACACATATATTTCTCTGGCACAAACTGTTGACAAAAAGTGCTGTCTTGGTCGTCTCCAGGTCCACCTAAACCCTAAACCTCAATGAAACCCTCAATCTAAGCCCGCCTGTCCGGGACTGTTTTGGGAAGGCTTTTGAGTGGCCGCGCCCTTGGGAACCAAATGAACCCCAAAGTTTATGGTCCATATACCTTAATAGGGATGATAGTAGTATGGGGCAATATAGGGTATATGACCCCACTGTTAGTTCCTTTGGTCCTCAAGGACATGGCACACAATATTACCGAGGCCAGGACCCTGTTTGCCACGTCCGCATCGACCACGATCGCCTTCCTGGCGCGAGGCCCTGAGGGCAGATTTCGGGCTTAGTAGCTGTTGCTTGACAGTTTTTGCGTGTGCGGTGTCGGGCACTCATGATTGGCCTTACCGAAACGACGAAGAAGCTTCGAAAGCACGTTAGACATGCAGGGAACGCAAACCTACAGCTGTGGTGCTTTTATGTATAGGTGTAGTTGTCGAACACTCGGGAATACCGTAGTTTTGGGCAGACGGTGAAAGAGTTACTTTTGTTCTCAATAGCTACAGTATCTTTTGCTTCGTCGCATCCCAAACAGATGAGATGAACTTCGGCAGAATGGATGTGCTTTCATGTCTCGGTCTCGGCCCAGTGAGTTCTGCGAAAAACTCAAGCCCCCGAAGCTGGACATCAGCAAATTCCCAGATCACGGCTCCTACAATTTTCGCTTGTCACTTGTAGGTGCTTTCATTTGCGGCCCCGCCATGGCAGTGTCAAAGAACAGCTACGTCTGGGCAGCGCCGATGAAGCCTCAGATGCCAACGGTGCAGGTGCAAAATGCTGCTAGCGCCCCGACCTACGCTTGGGGCAGGCAGCCAGCACCAGTTCTAGTTTCCCGCCAGACAACTCGCGTGATGGTCAGGCCGTTGCCGCCAGCACCGGTCGTTGTGGCTCGGCGCACTATTCGCGTCGTGGTGAAGCCAGCCCAGGTGGTGGTGAGGGCAGCTGCGCCGCCGCAGCTGCCCCGCCTACTCGGGTCGCCCAGGAAAGCATCTACAGCACACCCCGTGAAGGGGCCGAAAGCTGGAGTGGGCGAGCCTGCCCCACATGTGACTGCAGTGGAAGACGCCAAGCCTGGCCCACATGATGTGACGGCCCCAAATGAAGTGACTGAGACAGGGAACACGGAGGCAGTTCTCGAAGCTTCTGCCCCGGTTTTCGAGCTGGTGCACCCGAAGGGTCGGCCAGTCTCGTATGGCCCGGCAAGGCCATTCCTAATCCTAAAAGCTGAGGAAGATTGCCCCCAACTCGAGACCGACGTGCCCAACGAGCCCGCTCCGAAGCCGGCTCCGGAGCCGGCTCCGGAGCCGGCTCCGCCTGCAGAAGAAATACCAGGCGAGGCAGAGGCCTTGGAAGCGCTGAAGGCGCTCATGGCGGAGCTCGGCAGAATGGGCTTCAAGGTCCCCCAGAAGCCGACGGGCGAACCAGAGGCGGCGGGGAGGGTGCAGGGTAAGTTAACCAAGATTGCTCAAAGCACGCAGAATCCTCCAGTGTAGGCTGCACGGTGCTGCATGGAAAGCCTATACCAAATCGTGTCTGATTGTTTTCTCAGTATAGCTAAGGTTTTCGTTTCGCATGCCCCAAGGTGGGAGACCTCGTCGTGCTCAGCAACACGATGCAGCCGGAAAGCTTGCGGCTCCGGTACGCCGTGATTCTGCAGGCTGCATCCGCAGCAGCCAGCAGTGGTTTTACCAGGATTCACTAGGTGAGTCTACTTGTAGCAGGCTCGAGGTTGTGACATGTGCCACGTGCTCAAGAGATGAGCAGTTCCGGCGCAGGTGCACGAGAAGCACTTCACGGCAAGAGCGCTGGCGGAAGACAAGGCAACCTGCCTCGAGGACTGTTGGCCTAACAAGGAGGACGCTGTGCTCGACAGCAAGGTCGGCCGTTTAGGCAGCCGAGTCCGCATCGTGGAAGGGCGGCGCGGCTGCATAGGAGCACTTGCCTAGGGGCTTAGCGTCTTGGACTTTCTTAAAGGCCTTGAGCTTTTTGCATCCACGCCGAGGACCCATGTGGGATGCAGTGGCAAGGTGGCCAAGGTGCCCGACCACCCGATCTTCCCCAACTTCCGACAATTCAGGCGCGCGTGCCGGGCTGTGCTGTGGAGGGGGACATCGTCAACTCACTCTCTGCAGAGAGGTACGCTGTGGGGCCCCGCGCTTTTGCATGTCTGTTCTGTTCCAGTTCTTGTGTGTCTGCAGTGTTTTTTGAAGTTCATTTCTTTGAGAAAAGAAGTAACATGATTTCTTCTTGCTTCGTGGCGGGCAAGCATTTCTTACAGATTTTTTTTTGATTGTTTTGCACCCCCCACCCCCACCCCACCCCCTCCTCCGGCTGGGCTTCCTGCAACCCCAACCGGACAGGGGTCGTTTGTATGATGCCCTTCCCCCAATTCCTGCAAAGCACCCCTTGCCCACTCACATGATGAGGGTGATCCAGAACGCTGTTGCGAAACTTTTGGAAAGCGTTGGGAAAGCACACCAAGAGGACAAGATTTCCGATGACAGTCTTCTGGTTTCTCCGGAGCTTTCATGTACACAGACAACAAGACTGAACGATGAAGTTTCGGACCTATTGTGGACCATGCCATCACGTGTTCATTCTCCATGCGTTTCGCGCAGGAATGGCATGTTGCAGTACGTGATCAATGTGAGCTTGGATGACGGCAGGCGCCGGTGTTCGGCTTATGCGTGTTCTTTTCGGGTGGGTGAAGTTCAAGGGTGCAACTGTCTAGCAACTGACTAACGTGGGCTTGTCACCCTGGATGGCAGGGACGCGCTGTTCCTCCTCTCGGAGCTCCAGCATGTGGAGCAGTAGAGAGGAGATGAAAAAAGTCACCACTTGCAGAGGGGTCGAGATGTTTGATTTCTGTTCACTGTTGGCTGTGCTGCTTTCCCCTTTGTCGCTGTGGAGCCAAGCAGACCAGCGTCGGACAGCTCAGGCCCTGAATATCGCTGAATGAACTGTGCGCCCGGACGCAGGCGCCGCGCTTCCAGACTGCTGATTGTTCCTGGGCCTCGCCGCCGCAATGGGAGTACTGCCCTGAGAGCTTTGACCCGCCAACCTGCCTACCCACCCACTCACCGGTAGGACCTGGAGCCTCGGACGGAAGATCAGGTTGGGTCAAGGTTTAGTGTTCAGGATCCAGAGTTTAGGGCCTAGATTTCCAGAAGGGTTGTTGGTGCAGTGGTCCAACGAAGTAGTTGCTACGCATGTTGCGAAACAAAGCGAAATAAATTAAGTCACTGCAGTACTGATTCCACATTATCTAAGTATGTCCTATGTTTCGGCGCTATTTCATTTATCCCTGTCAGATTGTTAGATGGTAACTTGAAGGAGGTCCCGGGACAAATTTGGTATATATGAGCGCTGTGGAGTTTGATGGAGATTTTTGCGCCTCTAAGGCTCGAGCCTTCGTCCCTAACCCCGTGGAAGCCCTCAATGCAGCCTACCCCCGAAAAGGCCCGCAGCCATGAAACAGAAAAGAACCTTAAAAGCATTCATCCCGAAATCTAAAGCCCTGGAAGCCCTTTAAAGAATCTAAGCCAACGAACTCCTCGAAATCCTCGAAGCCCTCGAAACCCTCCCCCAAGCCCTGAAGCCCCCGAAGGCTGGCTGGGCCTCGGCGCCTGCCAGGCTGTCTGCAGGGGCGTGGTTGGAGGTTGATGTGTGTTGATGCGGCGTGCAAACGCAGATCGTAAACTACAGCGTTTCAGAGACTCCGCTGACCGGAGCATCATCGATGTTAGTTGGACTCGTCTGTTGAAGTCCAACTGGCCTCCCGTTGCAAGTCAAGCGCCCCGCCATCTTCACTTAAGAGTCTCAGGCGATCCTTGGAGAATGGTCCATCTTCGCTGTTCATTTTGCGTGTTTGGCATACGTGTAACGAGGGACAAAAGCTTCGACTGTTTTGGGGGAGGGGGGGGGGGCACACTAAAGCAGGTCCAACATTGCACCCCAAACCCAAGCAAACCCAAGCAAACCCGAAGCCCTCAATCCTAGCCCTAAACCCCTAAACCCTACACCCAGCTGCCCTAAAGCCCTCAGCCCGAAACCCCTGCTGCCCTTGCGCCGGAGCGAGGCCCCAAAGGTCTGGGTGCCTGCCACAGTCCAAGGCACGCAGCGCGAGCTGTGACCTGGGGGGGCTCGAGCTGGTCTTGGGGGGTGGGGCTGTGGGTTTTGGGGTCTGGGTATTTTCGGGGTTTGGGTCGTTTGGGGTTTTAGGGCGGGGCGGGTGGGGGAAACCGGTTTGGGGCAGTTTTCAGGCTGGGCGATACAAGAGCTGACTCTCGGAGGTCCGTTGGTTGTAAGAAAGGAAGGGGAACCAGAGTTACGACTGATTATAAACATGTCGGGAACCGATAGGAGCCCTCAGGCAAAACCCTCAATGAGGGTGTGTTTTGGGTTTCGGGCTGCAGGGCTTTGGGTTCGCAAAGCAATGCGTGGGAAGCAGTCCCGGGGCGTTTTGCTCGCAGGTTCAGAGTGCAACCACGGCAGGAATTTCAGAGGCTTTGGAAAGATCCCGTAGGAGGGCTTCAGGCCCAGTTCTTCTCTATCCTCGACTTCCCGGGTCCCGCCCCCCCTCCCTCCGGACCTCCCCGAGTGGAGCTGCGCTTTGAGCTGCTTTGAGTTGGCAGAGCCAGATATGTGGTAATTTCGCACGTGACTAGATTCGGACCAGCAAACCTATGCTGCCCGTTTTGGCCCGCGACAATGCTGCGTCGATAAAGGTATAGGTAAATTATATATGTACATATATATATATATGTATGTATATGTATATACAAGCTATGTTGCACAAACTGTTGACAAAAAGTGTTGTCTTCGTTGTCTCAGGCTTATCTAAACCCGAAACCTAAATCTAAGCCCGACTGTTCGGGGCTCTTTTGGGAAGGTTTTTGGCCATAGCCTTACATGGCACGATTTGTGAGGCCACGACCCTGTTTGTCATGTCCACATCGACCACGATCGCCTTCCTGGTGCAAGGCCCTGAGGGCAGATTCGGGCTTAAGAAGTAATTTGTGCTGTTGATTGACGGTGTGGGTGTGCGGTGTCGGGCACTCATGATGGGCCTTACCGAAAAGACAAAGAAGCTTCGAAAACACTAGCAATGCAGGGAGCGCAAAGCTACAGCGGTGGTACTTTCATGTATAGTAGAGCTGTCAAACGCTCGGGAATACTGTAGTTTTGGGGCAGAGTCAGAAGGAATTGCTCTTTCAGTAGGACACAGTACGTTTGCTACGTCGCATCCCAAACAGAACTGATGCGCTTTCACTTCTCTGTCTCGGCCCAGTGAGTTCTCAAGCAACCATCTAGGCTTCAGCGAAAATCCCAAGCCCCCGAAGCTGGACATCAACAACATCCCAGAGCACGGTGCACTCCTACAATTTTCGCTTGTAGGTGCTGTCCTTTTCGTGGGCCCGCCATGGCACTGTCAACGAACGGCTACGTATGGGCAGCGCCGATAAAGCCGCAGATGCCAACAGTTCAGGCGCAACCTGCTGGCGCCCCGACCTATGCTTGGGGCTGGCAGCCAGCACCAGTCGTGGGGTTTCTGTGTTACGGAACACCATGATTGGTGCTGGCTGCCAGCCCCAAGCATAGGTCCGGGCAGTTTTTACCTGCATGGTTGGCATCTGCCGCTTTATCGGCGCTGCCAGCAGACACCGACGTTCCAAAGGCCCCGAAGCCGGCCCCGAAGCCGGCCCCGCTTGCGGCCCCCAAATCGGCTCCAGAGCCTGCACTAGCCCAGCGCAGGAGCCTGGGCAGGAATTACCAGGCCAGGCTGAGGCCTTGGAAGCACTTAAGGCGCTCATGGCGGAGCTCGGCGGGATGGGCTTCGAGGTCCCCAAGAAGCCTACGGGCGAACCAGAGGCGGCGGGGAGGGGCCAAGACTGCTCAGACAAGTCACGCGAAATCCTCCAGCATAGGCTGCACGATGCTGCAAGGAAGGAGTTTGCGGCTCGGGTGCACCGTGACTATGCAGGCTGCAGCCAGCAGCGGTTCCAACGCTTACTAGGTGGTCTACCTGTAGCCTTGTAGCAGGCTCGAGGCTGTGACATGTGCCACGGGCTCAAGAGATAGTGCTTGTCGGGTACCTGCGCTGGAACTGCTGGCGTTCGGCTTCTAAGTGCTTTGTTGGGAGATGCTTCAGCTGTCGAATACATCATCAATGTGATCTTGGACGATGGCAGGCGCTGGTGTTCGGCTTTTAAGTGCCTCTTTTGGGGCGAGTCACGGGTGCAGCCGACAGCTCACAGAGTGTGTACAGTCGCTTTTCACAACGTCGAACATTGACCCAGTGCGGACCTTCTCGTGCTGGCTGCATTTGCCTAACAAGTGTCTAACATGGGCTTGTCATCCTGGATGGCATGGACGAGCTGTTAGATGAAAAAAGTTCTCCAATTGCAGAGGGTGAAGATGCTTTGATTTCTGTTGTCATTGTGGAGCAAAGCAGACCAGCGTCGGACAGCTCAGGCCTTGAAAATCGCTGAATGAACTGTGCGCCCGAGCGCAGGCGCCTCGCCTACAGACTGCTCATTGTCCCTGGGCCTCGCCGCCGCAATGGGAGTACTGCCCTGAGAGCTTTGACCCCCCGGGGCCCCGCCCACCCACCGGTAGGACTCGGAAGATTGAGGGTTGTGAGCTCGGTCGGGTTCGGGTTGGGCCACGAGGTAGCGTTCGGGATCCAGGGTTCTGTCGGAGGGATGCGTCGTGACCTTGGGCCGCGCCTGCTTCCCTACAGCAGGATTTTAGCAGGGGTCAGCGCCTACAGTAGGGTTTAAAGTTTAGAGCTTTGGCTGCACATTAGGGCTGAAGGGTTTGAGGGCTTAGACTGAAGTAGGGTCAAGGGTTTCAAGGCTTCTTGCGGGTTTGGTTTGAGGGCTTCAGGGTTTCAGGCTTTGAAGGTCGCCGGCTTTGGGGGGTCTCATGGTTTCTGAGGTTGAGGGCATGTTAGTGTTTCGGGTTGAGGCTTTGGTGCTTCGCCTCTCGTTTGTTCGTTTGTGGGTTTAGGGTTGAGGGGTCGAGGGTTCGGGGGGTTGGGAAAGACCCTCAGAAGCCCAATTCCCAATCCCGAAATCCCATACCCTCAGCCCCAAGCCCCCGAAGACTAAGAGCCTAAACCCCAAGCCCTAAGAGCCGTTTGGGAGTCCACTGATTCAGCCCTGTATGTTTTTTCTCTGCAAAAAGGCCTCCAGTAGTTCGTTCCGAAGATGGCCCTGACGAGGGCATTGCAGAAGTCCCTGGTGGCCAAGCCCCAAGGTAAAGAAGCTTTGGGGGCCCGCAAGATACGTTCTTTCTGACCCTTAATCCCCTTGCCCCACTAAACGATAAACTGTTTAGGAGGCCGGGCGCGTTGGGGGGTGCGCAGACGAGAGCGGGTCCAGCATTGCACCCTAAAGTGAACCAAACCCAACCAAACCCCGAACCGTCAATCCTCAACCCTCAGCCCTCAACCCTCAACCCTACACCCTACATCCGAAACCCTCAGCCCTCAGCCCTCAACCCTCAACCCCTAAGCCTCAGCTCGGCGCCAGGCCCCAAGCTCTTGGACTTGGGGTGCCACAAGGCGCGAAGCGCGAGCTCTGCACTGGGGGCTCGAGCGGGAAACCAGAGTTGCAACTGATCATAAACATGTTAGGGGACCCTTAGTTAGGGTGTGGTTTGGGTCTCGGGCTAAAGGGCTTTGGGTTAGCAAAGCTTTGGAAGAGGAAGTGGGAAGCAGTCCCGGGGCGTTCTGCGCGCAGGCTCAGAGTGTGACCGAGTGTGACCGCGGCAGGGATCTCAGAGGGTTTTTCACAAGATTTCGCAGGAGGGCTTTAGGCCCCAGTGTTCGCTTTCTTCGGCTTCCCCGTCCCCCCCCCCCCCCCCTCCCTCCAGCCCCCCCGAATGGAGCAGCGTTTTGAGCTGCTCTGAGTTGGCAGAGCCAGGTACGCCCCAAATCCACATGTATTTCCATTCTGAATTCTCAGTGGTTGAAGTTCCGGCATGGCCTGCGTGGCACGGAAGCTTGGCACGTGGCTAGATTCGGACTAGCAACAGCATGCTGCCTGTTTTTTGGCCCACGATGAACCCAGATGCTGCGTTATTCTATGTATATATTTGACGTATATGTACAATATTATGTGTACATACATATATATATATATATATATGTATATATATATATATATATATATATATATATTTATATACATATTTCTCTTGCACAAACTGTTGACAAAAAGTGCTGTCTTGGTCGTCTCCAGGTCCACCTAAACCCTAAACCTCAATGAAACCCTCAATCTAAGCCCGCCTGTCCGGGACTGTTTTGGGAAGGCTTTTGAGTGGCCGCGCCCTTGGGAACCAAATGAGCCCCAAAAGGGTTTATGGTCCATATACCTTAATAGGGATTATAGTAGTATAGGGCAATAGAGGGTATATGACCCCACTTTTAGTTCCTTTGGTCCTCAAGGACATGGCACACAATACTACCGAGGCCACGACCCTGTTTGACACGTCCGCATCGACCACGGTCGCCTTCTTGGCGCAAGGCCCTGAGGGCAGATTTCGGGCTTAGCAAGTAGCTGTTGATTCACAGTTTAAAGAAGCTTCGAAAGCACGTTAGACATGCAGGGAACGCAAACCTACAGCTGTGGTGCTTTCATGTATAGGTGTAGTTGTCGAACACTCGGGAATACCGTAGTTTTGGGCAGACGGTGAAAGAGTTACTTTTGTTCTCAATAGCTACAGTATCTTTTGCTTCGTCGCATCCCAAACAGATGAGATCAACTTCAGCAGAATGGATGTGCTTTCATGTCTCGGTCTCGGCCCAGTGAGTTCTGCGAAAAACTCAAGCCCCCGAAGCTGGACATCAGCAAATTCCCAGATCACGGTGCGCTCCTACAATTTTCACTTGTCACTTGTAGGCGCTGTCATTTGCGGGCCCGCCATGGCAGTGTCAAAGAACAGCTACGTGTGGGCAGCGCCGATGAAGCGGCAGACGTCAACGGTGCCGGTGCAAGATGCTGCTAGCGCCCCAACCTATGCTTGGGGCCGGCAGCCAGCACCAATCATGGTGTTCCGTAGCACAACTCGCGTCATGGCAAGGCCGTTGCCTCCAGCACCGGTCGTTGTGGCTCGGCGCACTATTCGCGTCGTGGTGAAGCCAGCGCAGGTGGTGGTGAGGGCAGCTGCGCCGCCGCAGCTGCCCCACTTGCTCGGGTCGCCCAAGGCACCGGCTACGTCGTGCCCGTCGTGCCCCGTGAAGGGCTTGCCGCAAGCTGGAGTGGGCGAGCCTAAGGCAAATGTGACGGCACTGCATGATGTGACCGCAAGTGATATGACTGAGAAAGGGAGAAGGGAGGCAGTTCTCGAAGCCTCTGCCCCGGCCCCCGAGCTTGTCTACCCGAAGGGTCGGCCTGTCTCGTATGGCCCGGCAAGGCCATTCCTGCAAATTGAGGAAGATTGCCCACAAGCAGGGTTTTCTGCTTGTGGGCAATCTTCCTCAATTTGCAGGAATGGCCTTGCCCATACGAGACAGGCCGACCCTTCGGGTAGACCAGCTCGGGAGCGGGGGCAGAAGCTCCTCCGGTGATGGTGACCATTCCTGAAAGCTGAGGAGATTGCCCCCAACCATTTAGGGTTTAGGGTTTAGGGTTTTAGGGTTTTAGGGTTTTAGGGTTTTAGGGTTTTAGGGTTTTAGGGTTTTAGGGTTTTAGGGTTTTAGGGTTTTAGGGTTTTAGGGTTTAGGGTTTAGGGTTTAGGGTTTAGGGTTTAGGGTTCCAGAGCCTGCAGAAGTGAGCAGCCCGCGGGAGTTTGAGCAGGAGTTACCGGGCCAGGCTGAGGCCTTGCAAGCGCTGAAGGATTGGATTACCAGCTCGGGGTTGTTGGTGCAGTGATTCAACGAAGCAAACTGCGCATGCTGCGAAACACAGCGATGTCAGTTGAGTTGCCGCAACACTGAATCCACATTATCTAAGCATGTCCTCCTTTGTGGCACTATTTCGTTTATCCCTGTTCGGTGGTAACTTGAGGGAGGTCCCGGGAGAATTTGGTGTATGACCGCTGTGGAGTTTGATGGCTCCCGTAGTGCAACCTATTTTGGAGAAGCCCACAGCGATGAAACAAAACAGAACTTTAAACGCAGTCATTCCGAAATCTAAAGCCCTGGAAGCCTTAACATATCTACGCCTTCGACCTTCGAGACCCTCGAACCCTCCCAAACCCCAGAACCTCCTGAGGCTCCAAGAAGCTCCTTAAAAGTACTAAGTAGCCGCGATTGGCAAGGCAGTGATTGGGTGGTGAAGCGCGCTCGCTGACCCTGGGCTCCTGCAAGGCTAGCTGTCTTCTGTCTGAAACGATAGAAAGGCGAAAGGCGTGGTTGCAGTTGATGTGTGTTCATGCGGCGTGCAAATGCAGATCACAAGCTACAAGTGCTGTTTCAGACTCTTGCGGTTTTCAATACAAAGGGGCCCTAAACCATCCTAAACCCTAAACCCTCAACCCTAAACCCTATTCTAATCCCCGAGTTGGTGCCCAAGCAGCAGGAAGGATTTACGAAGGTCAACCTGGGGGACGACAACCATTCAGTTGACCCTCGTATTGCCCCGCCCGAAGCCCTCACCGCAGGTGCAGAGATCCCGACCTTCTACCAATTCCGGAGCAACATGGCTGCAGATGGGGAGCAACCCGAAGCCCTTAGCCCCCAACCCCCAGAATCTGACGGCTTGGTTTGGGTTGAGGGTTGATGAAGTGTAGGGCTTAAGGATCAGGGTTTAGGGTTGATGGCGTAGGGTTTGAGGTGTAGGATGGTGTAGGGTTTCGGGTTGTCAACATCCAGGCTTCTGTGCCCACCCGAATCAGGAGGCGGGGATGCGTCTGCAAGTCGAGAGGCTATTCGGGAGTGAGACCGCACTGGCTTCAAGTTTAAAGGTCCTAAGGTTGTTTAGGCAATCTTAGGCCATGGTCAGTCTGACTCTGAGAGTCAAACTGCAATTGTTGCAGCCGCGGGGGCGAGTACGTTCCTCCGTGTCGAAAATGTGGGTCACGCCTTCTCCGTGCTGTCTCTGGGTGCGAAGACGGACGCCGCGCCCGGGCATACCCGGGCGCATCAATCGTGCGCTGCCCGCAAAGGCGAATTTCGTGGTAGGGTTTCGGGCAGTGATGGGTAACCTAGGGCGTTTTCTATGGTCTCAGCCCCACTGACGCCATAGGAGCGCAGGTAGCTGCAACGACAGCTCAGCAAAGATGCAACACCCCGAAAACCCTACGGCCCTAAACCCCAATCCTAGCCCTAAACCCGAAACCTCAAACCCTCAACCCTAGACTCCCTAGACCTTGAACCCTAAACCCCCCCGAGGCCAGTGCTCCGAGTTGTGCGGAACGCTCCATGGCTTCATGCCCATCGTCGAGTCATCGAGGCCGTTCCTTTCCCTTTTCCCCAACAGAGTGTACGATAATGTACATATTTAAGTATAATCATCATCTAAATTGGAAGATAAATCATGTTTAAAAAGTATACATATATATATATATATGTATACGCATATATATATATATATATATATACATATATATATATTTCAGGGCTGACGTGTGAGCAGGTCAAAGCATGCATGGAGTGCTTGCTTAGTGCTAGTGCAGCGTGTTGTTTTCCTTTGCATGTGTAGTTTTGCAATTCGTAACAATGCCAATGTTTTGGCTCAAGTACCGAGCTTGTGCCTTTGAGCACGGTAGTTTCGTACAGTAGCTCCTAGGTTGCTGTGCGGTCCGACCGGACGCACTCAGGCGTAGCTGCACAAGTGCTTGAACTCGCGAAGTCGTAAAACAGCGTGACCGGGCTGTGATTGCATTGGCTTAGTGCAAGTCCAGTGCTGGTCGACTTCACAATTGGGGGCTGTTCTGGGAACGTACAGCTCTTGTGCCTACGGCCCGAGTGGGCAAGCATTGCTTTGCTTGTCTGTCGCGGTCCGTGACCTGGACGCGTGGACTGTGTGCCACGCTTGCGGCCTGTTAACCAAGGCGCGGCGCTTCGTGTGCCACGCCTGCGGCCTGCTAACCAAGGCGCGGCGATGTCCGCAGAGGTTGCAGGTCAGGCCGAGGGCGTCACCCTCCTCGAAGCGATCGAGGGTGGAGACGTTCCCTATCCCGAGCGGATGAGCTACGTCGCTTGGCTTAAGTGGCGTAGGGAGACTGGCAGCCGTCCATTGTCCAAGCGGGATCAGTACTACGCCAGAGCAAGAGGCGGCTCTCTGGCGGAAAGTCATGAAGTTCCTCCATGACGCCGAAGACGAGGACGAGGATGAGGAGGAAGAAGAAGAGGACTCCGAGCTAGTCCCTGAGGCCTCGGGCGCTGGAGGTGACAGTCCGCCGCGGGTGGACGTCAGCGCCGCGGCTAGGGAGCTGGCCATGGTCCCTACCGGTGCTGCCTATGTCCCTGCTACGGCACCAGGGTCCCGCCCGGCGGGACCGTCCGGTCCGCCGTCGACAGCAGGTTCAGTGCCAGGCACCGCAGAGGGCTTGCAGGCGGAGCTGCGCGCGATTTTCCGTCCAGACCAAGAACCGGTCGCGGACTACTTGACGCGCGTTTCGCGGATTGTCCTCGCGCTCAAAGCGCATGGAGTCACGGTGAGCTCCCGTGACCTTGACGCCTTAAGCACCAAAGCCACCCTCCTTGCGGATGAGTTCTCGAAGATAGGCGGGGACTGGCATCCGACAAAGATGGTCCGTCGGCTGCGGACCAGGTTCTCGGTCGCGGCTTTGCGCGGTGGCGAGGACCCCGAAGACGCAGAGGAGATTCAGCGTGAAATCCAATGCATCGGGGAGCTTATCCTCGCGCTAGGGGGAAAAGAAAGCTCGAGCCAAGAGAAGGTTTGGAGCTCCCCGTCCGATGTGCCAGTTGAAGCCGTGGGGCCGCGTTCCCCAGGGCTCCCACAGCCTGCGACTGCAAGTGGGTTGGGGGTAGGTTTGGACCGTGGAGGTTTGCACACTGCCGAGGTTGCAGGTGGTCCTTCCGCGGCCCGTGACCTGGGCGCGACGGACGGCGATTCCCCTTTGCGCGCAAAGCTCGCGGCGCTGGAGATGGAGATAGAAGCCCTGAAGCGAGGTTCAGACGGCGGAGGTTCGCAGACCGGGTCCCAAAACCCGGCGGGCGATTTCGCCGCCGCACTCGCCGCCCAAACTGAAGCGCTGAAAGAAGCGTTAGCGCAGAGGGGCGGGCAAAGCTCCATAACGACGGTCAAAACTGACCTCACGTGGCCGACGCTGACCGACGACAAGTCGGACGCGCGAGACGTTGTCCTGTTCTACGAGGAGTTCGAGGACGTCTGCGCGCTCGCCAACAACTGTCGCGGTATGAGTGCGCGCGAGAAGCTGCTAGCGCTACGCGGGCGCTGCCGCGGCTCGCGCATGAAGACGTACACGAACGCCTACCGCGCAGCGTGGAAGTCGGGAGAGGTTCTCTCCGACCCACAGGCAGTGTACGACCGCATCAAGAACAAGCACTTGATGTTCGGGGAATCGCGGGAGGAAAGAGAAGTCCGCGTGGATGGTGAGCATGCCTCCCTCGCTAAGGGCAAGCTCACAGGCCACCAATTCGAGCCTTTGTTTGAGGCGTCGATCGCGGACCTTGAGGCGGTGGGTCTTGGGAAGACCCCACGAGAGTTGTACCTCTCGTACCTCCGCAAGATGCCCCCGTATCTCCAAAAGGAGATACGTAACGACAAGCGGTTGTGGCCCGGCGACCCCAAGGACGGCGGGCTGAGAGGGCCGCAGACTTGGGAGGAGAGCCACAAGGTCGTCTTGGAGTACGAACAGAGGGAAGCAGCGCACCGTGCTGTTTCCCACTCTGTTTACTCCACGACCGGCTCTCCAAGCGCGGACCCGTCGGTCGCGCTAGCCGAGGCCCAGAAGGAGATTCGGAGCCTCAAGGCCGCCGCTAAGGCTGCTGCGAAGGGAGCAGCTGCCGCGGCCAAGGCTGGCGTGGATCAGACGTTTGCCGCTGCGTCGAAGGGAGCTGGCAAAGGAGCGGACAAGAAGATCTGCTTCCACTTTCGCGACCACGGGAATTGCCCGAAGGGGGATGCCTGCCCGTACAGCCACGACAAGGAGCTTCGCAGAAAAGCTCTCGCGGCCAAGAAGGGTGACCAAACCTTTGCCACGGCGAAAGGCAAGGGCAAAGGGAAGGGAGGAGGCAAGGCTAAGGCCAGCGCAAAGCCTAAGGCTGCGGCCAAAGGCGCAGCAAAGCCACCAGGCACTGTTTGCCCCTTTTTCTCCAAGAATGGGTCGTGCAAGAAGGGAGCCAGCTGCGACATGGTCCACAACCTGACGACCTCAGGAGGGACGCCGGCCTTGCCTGCCAACTGGGCCGCGCCCTCCGGGGCTTCCATGTCCAACCCCTTCGCCGCGTTCAGTGTCCAGATAGGCAGCTCAGGCGTCCAGGCAGGCGTCTCAGGAGCCGCAGGACGCGCCGCGGTGCAGCAGCACGCGCTTCCGTTGAGCAAGGGCGGGCGGGACAAGTTCGCCACCCTGGATGATTTGCCGAAGGACTGGTGGAACCTGGCGGACAACGAGCCAGGAGGCTACCAGTACAGAACGGTAGTCCAGGTGCTCGACCGTAAGGTCGAGTGCATGCTCGACGGATGCGCTGGCGCGAACCACGTGACGGAGGAACTCGTGGTGGGCATGATGAACCGGGCTGCAGAGCTGGGGATCGGCACCGAAGATCCCGGCTTCCCGGTCGTGAGACTCGAGAAGTGGGTCCACCCCGAATATGTGCATGGCATCGCTTCGGGAGCCCCCGTTCCTCTGAAGGGGGCAGCAGTCTTGCGCGTCACGCTGCTGGAAGGCAGGACGGCGGACGACTGTCGCCCCAACACTGAAATTTTCGTGCGATGCAAAATCGCAGCCAGGGGACGTCCGATTGGCACGGACTGATCCTCGGCGGCAGGGCGTTGGACTGCGCCGGAAGGATGGGCCTGGGCTTCAGGCCGGGTCCCGACTTTCACGTCCTCGACACGCTGGGAATCAGAATGCCCAGGTGCGAGGATCACAGCAAGACCCGGAAGGACAGGGCCTACGCCTTCGAAGCGCGGTTGTCGAGCCTGGACGACGCGTCATGCACCGAGCCTGGGGGCGGAAGCCGGGAGCTCCTCCGCTACGACGGGGAAGAGCCTCTCGAGCTCTCGCCAGGCGACGGGGTGCTGGTGCCTGTCGTGCGGGAGCAAGGAGTCTCCGCAGAGGGATCCCTGTCCGAGGTAGTGCTTCCGGTGGAGTGCGGGGTCGAGGCCGTACCAGGCCTTTGGCCCACAGGAGAGGGAAAGGGGTTTGTGTTGCTCGCAGCCCAAGAGTGCGATCACTCTCTCCAGCCGGGCGAGGTTGTTGCGGAAGTGCGTTCCGGCCTCGTAAGCACTGCGGCCTGTGGTTGTGGCGCGGTTGAGACGGTTTTCGAGTCGGAGCCGTCTCCGCAGGCATGTGCGGATTGTGGGGTCGCCGTTGCCTCGGTTGACCACGACCCGTGCTTTGCTTGCGGGTCCGCGTCCAGGGCCGCGGCAAGAAGCTTCCAAGGTTGTTCCTCGTGTGCGCGGTCCTTTGGGCGGCTGCGTACCGGCGCCAGGATCGGTGTGCTATCGGTCCTTGCTGCGGTGACTGTTCTCGCTTCGGTGTGGGGCGGGAGCGGCCCGGTTGGGCGCCCTGTTGAGGAGCCTGGAGTGCTTACTTGCTTGGACCACCTTCCAAGCGTCGACAGCTGGTGGGAGGCGCCGGGTGGTTACGCGTCTGTGTGGGGTAGGCGCCCTGCGCAGAAGGACCTCGGGACTCTGGCGGTCGAGAAGGCGCCTTACGAAACGTGCTTGCTTCAGCGCGTAGGTGAGGCGTGGCGTCTCTGGGACACGAGGGATTTGCGTGTGGCGGAAAGCGTTGCGTGTAGCGATGAAGTTCCCGTCACCGAACGCCTCGCGGTCTTTAGGACGCGCAAGGGGCCACGCTGGGCTGGCTGGCGTGAGGGATCGGCCACGGCTGGAAGAGGCGCAAGTGATGCTGTGCGCCCAGCAGACGCGGTCGATACGGCGCGCTGCCCGAGCTATCATATCGTGGAGAGCTGGGACATCGAGAAGATGATCGAAGAGCCTCCAACGGACTACTATTATGAGAAGCTCGCGGCAGATATGCGCGCCCGGCACCCTAAAGCGTGCCCGCACCTCCTCGACCACCTCGTTTCCTTAGAGGGTTTCCTAGATAAGTCAATCTTGTTTGGCTTCTCGTTTGGAATCAGCAAGGCCGAAGTTTGTGTCTCCAAAGGCAAGCTCCTGGGACACAACATTGGGCGGGACGGGAGTTCGCCTGACGAAGAGCGTTGTCAGGCGGTGATTGACTTTCCCCCGCTCTGGGAGAAGCTTCACATTCAGCAATTTTTGGGTTGCGCAAACTGGTTGCGCGGCTACCTGCCTGTTGAGTATGGGCACGCAGCCAAGATTTTAGGGCAGTGGCAGAAGCCAGGCGCCGTCTTCCCTGAAGGCGGGCTGGGCTCAGCCGCCACCGAGGGTTGCAAAGCCTTTAAAGCGATTAAGCGCATGATGCAAAATCGCATCAATTTGGCTACCTTCGACGAGGCCTCTGCTGCGGATGGGTCATGTCCCCTTGAGCAGATCGCGGATGCGTCGGGCATCGCGGTAGGGGGCAGTGTCGTGCAGATGACGCGTGACTTGAGTCAGCTCAAGGTGCTTATGACGCACTCGAAGAGCTTGACCCCCGCGCAGCAGAACTGGCCGCCCTTGATACAGGAGGCGTTCGCCCAGCTCGAGGTAAAGCGGGCGACACGCCGCATGTTTGGCTCTATTCGGACTCTGTGTTGGACAGATCATGCCAACCTTACCCGAGCGCAAACATCGGACATCGGAATGGATCCGAAGCTCGTCCGGTGGGTTGCAGAAATCCTTATGGATGGGTCTGAAATAAGGAGCCTTAGCGGTCGCTCAGCGACGCTGGGTGACAGTTTTAGCCGCAATCCCAAGGATCGGGATGCGCTCCTTGCGGCGAGGACGAAAGATCTCGAGGGCCTTTCGGGCCAACTCCGAGGTTTCGACCTGGACCAGTACCTCGGAGAGGGTACTGAGGGTGATGGACCCGTGCCCTGGGCGGTCGGCAACGACGCCGTCCCAGAGCCTGCGGGCCGTGTCCAGGCCGCGGCTGTGCCGATGTGCGTCGTCGCAGCCCTTCCGGTGCGCGTCATGGTTGTCTTTGACTACGCGCGTTGGAAAGAGCAGGACGCAGAGCTGACTGAGATCAGGCGCGTCTTCCAAGCGAGCCTCCCTGGAGTTTCTGTGGCTGTCAGGGGTTGTTGGGGTCCGTTTGAGGATACCGACGGGCTTGCCTCGCATTTTGATTGCGGGGCCGGCAGGCTCGCAGGGACCAAGAAGATCAAGCGGATCAGGGTCGACTTGCTCACTTCGTGTGCCAAGGTTCTTAGGGAAGCTTCGGGGTTTCGTCCGCAGTTCCTCGTAGGACTTGGACAAGGCGGGCTGGTCACAGCCGTCCTTAGGTGGCCTTTGGTTGTTGAGCTCACGCTCCAAGCAAGGAACCTGCAGCGCAAAGAAGCTAGGGCTGTAGGAGAGGCTTGGGCAGGCATCAAGGCTATCTGGGCGGTGCGGCCACGCCTTTGGCGCACGCAGCAAGGCCACTTGGAAGTGGCCGAGGCTTGTCCGGAACTCAAGAAGGATTTTCCGGAGCCTCCCCTGCGAGGTTTTGGGATCGTAGGGAAGCAGGCATTGGGGGCGGAGGTTCTGCGGTCCTTGAGGCTGGACGCGGTTCGTTCCATCGATGATGCCAGCATTAGAGGGATGCTGGACGACCGTCACGACCCCTCTGGGACCATGAGGGTCTATGCATCTGCGGCAAGCGGACCTACCTGTTTTCTCGCTGCCCCGCCTGCATCGAGAAAGAGGCAGTCGATACCTCGGTAGAGATAGCCGAGCGGGAGGAGCTCGAACCTCCGCTTGAGGGCGACCTTGAGGCCCATGAGGTGGGCCTAGAGGTCAACTCCGTCCTTGCAACTTTGGATAGGACGGGAGGTTTGTTTAGGGTTAGGTCCTCAACCATCCAGCAATGGGCGGTAGGGTTCAGGACTACGCCCAAGGATGCTCCAGTTCCCACAGCATATGGCATGCTGAGTGGGAAGATATGGAAGAAGGGCCATTCCATGAAACTCAGCCTCGGCTCCCAGCACAAGGATCTTTCCAAGTGGGGCGATGTGAAGCCTTACTGGACCACATGGGTGGTTAGAGAAGATGGTGCTGTGGTGGCGGGGCACAACTGCTCGCCCCTGGATGCGGTTCAGGGCGACATCGTCGTGCATTGGTCGTCAGTGGTGAACTGGCACGGCCACAGACATGTCGTGAATAAGCAGTGCGAAGTGCTCTGGAGGTCTAAGGGCAAAGAGGTTGCCTTAGACCCCTCCTTCGGCAAGCTGATAGCCCTTGTGGGTAGGGTTACTCAGGTCATTGGCTGGCGGGCAACCGGAGAAGCCTCGGATCCCCGCAGTTCTACCCGGCAGGCGTCAAGGGTCCTTGCTCAATTCTCTGCGTCCAATGAGGGCGTAGAAGGGCATTGGACCGCGGGCGCTATCAGTCGCGGGAAGAATGCCAATGAGTGCAAGCTGAAGGGTAGAGTTTTGGCGTTTATGGGTGAGGAGCACAAGGGCCCTGCTGTGGTTCTAGAGCTCGTCAGCCATAGCCCCATCCTGTGCATTTGGGACCATTCCTCAACCAAGGTCAAGGTCGAGTTTAAGGGCGGTGTTCCGTCTTTGAGCCTGGCCGCGGGGGAGGACGAAAATCGTCGCGAACAGCTTGCGGTCGAGGCGAGGGACGCGGCGAACATTTCGGAGTTCCGAGTCACGGGATCCCTTCGTACGGCGTGGTACGAGGGCCAGCGGCGCGATCCCTCATTGGCGGGCTCGATTCGCAAGCCGGAGCCGCCGATGGTGATATCCGGAGACGGGTTGTTGGAGCGCGAGGTGACCCTCAGGACGGGTCAAACCGTCGTCGTCCCAGTGGTTCCCAACGGGGCTGCGGGCGCGAATGGGGTGACCTGGCGCCGCGCCTGCTACAATTCAGTCCACTGTGGAGTCCTTGGGGCCCATAGGTCTGCCGAGGTTACCATCAAACTGCTGGAGAGGGCAGTCTGGTGGCCCGATTTGGAGAAAGATGTGCGGACCTGGGTCGCCAAGTGTCTCGCCTGCATTAAAGGCCGCTCTCGACCGACGAAGGTTGAAGCTCGTGCGGTCAAGTGTGGCGCCGAGACATGCTGGCAGGAAGTCAGCGTGGACTGTGAGGGTCCGAACCGAGAGGACAGGGAGGGGCATAGGTACTCGCTTACGTACTTCGATTGCCTCAGTCATGCTGTCCTCCTCGAGCCGATGAGGTCTCTGACTCATGCGGAAGTCAGGAGGGCGTTCGTGCGCTGTGTGCTTCGCAGCAGGACGATCCCGAGCCTCATCAGGTCGGACAGAGGCCCAGAGTTCAAGAACGCGCTCATGGCAGAACTCAGCGCGATGCTTGGGACCGAGTGGCGGTTTAGCGCGCCCTTGAGGCCTTGTGAGTTGGGCGCAAACGAGCGAGTCCACCAAGAAGTTCAAAAGGTGCTGGGGGCGGTCGTCAGACAAGTCGGCGCCTCCCTTTCCGAAGCTTGGTCGGATTGGCTCGTGGTGGCGGAGTACGTCATAGACAACACTCCGGGACCCCACGGGTATACCCCGAGGGACCTAGAGCGGAGCTGGTCGCTCGCTCTACCACTTGAAAAGGACGTCCTGCGAGACGCCTTGCAGTTTGAACCCATCTCTGATTGGGCTCGGAGCCAGTTCAAACAGTTCTCGGAGCTAGCTGCTGCGGTCCGAGAGCACTGGACGCGGTCTTCAGAAGCGCGGGCGAAACTTGCAAACCGTCATAGGCGCACTGTGGACCTTAAACCAGGCGACCGAGTGGTCTGGAACGCTCCGAGGGCCCGTTCAGAGGGGGCGGGGCGTGTGCCTTGGAAACCGGGTCTGACCGGCCCCTGGCGCGTGTTGGAAGTCAAAGGCCACAGGCTCATCTTGGAGCCCGTGTCGATGGAGTCGGGGGGTACTTCTTCCGCCCGGCGCGGCCCGATGGAGGCGCACGCAGAAGACTGCATTCTTGTCCCTGCGGATGCAGATGGCGCGGAATCCCGCGAGCCGGTCGTCTTTGAGGATGATGGAACCGGCGGGGACGACCTGTCTCGCCCCAGCTTAGGGCAGCAGGTTCAAGGCGACGCCAAGCAGGTGGAGTTCACGCTGACCAGGCGCGGGAGGGACTTCGTCCTCCGCCTTGGTGACCGCATTGCCTATCGGGGTGTAGGTGGAGGCCCGAAGGTGTGCAGGTTAGGACGGGTCACGCAGGTGGATGCGGCCCGTGCGCAGGTCGGCGTCCATCGCTATCTCCCCGACGCCAGCGGGGTTCGCGTCAAATGGCGGCTTGCATATATCGCCGAGGACGGAGCGCTCACGCTTTCAGAAGGGACCCGTCCGGCCCATGAAGCGGTTTCTGTGAAGGAAATCATTTCCAAAATCGACCTAAACCGCGACGGCGTGCTTGCTGCAGCCTCGGCCAGAAAGTTGGACAAGGGGGCGTATTCGTTGCAGGACAGGACCCTCGAGCGAGCGTCTCGTGCCGGCACGAGTGTGCTCTCGATCCGAGAGGCCCTCGCGGACCTCTTGGTCGCGGAACCCCGCGCGTTGCAGCCTGGGGCTTCCCCAGAGTCGGGTACTGTCGAGAGTTGGTTCCGGCAGTATTTCCTTGGTGGGGTTGCCGATGTCTTAGAGGTTGCTTGGGGTGACGCGGTTGTTTCCGACGCGGCTAGGAGGCACGGGTACAGGGTTGTTCCCGCTTTTGTGCAAGGCAAGCAGGCCTACGGGATCACCTGGAACCTGGCCGCAGAAGAGCACTTGGAGGCCATTAGCGGCGCTGTTCTGCGCACAGAGCCGAAGGTGCTCGTAATTGGGCTTGAGGGCAAGAATGTGCCCCGGGCTTTCCTCCAGCTAGTCGTCCGGTGTGCGCAGGAACGCACACGCGCGGGCGCCCACGTCGCGTTGCGTTTGCAGGCGCAAAAAGGCGAGTGGGAACCTTGGCGGCTAGAGGAGTGGGGCGCCTTGTTTGGGACGCTCGCAGAGCCACGCTGGCCTTGGGCTTTCGTGCGGGCTGACATGTGCCAGTTCGCGCGGGCCAGTGGCCGCGGCAACCTCGTTGAGAGCGGGGCCCTGTGGCTCGCCGATTTCAGTTTAGAATCGGTAGGTTTGAGGTGTAGTAGGCCGGATGCGCTAGGCGCAGTGCAGCACAAGCACGTTGAGCGCGCGCAATCCGACTACAACCTCATAGGGGCGGCTTTCTGCGCCTCGCTCCAGGACCTTGGTCTGAGGGGCGCAGAAGAGCTGTGCACCGCTGCAGTTGAAAGCTTTCCAGCGACTGCGGGTGCAGATAGCGCCGCGGCTGCGCCACAGCCCTCTCCAGTCGTTCCCCTCCCGGACGTGCGGTCGGGCGAGGACCTCACGCCAGCAGAGCGTGCGGAGCTGGATAAGGAGGTGGATAAGTATGCCGCGGAGAAGGAAGCGTTTTGGCGGACCAAGGCGGACGCCAAGGACTGGGATTCCGTCCGGGCTGACCTTGAGGTCTATGCTCTTGCGGGCGAGAAGGTCGCGGAGGATCCTAGGCGCACCGAGGCCTATAGAGACCTCGTATGGTCGGGTTTGAAGATCGAGCCTGGACCAACCAGACCCGGGCTGACCGATGCTGATATCGCAGCCGTCAGGGAGGTCATACGGCGAAAGGCCGCTGGGTTCTGGGTGGAGGACACCACCAGGACCACGGTCAGGAAGTTCGCCCATGACTGCATCCCCACCGGGCCGCCGGTCTCGTCCCAGCCTCACAGTCTGAGGGGCGAGTCCGCGCAATGGGTCGACGACAAGCTTGAAGAGGAATGCAAGCGGGGTCAGTTGATCCGCGGCAGCTCGGCTTGGGGATCTGCGCCGTTTCCGACCAAGGAAATGCCCAGCTATAAGCGGCATAGGAAGCGACGCTTGGTGGTTGACTACCGCCGTGTGAATGCCCGAATTAAGCGCTCCACGTACTATTGCCGGCGGGGCAGCGATGTGCTCGCCGCCGCAGTAGGTTCGGTTTGGTATACCTTCGTGGATGCGGTTAGTGGGTTTAATCAGATTAGGAACACCAAGCGAGCTCGCGAGGTGTTGGCCATTGTGGCAAGATCAGGGAAATATCTCCCTGTCGGCCTCACCTTTGGCCCGATTAACGGCCCAGATGATTTCAACTTTGTGGTTGATAGGGCCTATGCCCCCGGCAGAGGTAGGCGCCTTAAGTATACTAAGGAGTGGATTGCCTACGTGGATGATCTTACTGTTAGGACGGGTAGGGTCATTGATGGGCAGTTTTTCACTGATGCCCAAGCCGAGGGGGCGGTGCGCGAAGCGTGCGCCAAGGGGGCAGTCGCGGCTCCGCAGAGCGCGTCGTCTGCTCTTGAAGCCTTAGGCGTTCGCGGTGCGCACAACTCCAAGCGCGCGAACCATGACGCGGCGCGCTCAGACCAGAATCACCCCACGCGCGTTCTGATGCTCAGGATGTTGGGGCTGTTCGGGTGTTTCTGTGTTCAGGGCGGGTGTTTTTGGGGCGGGCCGTTTCCCAGGTCGCCGGTCTGCGGGCAGAAGGATTTTTCGTCGTTCGTCGCGTGCAGCTTCGTTCGTTTGTCTCGCAGCCAGTGTTTAGGAAGCAGGCCTAGAGGTTCGGTCCAAGGTCGAAGCAGAAGCCGTAGAAGCCTTAAAGCCCAGACCTTAAGGAAACTCCCCAAACCCCCGCCGCAGCGGTTCAAGTGTGTTGTAGAGCCTAGGGTAGGTAGTCCCTCCCCGCGTTCGTGCCTGTGCACTGCGCCCCGCTGCGGGTCGCGACCAGACCGCGCGGGAGCGACCGATCGGTCGCCCGGACCTTCGTGGTCAACCACAAGGCCCCGCTGCGGGCCGTGCCCTGGCCGCGCGGGAGCGGCTGCCTACCACTACTGCACACCGGCCCCTTGCAGCGGGCCGTGTCCTGGCCGCTCAAGGGCGCGTCAGGTTTCCCTCGCCCATCGGAGGTCCTGCAAAGCCGCGGGCCTCAGTGCCGCGATGGGTGGAGGAGGGTCGAAGGGCAGGGGCAAGAGCAAGAGCCCAGGCCCTAAGGGCCGGAAGGGCCCGCCCACGATAGACGACGTGCAGCGCCTGCTAGTCCGATGCATGCGGCACGGCGAAGGTGGCTGCAGTGGCCGGTTCGGTCCGGGCGGCCTCTACCCGGTTGATGAGTTGATCGAACAACTCGGGATCACCATCAACCAGTACAACCAGGCGGTCGCGCACGACGCCAGCCAGCGGAAACCGAGGTTGGACACCTCGCACGCTGGTTTCCTTCGTGCCTTCCAAGGCCACTCTGCCGATTGTGGCCATCCGATGGGGTTCATGATGGAGGGCCTAAGTGAGACGGCCATCGACGACCTCATCCGTCAGTATGGCCCGGCCATGTGGCACGGCACGGACTTGCATGTCGTGCCAAGCCTGTTGCAGAACGGCCTGATCCCCGGCGGCGGGCCGGGAGGCCGCCTCGGGGTGCACTACGTCCTAGGACACTGCCCCACGCAGTGGGAGGACGGAAGGCGCGGGTTCCGCCGCGGATCGACTTGCATAGTCGAGGTCCGACTGGCGGTCCTGCGGGACGCCGGAGTGCCCATCTATGCAGGAGCGGATGGGGTGGCCCTCACTGGCCAGATTAGGGCCACCGGCATTTCCCGCATCTGGGCACTCCCCAGGGGCTCGCCTGTCTACTCAGACCTGATAGCTGAGTTGGAAGTGGATAGGTTGGTCCTGCGTGTCGACCTAAAGAGTTTAGGCGACTCCAGTGCGGGCCCCAACCCGCCGTTGGGGCGAGGACCGAAACTGGGCACGGTCCAAGCGTCCCAAGCTGCTGCGGCCAGCAGTGGCGCGGCGAGCTCCTCGACGGTTGTGCTGGCCCCTGCGGGTCGTGTCATGGCCGCGGGGGCCGCCCAACCTGTTACCCCTCCTAAGGCCGCGCCTAAGGCCAAAGGGCGTCC
Source organism: Symbiodinium natans (assembly GCA_905221605.1). NCBI lineage: Eukaryota > Dinophyceae > Suessiales > Symbiodiniaceae > Symbiodinium > Symbiodinium natans. The sequence continues at coordinate 205,417 of CAJNDS010002239.1, read as the reverse complement.
CTTAGGGACCCCTAGGACTTCGATCGTGCCAGCGAAGCCCAAGGTGTACCCTAGGCGTAACGTCCCGGGCCCCAATGTCCTCGAGCCCGAGGACTCGCTCGAGGAAGAGGCAGCCCAAGCAGCTGAAGGTGTCGAGGAAGATAGTTCCAGCTCGGATCTTCCCGACACGCGGGCGCCTCCAGCCGCGGTCAGAGTGAAGGAGGACGAGGAGCCCGCTAGTGGGGCCCAGGCCGAGAGCACAGAGGAAGGAGTCCTCGTGCTCGGCCAGTCTGTGGTCACCAGCGCGAAGGAATACCTCGCGCGGTCCGAAGCTCTTCTTAGAGCGCAGAAGCTCCAGTCGAGAATACTGGAGGTTGCGGGAACTGCGATGGTGAAGCTGGAGAAGATCACCAAGCGTGAGGAGTCCCTCAAAACGCTGCGCCGAGAGGGAGAGAGTCGGGCGGCCGGGGAAGGCGCCGACGGGGAAGAGGTGTCTGACGATGGTCAGGACGCCCCCGGGGCTGCAGGGCCGAGCAGTTCCGCCAGGCCTTCGGGAGGCGGGACCGCCCAGTCCGCCTCAGCCTCAGAGGAGCCTCGCCCCAACGCTGACGGCCACTACGGATGTTCGGCTCCGGGATGCGGGCTAGCCTTTGAGTCGCTGGTGCAGTACCACTTGCATCAGGCGGCCTGCCATGGCGCCTCTCTTCCGCCCAACCTGGGGATCAGCCCCTCCGCACCTCTTGACCCTTTTCGTCAGGACTGGCGGGGACGGCTGTTCCGCCGAGGAAAGGACGGTGGGTATGGGGAGGTGCCCATGCTCCGAGTGATTAGGTACCACAAAGCCAACGGGTACGATCACTCGAGAGTCCCGCTCCTGAGGCGAGGGGACCGAATCCAGCTTGAGGATGGATCGCACCACATCTATGGTGGTAGCCATCCGCCGGGGTGGCTTCGCGACGACCCCGAGCTGGACCCCCCTGGTGCTCCAGAGGGAAGCGATGGAGGGTCCACGCCCAAGAGCGAGCCCACGGAGGAGGCCGTGCCCGAGCCTCCGCGGAAGGCCGCTCCGCGCGGGCGGGCCCTCGAGCCGCCGAAGGGCGACGTCCAGCGACGCCTGGCCGAGCGTCGCTCCAAGCGAGATTACTCGCCGGACCTGGTGACGCCTCTTGACGATCTCCATGCCAAGGAGATCGACTCCTTCTTCGCGGGCGACCCAGCCGCGGATAGCCTTGACGTCATTTTGATGCGCGCCGAGGTTCGCACTGAGTCCCACCTCAAGGTTGGCCGGGAGGAGGAAGAGCCCCTGGTCAAGGAGGAACAGGAGGAGGAGGCTGAGGTCGTCAAGGACGAAGAGGTCTCGGTTGAGATGGAGGCTGCCACCGCGGATGAGGCGGACGAGGTCGCCCTCCCAGCCAACCGAGCCTACGTCGAAGGCCGCTTTTACCCCTACGGCAGCTGGCGGTGCTTCTTCTGCGAAGCCATTAACCCGGTTACCGAGGACCAGTGCCTCACCACGCACGCGGGCGGCCCGAATGCGGGCGCCCCGTGCGACGGCCGATGGATCAATGGGATCGACATCGGGTGGTGGGAGGTGGATCCCCAAACCGCGCCGGAGCAATGGCGGCGGAGGTTTTCTGCCGAAGAGCTTGAAGACCAACAAGCGCGGGCAGATGCCGCGAGGCTCCTCAGCGATGAGGAACTCGCTGAAGCCCTCCAGGCGGCCGAGGAGGCGCAGGCGGCCGAGCGCGCCAAGAAGCGGGAGCGGCGCCAGGCGGAGAAGGCGGAGCGCGATGATCACATCAGCGAAGCGCTCCGCATAGCAGGGTGGCAGTGCCCTAACTGCTATGAATGGAACCTTTCATTCAGGCAGCTGTGCTTTAGGTGCAGCACACCCCTCCGCTTGGCAGAGGTCGTGTCCCGCGGGATCCCGGATCCGCGGCGCGGCGAACAGAGGGACTCGGGCTCCGAGAGCAGCCAAGATGAGCTGGAGTACGAGATCCTTCTGGCCAATCGCGCGATGGATCAGGAAACGATCCAGCCTCTTCTTAGAAGCAAACACAAGAAGAGGGGCGGCAAGAGACGTCGCGAGGAGGCGACGCACGGCAAGGGCCGCGACCCGTGGGGTGCTTGGGCAGACGCCCGTGGCAAGGGCCAGGGCAAGCCGAAGGGCAGAGGCAAGTCCGATGCCAAGGGCAAGCCCAAGGGGAGGGGCAAGTACGCCTGGGGCGCCTTCGCCGCGGGCATTGTTGCCGCGCTCCAACCCCGCCCAAGCACAAGCTGGGTCCCAGCTTTCCCGTGCGGGTCGGCCCGGCCGCCGCCGAGTGTTCCGCTTCCGCCGCGGACCCCCTTTTTCCTGGGTCGCGGGCTCCTCAATCGGTTGATGCACGCCCTCAACGGGAACATCAACGGCTGGTGGGGCCTGGCGGCTGCAGCGTCGGCGCCGATTGCCTTGCAGTTGCACCGCGGGGTCGTGCATGTTGTCGAGGACTCCATGCACGCGGTTGCAACGGTGTCGGCCGACGTTGTTGAGGAAATCGGCCATGGGGCCAGGCGGACCGTGTGGGTCGCCGGAACAGCCATCACTCTCGTGGTAGTGATCTTGTGTGGTGCTGTTCTGTGGTACGTGAGTCGTGCCGTGGCCAATCGCATTGCGCATTTGCGACATGGCAACACCGCGGCCCCTGAGGTCTCAGCTCCTTGGCTCCGAGGCGACGTTTGAGGTCGCGAGCACCAAGAAAGGGGTGACCCATAAGGTTTGGGTGCATCTCAAGGAGGAGACAGCTGCCTGTGGCTGTCGTGCTTACCTGGCAGAAGGACGCTGCGGGCATTGCGATGCCGCAATGGACACCGCTCGTTCCTTAGGGTTTTTGCACGCGGCCCAGCGAGGCACGGGTCCTGCGCTCACAGACTCCATTCGGAGTACCGCCTCCGATGCCCTAGCTAAGGGTAAGGTGGTGTTGGGTTTGGGGAACAGTGAAGGGTGTTTCTCCCAACTCGCGGCCAAGAGCCGCGGGCTCTCCTGCTTTCAGGGGCTCGCGGGTCGTGACCTGGCCGCGGCCCCAGCAAATGGAGCGAGCGCAGCCCACGCACAGTCCGGCTCCGTGCAACGTGCCGCCGCTGCCACTGTGGCGCGCACGCCAGGCCGGAGGAACAAGGGCCCAGCCCCCGCTAGGAGTTCTCCAGTCAAAGAAGCGGAATTCCTTGCGGGCGGGCCATACATTCAGGCCGCCCAAACGCTGCTTGGGTCTGGAGCAGCAGAGGATGTGATCTACATCCGGGCTTACAGCTTAGATTGCCCATCCTGCATCGAGGCAATCGAAGCGTCGCTTGGCAAGGGCGCAAGCGTTCGGATTGTCGCCGACATGGGACAATGCCACCGCACCAAGCTCCAGTGGCAAGCGTTGAAACGCTTGGCGGCCGCAGGTGCCGAGGTGAAGGTGGGTTGCGGCACATCCTTGCGCGACGCCTATGCTCGCGACGGCCGCGGGGCTAAGGTAGGCACCGGGATTCAAGGGCTGCACCATGCCAAGGCCCTTTGCCTACTGCGGCCTGACGGCGCGGTGGTGCTGATTGGGAGCCTCAATTTTACCACAAGCAGCAAGGCCAATGCGGAGGCAGGGCTTAAGCTTGAGGTCCCCAAGACGCACCCTGTCGCGCAGTCCTACGTCGAGGATTTCCAGAGGGTGTCGGCTGAGGCATTCTCCCTCGATGAGGCGGTTGCAAAGCGCCCTCAGTTGGAGCGAGCCAGTAGCTCCAACGTTGCTGGCAACGCCACTCGTGCCCCCAACACTGCTCCACAGGGTATCGAGTAGGCTGCGGCCAGTTGGCGCGGCGTGGTATGCATCCACGCACTATCAGAGCAGGCGTTGCAGCACGGCACGTTGCTTCGCCAACCTTTTGCACTTTCTTTTGCGTGACTGCGGGCGAAAAGCCGCGGCAGGTTGGAAGCCTGCCCATTTTGCATTCCCCGCACTTTTCTTCTCCGCCCTGCCTGTGGCCCCTCTTGTCGAGGGCGCTCTTTTGCAGGTGCTGCGGACCGTGTCCTGGTCGCGGCAGTGCGCTCGCCGAAGCGCGTGCGAGTTGCACTGGCTGCGGCACAAGCAATGTGCGCGGCTCTCGCTGAGTCCGGTAGCCCGTAGGGTAGTTCTGGATAGGTGAGTAGCCGTAGCCGTAGCTTAGGGCCGGTAGTGTGTACAGTGTACCATTTGTACCATAGCTTTGCACTAGCAGCACAAAGACCTGCCCAGTACTCTGGAGCCTCGCCTGCCTGCACAAAGGTGAGCGCTCGCGACTTGGGGTGGTTTAGGGTCGTAGAGGGGTGCTGTCGTCGTGCGTCCGTTTGGTAGTGCGGGCTGCCGCCCAAGCCGCATGCCAATGCTCATGATGTGCGGGCTCTACCAGGGCCGCACGCGACACCCTCGCCCTACCCCATTTGCCGCGTTGCTGAAGTGCTTGACGCACTATGAGCTCTTGGTGAGCCGGAAGCCTCGGCTGAGGGGCGAATGTGAGCAGGTCAAAGCATGCATGGAGTGCTTGCTTAGTGCTAGTGCAGCGTGTTGTTTTCCCTTGCATGTGTAGTTTTGCAATTCGTAACAATGCCAATGTTTTGGCTCAAGTACCGAGCTTGTGCCTTTGAGCACGGTAGTTTCGTACAGTAGCTCTTAGGTTGCTGTGCGGTCCGACCGGACGCACTCAGGCGTAGCTGCACAAGTGCTTGAACTCGCGAAGTCGTAAAACAGCGTGACCGGGCTGTGATTGCATTGGCTTAGTGCAAGTCCAGTGCTGGTCGACTTCACAATATACATATATACATATATACATATATACATATATACATATATACATATATACATATATACATATATACATATATACATATATACATATATACATATATACATATATACATATATACATATATACATATATACATATATACATATATACATATATACATATATACATATATACATATATACATATATACATATATAGATACATATATACATATATACATATATACATATATACATATATACATATATATATACATATATACATATATACATATATACATATATACATATATACATATATACATATATACATATATACATATATACATATATACATATATACATATATACATATATACATATATACATATATACATATATACATATATACATTCGTACAGCATGCGATCATGTACTTGCGTATGACTACCCCTCAAGACGTACCCCTACTTGAAACAATGGAAGGGCCGGATCCGAGGCACCTGGGCCAGGCCGGGAGGCCCTTGAAAAGCCTGAGCGCGCGCTGCCTTCAGGGGGGCTTGGCCATCGGATTTAGGGTTTTTAGGGTTTAGGGTTTAGGGTTTAGGGTTTACGGTTTAGGGTTAAGGGTTTAGGGTTTAGGGTTTAGGGTTTAGGGTTTAGGGTTTAGGGTTTAGGGCTTTTAGGTTGGGATGTTACCCCTTATACTAACTTCGGGATGATAGTGCCCCATAATCATTATTAAGGACTGTTCGTATAAGGGGGGGACATCCTGGGGTGTATGGTTGTAGGGCCTGGTTCAGGGTCAAGGGTCTGGTAGGCTTTAGGGCCTGACGTTTCGGGTTTAGGGTTAAGGGTCTCGGGTTTAGGGCCTGACGTTTGGGGCTTAGGGCCTGCCATTTTGGGGCTTAGGGGTCGTTGCGGCTTAAGGTTTACAAGTCGGGCGAGTTGCTCAGGTGGAAGCCTAACCGTTGGAGGGGCGAAGCCCCCAAAATCCTTGTAAACCCGAACCCCCTCAAACCCCTAAATCCTTAATCCTGGAGTCGAAAACCTAAAACCCTCAAGTCGAAACTCCCGCCCCTCCCCCCCCGAAAACCCCCACCTCTCCCCCCCCCACACGCCCAGCCTCAACTCGAGGCGCCAGGCGACCAGGAGCCTGGACCTGGGGGTGCTGGGTGCGCTGGGTGCTGGGTTCTTGACACCCCTACAAACCCGAAACCCTAAACCCTGCAGATGCTGAGGACTCGTGCGGAGTAGCGGAGTGCCGACAAGTGTCGTTTTCACTACGCCTGCTAGCGGAGCCATTTGAGATGTTCCCCCTTATACGCACAGCCCTTAATGGTGATTATACCTGCGGGGGGGGGGGGGGGGGGGGTACTACAGAATCTCCATTTTGGACTGTTAGTATACGGGGGAACAAGGAGTAAGTAATACCCCGCTGTTTAAAAAATAGAATACCCTTTTCAGGTCCTGGCGAGGCCCCAAAGCTCACTTGTGTCAGGAGATCTACGGCGAAGAGGGTGTGAAGCTGGTGTGTCGAACTACTGGAATGTGTATGTATGTAAGTATATATATATATATATATATACACATGCACATGTGTGTGTGTGTGTGTGTGGGTGGCACGTGTTGGTTATGGTATTTGTATGCTTATGTGTAGTGTTTTTTGACTATGCATCACCTGATGTTGATTCTATATCTACATACATACATGAGTTGCTTTTTTAATGCTGATATCTTTGCTAATACTAATATGAAAGTATATGTGTATATATATATATACATATTCGTTCGTTGCATTCATTCTACTGCTATTATATATACATATATATATATGTATATATATGTATATATGTATATATATATATACAAAAACATGCGGAAGCTTCCCTTGCCACCACACAGCAAGAAGTTTTCCGATCAGCGCATGACCATCATGGTCGGGAGTCAGAGGGCTGGGCTCGTCTCCTACAGACGACCTGGATGGAGCCGGCAAGGCCGTGTGAAGGAACAACCCCTGAAACCCTGAACCCCTAACTCCTCATCCCAAACCCTACACCAAAAGAACCAAAACCCCAAGTAGGAGCTTGCACCTTGGGAGCGGAAGATTGAACCATTGAACTTTAAACCCTAAACCCTAAACCCTAAACCCTAAACCCTAAACCCTAAACCCTAAACCCTAAACATTTCCCCAATCAAGCCGTGGAGGCTGCATCCAGGCCCAGGTACTCATTAACAATAGCAAAGCACCGCTGGCTGAAGGGCATCCAGGGGTCTCCGAAATGGGTTTAGGGTTTCGGGTTTAGGGTTTAGGGTTTAGGGTTTGGGGTTTAGGGTTTAGGGTTTAGGGTTTAGGGTTTAGGGTTTGGGTTTAGGGTTTAGGGTTTAGGGTGGTTTAGGGTTAGGGTTTTTTAGGGTTAGGGTTTAGGGTTTAGGGTTTAGGTTTAGGGTTTAGGGTTTAGGGTTTAGGGTTTAGGGTTTGGGGTTTGGGGGGTTGGGGTTTGGGGTTTAGGGTTTAGGGTTTAGGGTTTAGGGTTTAGGGTTTAGGGTTTAGGGTTTAGGGTTTAGGGTTTAGGGTTTAGGGTTTAGGGTTTAGGGTTCAGGGTTCAGGGTTTAGGGTTTAGGGTTTCGGGAATGCTTAGCGGTGAGGGGTGTTTTTCGGGTTTGGTTTGTAGGGTTCGCTGGCCAGCTCTTCACCCGCGGCACCGGAGCACAGCGGCATCAAGAGCCAACTGGATCGAAGAGTCTCCAATAGAGGGGTCGGAATAGTTACTAATAGTATTCCTTTGGTCCCTATATAATGATACTACAATAACCCCAGAATTATTCAGGCTCCTGTATGGGGCTTTCCTACTTGGGGGGTTTGGGGATTGGGGTTGAGGTTACCCAGCTTCTTACGAGATGTACAAAGGAAACGCTGCCAAATCAAAAGCAAAACGGCTGCTCACTCGACTCTCCTGTGCTCCAGGAAACAACACTCTATTATTCCGGCAGTCCACAAGAAGAACAAGAACAAAGAGACGACGACCTATGAAGTATAACTCTGAAGGGCTGGCGGCCGCAAGACTCCAAGGGTCCCTTCATGTAGACCCCATTTAGTAGGATTCCCGTACAATCAAGACCCCCAATTAGGTACCCCGAATTTCGGAAACTCAAGGGTTCCTAAACCCTGAACCCTAAACCCTGAACCCTAAACCCTAAACCCTAAACCCTGAACCCTAAACCCTAAACCCTAAACCCTGAATGTGGGCACTTGGTGAAATATCTGACGACAAAAGAGCGGTCCAGTCAAGAGCTCTTGCAGGGCGCGCGTGCTGCACTTTTCACATCGCGGATCGTTTGGGGCTTGAGTGTTTTATAGGGTTCCCTAAACCCTAAACCCTAAACCTTAAACCCTAAACCCTAAACCCTAAACCCTAAACCCTAAACCCTAAACCCTAAACCCTAAACCCTAAACCCTATCCTTTCAACCCAGCCGGACCCGCAGAGTTCGGAGGCGTCTCACCGAGAGTTCGGAAAGGCGTAGCCTGCAAAACGCACCCCCAAAAATGGCGGGTTTAGGGTGTAGGGTGCAGGGTTTAGGGTTTAGGGTTTAGGGTTTAGGGTCTAGGGTCTAGGGTCTAGGGTCTAGGGTTTAGTGTTCAAGCCCGAGCCCTTTGGTAAACGATCGTTCTCTCAGGGAACATTTACTAGGGAACTCTGATGCTCCTTCGTATGTCATACTATGTCTTGAATCAACAAATATGCTACACAATACATGCTGCATTATCTATCATACTTGGATGTTCTTAAGAAAGGTCGAGAGTGAAAGAGAGATAGCCATGATTCTTTGAGGGACCCCCTCAAATTCTCGTGAGCATACAGGCACGGCGAAGGTCAAAAACAGTTGCAAGACCGTTTTGGGCGTGAAGTTACCCTAAACCCTACAAACCCTACAAACCCTACAAACCCTACAAACCCTACAAACCCTACAAACCCTACAAACCCTACAAACCCTACAAACACTACAAACCCTACAAACCCTACAAACCCTACAAACCCTACAAACCCTACAAACCCTACAAACCCTACAAACCCTACAAACCCTACAAACCCTACAAAACCTACAAACCCTACAAACCCTACAAACCCTACAAACCCTACAAACCCTACAAACCCTACAAACCCTACAAACCCTACAAACCCTACAAACCCTACAAACCCTACAAACCCTACAAACCCTACAAACCCTACAAACCCTACAAGCCCTAAACCCGAAACCCTACTAATTAACCCTAAACCCGTATGCCTTGAACCTGGGGCCCTCCTCATATTCAGCCTCTGAAACCCTAAACCCTAAACCCTAAACCCTAAACCCTGAACCCTAAACCCTAAACCCTGAACCCTAAAGCACCACCCTTAGGGCTTCAGAGCTTAAGGAAGGCTTCAGGGTGCCTGGGTGCTAGGGCCTTAGGTTTAAGGCTTCGAGGGTTTTAAGCTTTCGGGTTTAGGGTTTAGGGCCTGAATATGCTACCCTAAACCCTAAACCCTAAACCCTAAACCCTAAGCCCTAAGCCCTAAGCCCTAAGCCCTAAACCCTAAACCCTAAACCCTAAACCCTAAACCCTAAACCCTAAACCCTAAACCCTAAACCCTAAACCCTAAACCCTAAACCCTAAACCCTAAACCAAACATGGGGGTTTGGGAATCCCGACGCGGCCTTCCACACCTTCGGACACGCTGCGGAATTCCGGGGACCCCTCGCAGACCGCAAATGGCGCGGAGGTCCTTCGCGTTCGTGGCGCTTGTGAGGGGTTTTGGGGTTTGGGGTTAAGGGTTTAGGGTTTGAGGGTTAGAGGGTTTTTGGGGTTCAGGATTCGGGGTGTTAGGGTTTTTGGGGCTTGGAGGGCTTTGCAAGAATTCAGGTCTTTGGGGTGGTTCAGGGATTTAGGGTTTGGGGTTTTGGGGTCTAGCCCCATAGACACGGGGAACCACCGTCACTGAAGAGCCTTGGAACCTACCTGCCCAGACGTTAGGGTCTCCGGCAAAGGGAACCGAAACATCATTTTGCCGGGTTCTAGGGCTTAGGGGAATTAGAAGGGGTATGTCGGGAAGTTGAGAAGTACAGACATCCCTGCATTTGAAGGGAAGAGATCGGCCGCCTCATGAGAATTGGAACGGCCCTGGCATCATCCCAGTCCGACCTTGTACCCCTCCCCTTCGCCCCTGGCTGCTTTCCTGTACCCCTGCGGATGGGTTTCGCGATTGGCCGCCCAGGCTCGAAGCAAATCCCAAACCCTAATCTTCATGGAGGTAGAGCCCCCTAAAGAGCGGCAAAGGACTTGGCATGTGGGGTTTGCGGGTCACAGCTTGTTTTGGGTTTCTTAAGTATAGCATTGAGCCCTCTTCTCGATGGCTTCGGGACCTTTACGGCTCAACCCTGAACCCCAGATGGACAGCCAGAACTCCTTCCGGTGCCGCTGCTGCCTCGGCCAGCCTGCGCAAGAATGCCAAACGAAGATGGGTCCAAGTGGGTCCAACGTTTCGATGTCAGCTCCCCTCCCCCCATTGGGGTTTTGAAAAACCGAATCCATCACCCTACGAGAACCACTCCTCAACACTTATAAACCCTTTTAAGCCCCTAAACTTTGCACTCCGAAACCCCCCGAGTCTGGGTGCTGCACTGTTCTGGTGATCTCCAAGGCAGCCCAGATTTGTTTGAGAATGTCGGAGCCGGAGAAGCCTCGGGGACAGACTGAGACTTCTTTCGAGAGGCTGCACCCCAAAGTCTACAAAATCCAAATCCTGAGCCCGAGAATCGAAACCCTAAACCCCTGAACTCTAAACCCGAAACCTTAAACCCCGAACCCTAGCGGGTTTCGGGTGGGGGGTTTCCTAAACCCCACATCCGAAACCAGAGACCCGAAACCTCTCTTCCGCCGCAAAATCCTCTGGGGCCTCCGACTCGGCAACCGAAGGAGCGTCTGCTGCGCCTCAGACGCCAACTCCTCGAGCCTCGACTTTGGTTGAGCCGACATTTCTGTTTGGGAGTTTTTTTTTTATGGCAGCCATGCGCATGCAAGTGCTTTGGCGTGTCTTTTGAACAAGTGGGGGCAGCGCGTCGGCGCAGATTCCAGGAAAGACAGGAAGAGGGGGTCCCTATTAAGGAGGTGTTTGAGGCCTAAGAAGTCTTGCCTCTGCTCCTCCGTGTTTATGCGGTTTAGCCGTATGTATTCTTTAAGCACCGGTAATGCATACTCGGTATTGAGTTCCAGCCAATATCTTTGAGGATGTCCTCTGTGTGAAGACTTCGTGAATTTGATCCTATCTTTACAACCCGGAGAGTATACTACGTGGTGCACCGGATTGTTGGGCGGTGTAGCCAAGCTGTTTGCCAATTGCTTTAACTGAGCAGAGGTCAAAATTTGGGATGGTAACGTGGGGCGGCCCGCTAGTGTCCATACCCTTCGATTCGAGATGTGAGAATAATATGAGTCCTTGACTCCTAGTGCTCTCCGAAGATATTTGTGGTACCATGCATCTATGGTCTTTAGGTGCTTAATTTCCAGAGTAAGCGTATCCAATCCGTACAGTAATGTAGGCAAGACTATGGCATGGAAGATTCTAGTTTTAGTTCTAGAATTGATGCGTGACCTCCAGAAATGTTGGAGTTTGATGTAGGAAATGTGCGCCTTGGCTTTACGAGCTTCTATGGCATGCTTAGTGGCCTTGTCCCATGTGACCTGAGAGCCTAAATATTTAGTGTCGGTGGTTATGGGAACCGGGGAGCCATCGGCAAAGTATAGGACCTGGGGGGCGTCGGCGTTGTACTCCAGAGAGACTGTTTTTTCTTTGTTCAGAAGCATCCCGTATAGGGTGGCTTCTACCTCAATTGCTTTAAGTATGTCGTTCATTTGTGGCTTTGTAACCGAAATGAGAAGCGTGTCATCAGCGTATTCTAGACCGTATACTGGTTTGCCTACCGACCAAGAGTTAGTGGGGGTGCCATGTATACGGAGCCTGCGGTCTACATCAGAGAAAAGCACTGTCATAACCATGATAAATAAATACGGGCTTAGGGGGCAACCTTGCCTAACACCGGTGTGCGGTGTAGCCTTGGCGGTGTCCCCGAAGGGTCCTCGCGTATAGAATGTCTGGTTGGTGTAAAGATCTCTAATAATGTCGACATATTGGCGGTGTACTCCAAGGCGCTCCAGTGCTATGATCATAGAATCATGATCAACTTTGTCGAACGCCATTCTCCAATCTAGGAATAGTAGCTGAAAGGGAGAGCCTGTTTTCAGCGCTAGGTCTTGCAATCTGCGTAGGACGAACAGTGGTTGTTGCGTGGATCTATTAGCCCTAAAACCAAATTGCGTGCTCCGAAGCTGATGATCGTGCGCTTTAGCCAATCTTTTTTGAAGTAATGCCGCGTAGATCTTATAGAAAGTATTTAGCAAGGAAATTGGCCTATAATTAGCAGGGTCAGAATCCGAACCTTTACCTTTATAAATACTAACGATAAGAGCCTCTTTCCACTCTTGGGGAACTGTTGCGCTACTGAAACATTCATTGAACATTTCCAATAGCTGTTGTTCCCCGATGTAGTCCAGAAGTAGCACCAGCTCATTGTGAATGTTATCTGGACCAGGCGCTTTAGCCTTTCGTAATTGCTTGATAACGTCGGAAAGTTCTATCAGGGTGAAGGGTGGGGGCGGTGTAGCCGAGGGCGCGTATAAAGAGGGTGACTCCCGTAATAGTTCTCTTTCTTCTGCCGTGACCGTGGTGGGACCCCATTGTACATTGGCGAGGTGGTCTGCAAACGCCTCGTGCTGTTTATCCCATGGTACCGGTCGACCTTCCTTTTTTAGCCTGGATTTTCGTTCTCTAAATCCCGTTTTCATTTTACGGAGGTTCCGCCAAAGCGCTTGCGACCCCTGATTATGGGATTGCAGGACCTGATCCCTGAGCCATTGGCGTTTTACTTTGCGGGCTTGCGTTTTGAGCCTTTTGTATTCCTGAGTGGCCTGAGGGTCTCCATGTAATCTGCGCTGTTTTACTGCTTCGATGTCCGCTGCAAGTGTTGGAGTAATCCAGCACGTCCTGGGTTTGACCGGCAGTTTAGCGAATGTATTCTCTGCCGCCGTCAATAGGGCCTGTGAGATGCGGTCCGGCGCGTTTTTGATGACGGGGAGGGGGGCTTGTGCGTCCGCCAAAGGGAGGTTAGTAGGGGTGAGGTAGAAGTGTTGTTCAGAACGGCCACCTATCCGTACACCATCTCGTTTTGCTTGTCCTGCAAGTGCATCCGCCATGTCATTGTATTCTTGTCCTGAGTGGCCTTTAACCCAGGTCCATTTGATTGTTGTTCTGGCCTTGAGTAGGGAATAAATACGCTTGGCGGAGTAGACCATGGCTTTGTGCCTAGTCGGGCGAAATGCTCCTGTAACCATGCCTTCCACCCACTTACTGTCGAAGCAGAATGTAACGGTGGGAGGGATGGGGTCCATCGACAGTAAATACAACGCTGCTTCCATCCATGCGGACAATTCTCCGGTGTTGTTACTACCTACCACTGCTCCTAGTGAAAAAGGCGAGGTACCCGTAATTACCGGTCCCCTGGCTTTGTGCGTGGGGACTCCATTTACTACCGTAACGAAACCCCAACCGGCTGGCGTTGTACTGGTGCATTTACCTCTCGAGCCTGAACTATCGGTATAAACTTCTAATGGAGGCGCAGGTTTTGGCGGTGTAGCCTCGGTATCCTCTAGATATAGTGCGTTCCTAAATTCTTTGTTGAACTTCTCGCGCTGTTGTCTGGTGGCGTTGTACTCCAGGGGGGGGGGTCTGGGTTGCCTCTGCCTACGTGCCCCTAGCCGGACGCTGAGCTCTGTAAGAAGTAGGTAATGATCACTTGGAAAACCTGTATTATGTACAGCTTTTACTGTTCGGATCGTGGGGAGCCATTTCCTAGGGGTAATCAGTCTGTCCAAGCTTTGAAAGCGAACAGGGTCTATGTGCGGTGTAGCCAGTTTATTGGGAGGGAGGGTATCTAAACCCAGGAACGCTCGAATCTCCGAAACCAGCGAAAGCTGATCCGACTCTGGCAAGGGGAGCGTGGCAAAACGATCCCACTTTTGTAGAAGAATTAGGGGGTCGAGAATGAACTGGTCCCAGTTGTCTGGAGGTGAGAATTTATCCCTGTAAGTGACATGCTTGGTCAGGTTGGACTGTTTAAAGGATAAAGCGTCTGCAAATCCGAGGGATTTTAACAAAGAAGTGTAGAATGTGCGGTTGGAGTGCGTTTTAGTGTTGGCAGCGAGTTTGCCCTTACCGTAGATATGAGGCCCCAAAAAATCCTGCTCAGCAGAAAACCTACCTTGTAACCTGACGTTGTAGTCTCCTACCACGTAAACCGGCTCAGGCTGTGGAATTGTTGTTAGGATGTCTTCCAGCATGTTCCAGAATGGGGTCTTACGCTCCTCTTCCTGCGATTTGTCGTGTGGGGCATATACCCCAATAATATGAATGGAGCCTGATTTGGATGAGATGATAATTTGTAAGATACGAGAGGTGTGTTGAATGATGTTGCTAATATGAGGAACCATTTTTGGCGATATAGCCGCTGTGACCCCTGACCATTTATCCTTGTTGTTGCCATTAACCACAAAAAGGTAGCCCTGACTTTGGAATGAGTAGTATGACTTAGAGTGGGTTTCCGTTAACATCAAAACATCGAGGTGCTTTGTATGCATGAGAGCGAGGACCTCTTGATGCTTAAAGAGTTCAGCCATTCCCTGAACATTTTGTGTGCCTATTCGAAGAGAAGAACCATAAGCTACGGGCGGTGTAGCCATTAGCTTTGTGGTCTTTCCCTTCCTGACTCCAGTTGCCGATTGTCGAAGAACTAGCCTACGAAAATTTCCGGCATTGGTTGTCTTCCTGTCTTTCCCATGATCTGCTTTCAAGGGAACCCTTCCCTTTACCAGGTTGTTTCCCGTGTTCCCTGGCAATATGTTAGCCCTAAAGGACCCCCGCCACTGACGATAATATCGTCTACGTAGACAGCGAGCCCGGGTCCCCGACCTAAAAGAGCTTTGGCGGGAAGGGGTGGGGACAAACACTCTTCGTTAACCACCGGAGTGGCACCCGGCAAGCCTCGTTGAGGCGGTGTAGGCTTACTAGCAAGAATGAAAGTATTCTTTAAATTCATTGAATTCCCAGTGCCCTTGAAAACTTTCTGCCCGACCCCTTCAGGGTAAGGCTGGGTGTGGGTGGGGTGGAGGGTAGGGGAACCAAGCGGGTGACAGCCCGTCTTGTTTTGAACAAAACGGCGTTTTGGCTTGGTAACCTTTTTGGAGAAGGAAATCTTGAGTCCCTCTTGATTTCTGAAACAGGTTCTTCGCCCTGTTCGTGGCGGTGTAGCTCGGGGGTTTAGGGTGGGGAGCTCCTCTGGGATAGGGGATTTGGGCTGCCGATGTGCTAAGAGAAACGCTCTTGAAAGTTTCAGCCCAGGCAGGGGAGTGGGGTTGGGAGGTATGAGATCATTGAGGGAGATCTCTACTCTAGTTGCGGTGTTACCATTGAGGGTATGCATCAGACGGTTAAGTGTTCTTTGGAGTACGCCTAGATAGTCAATGGTATACCCCAACCTAAGAAATCCCTGACCCGGCGGTGTAGCCTGTGCTGTGTTCTCTGTTCTTTTTGTTCTGCAAGATCTTGCGGAGCGGCAGATCATTGTTGCGGAGCGTGCCATGGTGGAAAAGGCTCCGAAAACGGCCAGGGCATCCAGGACTACAATTAAGGGGTTATGGCGGTGTGGACAGGTATAGTAGAAAACTGTAATTGCTGCTATTAGTTGCCAAAGGAGTGCCCTAGATAGGTGGGGACAGGCGGGTTGTTTGTGACGCTTCTTACCCCTAAACTGTGATCTACGAAGAGGACTCCTATCCCAACCAATGCATCTACTGGTGAGGTGGGGTTCCTGGAATCTGCTGGGCGTTTTACCCAGGAAGGAAAAGGCGCTACCTCCCTGTCTCTTAAAGGCAGCCGTGCTCAACCCGTACCCGCGGCGCAGTCTGTGTTGAGAAAATTCAAAGGTGGGCAGACGCAGCCTTAAATGTGGGATTAGGGCGGTGTAGTCCGGGGAGCACTGGACTGCAAAATTTAAACATGCAAAAGGCGCTGAGGCCATACCCGCAATGCTGTATCGACCCCGTCACTTGCCTCTACCCTTGCCGGGGCCTGGCTCAGAGGGCGCGGGTCCTTGCGGAAGATTGGCTCCCGCCGCTGGCGGTGTAACCACGGGAGCCCCCTCAAAAGTTCCGGCCTGGTAGTTCCCCACCTTATGCTGTGGGGCAGCTACCTTATCGCAATATTCATCCCAACAATAGCTGACAGCATCAACTTTGCTGATGGTCATGGGGATCGGGAAGGGATTCATGGCCGAATTATAGATAAACGGCGCGCTCCAGTGGCGCTGCGATTTACCCAGGGAAATACCCTTCGAGGAACCTTTGGCTCCGAGGGCTGCCTGGGTGAAAACCTGCTTCTCGGCGACGTCCAACTCGTGCTGAACTCCAAAGGTCAGCTGGTTCCAGCAGTGGGCCCAGAGGTTTTCCTCGTCCCCATGCGGCGGTTTAGCTGACATGAGGTCGAACAACTCCGCGTCCACTTCGAGGAGGCCACGTAGCTCACCACTCTGCTCGTAGTACGTCATCCGGGCCCAAGCGCGGGCTTGGGGGTTGAACTCCTTCGTGGCGGCGGGCTTCATGACTGTCAGCGTGCGCCAAAGGATGACGATGGGCTCCGGCGTTGCACCCTGCACCTCCGAGGTGCGGTTTATCACAGTGAGTGCCACCCGCAATGGGAGCTCAAGCTTGCGCTGGAACTGCTGTGAGGCTGCGGTAACCCGGATGTGGTGCTGCTTGACGGGCGTTTTAGCGTCCTTGTACAGAGGGCATCCGGCTCCACCACCGTAGGCGTCAACGAAGGCCTTGCGACACGAGAAGTCCTTGAACTGCAGCATTGTCACCGTAGACCACGCGTGTGGGCCTGCTGGCGGTGTAGACGGCTCCACTGCGAGGGCAGAAAGACACCAAAGTCTGCAGGAGTCGGAGGCGTTGTAGACGCGCTGGTGGATGAACTGCTTGATGTGCTCCAGCTGCTCCAGCATCCAGTTAATCTGGAAGAGCCTGTCCGCGGGTGCGAGCGTTTTATCCCAGCCAGACGTGACCACTAGCATGGCGCTCTCCTTCTTTTGCTGCTGCCTATTGTCTGAGGCTAGCCACTGCAGAGACTCTTGGGTCTTGAGGATCTTGTCGTCGAGCTTGCCGATGACGTTCTCGACCTGCGTGATGAGGTTGAAGATTTCGGGTCGCAGGACCCCGAGGTGGTAATCGCGAATGGTCTGGAGAACCTCATTCCTTGTTGGGAGCGGTGTAGCCATGTAGGCTTGCATAGCCCCCACATCGTTGATGTCCACGCCCCTTTGCGCAGCCGTCATCTGGTAGGCGATGTCCGTCTCAATGGGCATGGGCTGGAAGAGGGATGAAGGGGTCCGCCTCTCTGTCGGGGGGTCGCGTACCCCTTCTTCCACAATGGCGTCCCTCTCCGCGGTCTCCATGACATGGTCCGAGGGCGGTGTAGCATGGGACTGGACCGTAGACGCCAAGGTGGACGGGGGCCCTCTCTTAGCAGCGCGTCTTGAGTCGAACCACATGTCCTGGCCGGCGTTGTAGACGTCGTGCTGCGTGGCCTGCCTCTGTGCCTCTAGGTGGCGGTAGGCCTGACTGAGCTCTGCCCCCAGTCCGGAGTCGCGTCCGCTCATGGCTGCGGACGGTTCGAAAAAGCCCTGCAAAATGCCGGGCGTTGTAGCCAACGAGACTACAAGGAAAAAGAAAGCAAAACTCAAGTAGGTGACACCATGCAACATCGTACACAGCGGTAAAGCCTTCAAGCCCCCCACTAACATGCACATGCTCTCGCTGGCAGCCAAATGCCTTGTTTGGGAGTTAGGGCTTAGGGTTTGGGGGTTTAGGGGTTAGGGGTTGGGGGCTTGGGATTCGGAATTCGGGTTAGGGCCGAGGGTTCAGGGCTTGGGGTTCGGGTTGCTCGTGGCTTGGGCTTGGGGTCCGGGACCCGCGCTTTGTGCGCAAGTTGCGCCAGCGATCGGAGAGGCGTTGCCAGCGGCTGGCATCCCCTGGAAGCTTGCAGGAGCACGAAAACAAGGAGGGAGGGGGACAGCGAAGGGGGAGGACGAAGGGAGAGGGCTAAGGGGAAGGGCGAAGGCGAAGGCGAGGGGAAGAGGAAGGGGAAGGGGAAGAGGAAGGGGACGGGAAGTGCACCAAACCCTAAACCCTAAACCCTAAACCCTAAACCCTAAACCCTAAACCCTAAACCCTAAACCCTAAACCCTAAACCCTAAACCCTAAACCCTAAACCCCAACCCTAACCCTAAACCCTAAACCCTAAACCCTAAACCCTAAACCCTAAACCCTAAACCCTAAACCCTAAACCCTAAACCCTAAACCCTAAACCCTAAACCCTAAACCCTAAACCCTAAACCCTAAACCCTAAACCCTACGCCTGGCCTCCAGTTCCCTCCATCGGTAGTTGCAAGGCCTCTCGCGTGTTTGGGAGGAAACGGGAAGGATTTAGGCTTTAGGGTTTGGGGTTTAGGGTTTGGGGTTTAGGGGTTTGGGGTTTGGGGTTAAAGGATGTACTTTAGGGTTGGAGGCTGCGTGGATGGCCAAGCTGTCTCTGGGCATTCTTGTGTTTTGTGCTCAGGTCCAGGGTTTTAGGGCTCAGAGTCCAAAACCCCTAAAACCATAAACCCTAAACCCTGAAAAAAAAAACTAAACCCTAAACCCTACAGTAAACCCTAAACCCTAAACCCTAAACCCTAAACCTTTAACCCTAAACCCTAAACCCTAAACCCTAAACCCTAAACCCTAAACCCTAAACCCTAAACCCTAAACCCTAAACCCTAAACCCTAAACCCTAAACCCTAAACCCTAAACCCTAAACCAGAAAGAAAAGGGTTTAGGGATGTCTTCTGCCATCTTCTGCCTGCGCAGCCTCTTCCTCTTGAATCAGCTCCTCCCGCAGCAACCTCAGGCTCCAGGGTGTCGGGTTTCGGGTTTAGGGCTTCGGGTTTCGGGTTTCGGGTTCAGGGTTTAGGGTTTAGGGTTTAGGGCTAGGGTTTAGGGTTCGTGGTTTGGGTTTAGTTGGTTTATCTAGGGTGTAGGATGGGTTGCTAAGGTTGTTGAGGGTTGCTTCTGCTGTTGCTACAAGGTGCGCGAACCCCAAGCGGAGGAAAGCTCAGCAATTGTTAACAGGGTCGTTCACGACCCGAGATGCACCTTCAAGTGCAGCAGTGGTTCAATTGCAAAGGGTTTCGAGACTTCCCGAGCTCTAAACCCTAAACCCCACAGCCTAAAGCCTCCTTTCTTCGTACGGTCCTCTTTTGTATTGAAGCGAATTTACGAATGACTTTTTTCAGCATTTTCACCGCTCCAAGCAGCAGAGTCGCTCCCAGTGAAGGCGTAGCAAAAGATGTAAGGGGCTAAACCCTAAACCCTAAACCATAAACCCTAAACCCTAAACCCTAAACCCTAACCCTAAACCCCAAACCCCAAAACCCAAACCCTCAATCCCTGATGACCTCAGGGCCCGGGCATCGACTCTTGCAGGCGGTGCAGGAAGTCGGCTCCCGGCCACGTGGCCTCTCATGTCGGTTGGTAGATTTTTTTTTTTTTTTTTTTTGGGGGGGGGGGGGGGGGGGGGGGGGGGGGGGGTGGGGGGGCCTTGAAGTTTAGGGGTTTAGGGTTTAGGGGTTTAGGGGGGTTTAGGGGTTTAGGGGTTTAGGGGTTTAGGGGTTAGGGGTTTAGGGTTTAGGGTTTAGGGTTTAGGGTTTAGGGGTTTGGGGTTTAGGGGTTTAGGGTTTAGGGGTTTAGGGGTTTTGGGGTTTAGGGTTTAGGCGTTAGGGGTTTAGGGGTTTAGGGGTTTAGGGGTTTAGGGGTTTAGGGGTTTAGGGGTTTAGGGGTTTAGGGGTTTAGCGGTTTAGGGGTTTAGGGGTTTCGGGGTTTCGGGGTTTAGGGGTTTAGGGGTTTAGGGGTTTAGGGGTTTCGGGGTTTAGGGGTTTAGGGGTTTAGGGGTTTAGGGGTTTCGGGGTTTAGGGTTTTGATACCTGCCTGCAGCGATGCGTCTCACGAATCCGAGACATGTTGCAGTCCCTCACAAGACACTGCCCGCCTGAAGGCAAATCATCCTAAACCCCAAAAACCCTACTGACCCTAAACCCCTAAACACGCCCGCCACCCCTCCTCTCGCCTCTATTGGGTACGCGGGCGCAGTCGAGGGTCACACCCTTGAATTTTCTATGTGAGGGCCTTCGGCCCAGACCGTCACCTACGCAACAATTTGAGCGGGGTTTCCTGTGCCTTCTGGCCCCATGTCCGACACGTGAATTTGAATGGCTGGCTTGGTTTGGGCTGGCTGCGGTTTTGGCTCGCAGTGAGTGGCCTTGGGGCGGGCACATCTTCACGCTATTGCGTTCAGCTGACCAGGCACCCTAAACCCTAAACCCTAAACCCTCAGGGCTGGCCTGGGTTTCCAGGGATGTGAGCACCAGCTGCTCGTAGGGAAACCAGTGCGACCTAGGGTTTAGGGTTTAGAGTTTAGGGTTTGGGGTTTAGGGTTTGGGGTTTAGGGTTCAAAGTTTAGGGTTGAGGGTTGGGAAAGGGTTTAGGGTTTCAGGCCTAAGGGCTGAGGGCCTGCGGTTGACGGTTTAGGGCTTGGGGTTTTAGGGTTAGGGTTTGGGGTTTAGGGCTTAGGGTTGAAGACTTTCAACCCCCCCCCCCCCCCCCAAACGGCCCTCAACAACAACCCCAGGGCCCACAAACTCTAAACTCAAGGTACATGGTCAGATCTCGAAACTAGGGGACCCCCAAAACCCAAAACCCAGAACCTCAAACCCTAAACCCTAAACCCTAAACCCTAAACCGCAAAACCCCAAAACCCTATAGCTTTGCTGAGACCGGATGGCTCTGGGGATCTGTGCATCTTCGTGCCATCTGTCTGCTCGTAAAGGAGCTCGCACCTGCGGACAGCTGCCGTCGTGTTGGGTTTAGGGTTTAGGGTTTAGGGTTCAGGGTTCAGGGTTCAGGGTTTAGGGTTTAGGGTTTAGGGTTTAGGGTTTAGGGTTTAGGGTTTAGGGTTTAGGGTTTAGGGTTTAGGGTTTAGGGTTTAGGGTTTAGGGTTTTAGGGTTTAGGTTTTTAGGGTTTAGGGTTTAGGGTTTAGGGTTTTAGGGTTTTAGGGTTTAGGTTTTTAGGGTTTAGGTTTTAGGGTTTAGGGTTTAGGGTTTAGGGTTCAGCATCTCAAGTCCGAGCATTCACTAGTCGAGCAGCTTGTCAAGGGCTGGAATAAAACCCCACCCACCCAAGAAACCCATAACATTGAGAAAATACAAAGTCCACTCAATACATTCCCAGTAGGCTTAAAGCTCAAGGTCCAGTTCCAAATCAAACCTGTGCTGGATGGGAATAAGGTTGTGGGGACCTGTGGGGGGGGGGTGGGGGTTGGGGGGGGTGGGGGGGGGTGGGGGGGTGGGGGGGGTGGGGTGGGTTGGTGGGTGGGGGGGGGTGGGGGGGGGGGGGTGGGGGGGGGGGGGGGGGGTGGGGGGGGGGGGTGGGGGGGGGTGGGGGTGGGGTGGCGGGGTGGGGTGGGGGGTGGGGGCTGTGGGGGGGGGGGGGTGGGGGGGGGGGGGGGGGGTGGGGGGGGTGGGGGGGGGGGGAAAAAAACAATATCCCCGACAAAGAGTTTATCGACGAAGGGCTCAGCCCCCCCCGGAAAAAACAATGCCGACGAAGGTCGTAGGGCCCCCGCCGGGGGAAAAAAAACAATATGCCGACGAAGGGCGTCAGGGTTTAGGGCCCCCCCGGGAAAAAAAACAACATGCCGACGAAGGGCGTCAGGGTTTAGGGCCCCCGCCCGGGGAAAAAAAACAACATGCCGACGAAGGGCGTCAGGGTTTAGGGCCCCCGCCCGGGGAAAAAAAACAATATGCCGACGAAGGGCGTCAGGGTTTAGGGCCCCCGCCCGGGGAAAAAAAAAACTGGGGTGCCAATTTATGGGGTGGGCTGTCTATGCGCCCTCTGAATATCCTTTGCGGGGCAGCCGCGCTTCTGCGAGGCAGCGGGCGGTTCTGCGAACTTTTCCACAAGGCAAGTGTAGTCTTCCCCATAGGTTCTGCGTGGCTATGCGGGGCTCGTCGAGTTCTGCGGGGCTGTCATGGGGTGTCTGTAGTTCTGCAGGGGTCATTCAGGGGTCGGGTAGGGCAGCCCACCCCATGAATTGACACCCGAACAACATGCCGACGAAGGGCGTCAGGGTTTAGGGCCCCCGCCCGGGGAAAAAAAACAATATGCCGACGAAGGTCATTAGGGTTTAAATATACATAGTAAGAGAGGGTTTAGGGTTAGGGTTTAGGGCTTAGGGCTTAGGGCTTAGGGCTTAGGGCTTAGGGCTTGGGGCTTGGGGCTTAGGGTTTAGGGCCTTAGGGCTTGGGGCTTAGGGTTTAGTTAGGGCTTCCTAAAACAGGTTCCCCAGCTGACAACTGCGGCGAGATGCCATGCGGCCTCAACCCGAAGCCCGCATCTCTTGGGGTTTTACCTTGGACCCTAAAGGTTGTGTTTAGGGTTCAGGGTTTAGGGTTTCGGAAATCCTTCAAAAAGAACAAATAAACACTGGAATTGCAGGTCGAGCCACGTGAGAAACCGCACACTGTAGCGATAGCCCGGTAGGTCGAAGACCTTTGTTTCTTTTATTGGGTTGCAGGGTGTTTAGGGGCTTGGGTTTTTTTAGGGGTTTGCAGGGATTTTAGGGGGTTGTTAGGGGTTTCGGGGGGTTTTAGGGGTGTACGTGTTTTGGGTTTTTAGGTGGGTTCGGGGTTTGAGGGTTAGGGGTTTAGGGGTGTAAGGGGTTCAGGGCTTAGGGGCTCAGGGCTTATAAAGGGTTTAGGGCTTTGAGGGTTAGTGGGTTGAGGGTGTTAGGAGCTTGCGGCCCACCTCAACCCGAAACCCTCATCCAACGAGGTCAGAAGCTCCACTTTTGGAAGGGCTGATGGAATTGTGACAGGGTAAAGAAGAAGGGCTGAGGAGTCAATGGGGGCTCCAGGTTCAGGTTTTAGGGTTTAGGGTTTAGGGTTTAGGTTTAGGGTTTAGGGTCTAAGGTTTAGGATTAAGGGCTGAGTTGAGTTTGCTGTGATGGTGCGACACCCTCAACCAAAAGAACAAAACAAAACCCTCTTGCCCTATGAACCCTGAACCCTAGCCTAATAGCCCGACAAGTCTAAAAACCTAAACACAGCTCCCCCCATTTGCATACACTGTCCGCATGGCGGATTCTGATGGTTGTCAAGCCATTGCCCTCGATGACTTGAAGTCCATTTCATTCAGGCAAGCTTGCAGGGAACCCTGAACCCTAAACCCTAAACCCCTAAACCCCTAAACCCTAAACCCCTAAACCCTAAACCCTAAACCCTAAACCCTAAACCCCTAAACCCCTAAACCCCTAAACCCCTAAACCCCTAAACCCCTAAACCCCTAAACCCTAAACCCTAAACACTAAACCCTAAACCCTAAACCCTGGGCATGGTGTCCCTTAGGAGCGATTTCGAAAAAGCCAAGCACGGTGATCCATTCGCTCCACAAGCCTATGGGTCCTCAAAACTCCCAACTTCTCCTGAAAGTGGGATGGCCCCCAGAACCCCTAAACCCTAAACCCTAGAAAAAAAAACAAAGTCCTGGGACAGGAGGGTTTAGCGTTTAGGGTTTAGGGTTTAGGGTTTAAGGGGTTTAAATGGGTCCTCTTGAACCCAAGAAAAGAAAGTAGAACATGTTCTTTAAGGTCCTCCCGCCCACCCTAAACCCTAAACCCTAAACCCTAAACCCTAAACCCTAAACCCTAAACCCTAAACCCTAAACCCTAAACCCTAAACCCTAAACCCTAAACCCTAAACCCTAAACCCTAAACCCTAAACCCTACACCACCCTAATTAAACCACCCTAAACCTTAAACCCTAAACCCTCAAGCTCGGCCGCGCGCCAGGACCTGGCGTTCCAGAAGGCCGCTCCTGCCGGGCTTTAGGGGCATAAATTAAAGGGGTTTGGGGTTTGGGGTTTAGGGTTTAGGGTTTAGGGTTTAGGGTTTGGGGTTTAGGGTTTAGGGTTTAGGGTTTAGGGTTTAGGGGGCATACAGGGTTTAGAAGGCATATGGGGATTCAGGGATTTAGGGGTTTAGCGGTTTAGAGGTTCAGGGGTTTAGGGGCATATTCTTTGATTTAGGGGCATATAGGGGTTTGGGGGGCTAGAGGTTTAGGGGTTTAGGCGCTAGAGGTTTTGGGGTTTAGGCGTTTAGGGGTTTAGAGGTTTGAGGCTTCAGGAAGGGAGCACGAACACAAAACCCTAAACCCTCAACCCTAAATTCTAAAACCAAAACCCAAAACCCAAGTAGCCCCGAAGTAGCCCCGATACCCCGAACAGGTCACCCCTTTCGTCCTTTCAGCCCCCCCTGTGGCCACTAGGGTTGCAGGCTTCGACGCCTATTTGCTTGCCAGTGTAGGGTTAAGGGTTTAGGGTTTAGGGTTTAGGGCTTGGAGCTTAGGGTTTAGGGCTTAGGGCTTAGGGTTTAGGGTTTAGGGCTTAGGGCTTAGGGTTTAGGTCCACAGAGAGAGCATCCGACCTGAGGGAGAAGAAGGCTCTAGGGCTGTTGAGCTGAGCACGGCCGGCCTCAGAACTCCCAACGGAAGTAGCCCATCCTGCCAGGATCGAAAGGATCAGGAGATATCAAGTCGGGGGTATTTTCCGAAAAACAGGGGGTACCTTCTTGGGGTCCCTTTTATGAGGGGATCCTACTCTTTCGGGGTATTGGGGGTCCGCGATTTCCCTGAACCCCCACATGCATGGCAGGTGACCTGCTGGCCGGACGAGCAACGAAGCCCAGAAGTTCCTAATCCCTAAACCCTAAACCCTAAACCCTAAACCCGAAACCCTAAACCCTAAACCCGAAACCCTAAATCAATCCCTAAACCCTACCTACAAAAATGACAAGAGCAGCCACCCAAGCGGCTGAGGTCCTCTTCCGTGGCCACGGCACCGGATGAGGACCACGGCCCTGCGAGGGGGGTCTAAATTAAAAGAATCTGGAAAGGATGGGATTCTTCTTGGCATAACTTTAAACCCTAAGAAATGCATTGGGGAAAAGGTACGAAGAATACCAAGAAATACTAGATGTAGATGACAAAGAGAAAGTGTACTAGAGGATGAAAGTAATAAATTCTTAGTACCAGCAATCTTTTCTCGATTAAAACCTATTCCAGAGAAGATAGATTTCATAGCTCCTGAAAAAAGAACAGAATGAGGATGTGCTATCATGTAACCCTAGATCTACTGCAGCATTTCCAAGAACCATTCCTGTAGAACCACCTATGGTAAACATTAGTAAAAAGAGATGTGAGAAGGGTCTTTCAGAGCTAGGGCTTACCAAAAATCTGCTTCGAATTCTTTTATGCTACACTAGGACATGTTTTCTGTAGCGTGAGAAACTAGGTGTACGAATATACAGAAATGTGTACGTGTGTGTATGTAACATATGTAAGGAGATGCGCATATAAACATACGCGCAATCTTCCTTCACGCGAAAGTTGGGGCTCTATGTCTCGAAGTGCCAAGTAAGGCCCTGGGTGGCATCTGTCCCGGGCTCAAAGTCCCTTTATACCTAACTAGCCCCTACAAACCCAAAACCCGAAACCCCAAGGTCCCTCATCACTTCGGGGATCACCCATATGCCAGGACATAGGCGTTCCATCCAAAAACGAAGACCAGGGACCTTTGAATACAACCCTCATATACTGCAACTTAATGTTGTTGGTATACCACGCTATTCCTGCTACTGCTTTTCTTTGAGGGGGGGCCGGACGGTGGCGGGAGTCAGGGTAGAACCCCCACCCCCCCACCCCCCACCCCCGCCCCCCCCATCCCGAATTCCGCCATTTGCAAGGCAGGCTGCGCTGAAGACTGCCACGCCGCCTCCACATGAGCTGGAGATTGATCTAACTTAGGGTTTAGGGTTTAGGGTTCAGGGTTTAGGGCTTAGGGTTTAGGGTTTGGGGTTTGGGGTTTGGGGTTGGGGTTTAGGGAACCCCACTTATTACCCCACTTTGGGGCTTAGGGCTTAGTATTTTTCCGCAGCGGAACCAAGAAAAGGGCCCATGACGTTCTGAAAGCACAGCCGCTTTAGGGCTTTAGAATATTTTTGGGTGTTTAGGGTTTAGGGTTTGGGGTTTCGGAACTGGGAGTTCGGGGTTGCGGGTTTTGGGGTCTTGGGGTTTGTGGGTTTAGGGGCTTCGGGTCTTGGATTGAAAGTTTTATTGAGCGGCTTAGGTGTTGGGGTCTAGGGGGATCGGGGCGGCATGGGTTCTCCTAACCCTGAGGTCTCCCGAGCGCCAAGGGCTGGGGATGAAAAAACAGAGGGCGTCGAGCGCAGGTCGTAACCCCCTGAGCCCTGCATCCCAAACGAGACCTGAAGCCTGCCCCGCTTGTGCCCCGGCTGGGTCTGCTCCCCTAAACCCCAAACCCTAAACCCTAAACCCTAAACCCTAAACCCCAAACCCTAAACCTCCTCCCCTTCCCCCCACCCCAGCGCCTGTGTCCATAGCTGCGGACAAGGCGTGCACCGTGGGAGACTGAGAGGCGAAGTGTCACATCGAAGGCATAGGTCCTCAGAGCCATAAGAAGGGACAGAAAAAAAAAAGGAATCAGCAACCGACCTTTCTGATAAATCGTACTGAAACTTGAACCTACTTTGCGATGCCTACATCAGCTTCCACAGCGACATGCGGGAGAAGCCAACCTCTCCGAGCGTCGGGTAGTGCCCCGGGCCTGCCATTGCCACGACCTCTGAGGGTAGGGTTTAGGGTTGAGGGTTTGGGGTTTAGGATTTTAGGATCTGCGGCCTGGAGTGCCGGGGGATGGATGGTGGGGACTTTAATTCATGTTGCTGCACTACGACGAAGGTTGCTGAAGTCGAAATGAACGTAGGATTTCAGCTCGCAGGAAGAACCCCAAGCAACATGGGCCGTCACAAGGGCTGTGACGGGCCCACGGGTAAGCAAATCAAGTGGGAGGCTTCCTCAAAAACAGAGGGGGCAACCTTACTGCACCCCCGAGATACCCTGAGGCTTGACGGGAACCCCCTGTGCCCCCCCCCCCCCCCCAACCGCCCCAAAAGATAAAAGGGGTCCAACCCTGTTTGGGGTAAACCCTAAAACCGAAACCCTACACCCTAAACCCTCAACCCTGAACCCCAAACCCCAAACCCAAAACCCTGAACCCCAAACCCAAACCCTCAAACCCCTGACCCCCAAACCCTCAAACCCTAAACCCTAAATCCTGAACCCTGAACCCTAATTCCCAAACCCTCAAACCCTGCGAGCCTGGTCGAATGATGCAGGGCTCGAGAGGGCCAGAAACTCGCCATGGCCCGCCTGCGTGGAAAGCTGAGGCATGGTGCCCGGCTTTTCAGGGGGTTTCGGGTTTAGGGTTTAGGGTTGTGGGTTTGGGGGTTGGGGGTTTAGGGTTTAGGGTTTAGGGTTTAGGGTTTAGGGTTTAGGGTTTAGGGTTTAGGGTGTAGGGTGTAGGGTGTAGGGTGTAGGGTTTAGGGTCTAGGGTTTAGGGTTTAGGGTTTAGGGCTAGGGTTTGGGGTGGGGATTTAGGGGGTTCTGGGGGGGGGGTGTAGGGGTGTGGAGATATTTCGGCGCCCAGGTCTCGGGGGTTGAGGAGTTTGAGAGTAAGAGGAGCCGAAGGTCTGAGGATTCGGGGTTTTAAGGCCCTAGAATATTCTTGATGAATGTTGAGTTTTTGGACTTTCGAGGTCGAGGGTTTAGGGTTTAGGGCTTGTTTATGGTTTTGGGTGTTTAGGGTTTAGGGGTGTGTGGCTTCAGGGTCGCGCGCAGGGGGGCTGGAGGAAATGGCAGCATTGGGGGGGTCGATCTTCAATTGCGGGCGGCCTCTATTCGAGTGTAGCAAACAGGGGGACAACACGGCAGCACTAGAGCTACAGGCCCAGCTGCGTCCGACACCCGGTGATGCAGGATGCGTCCATCCCAGAGAACATGGACGGCCGTAGGGCGAGGCCCCCGACACCTGCGTGAGTCTCCGGCGTCCCGCGAGATCTCAAGCACCACGCTTGCCAATGGGCCGTAACGCGACGCAAGAAGAACCTGACCGGACCCAAGCAGATACCAGGCAGGTGTACGCCTCATCATCGTTATGGGGGCCTCCGAACGGATCTGTGTGGTACATCCACAACCAGTGCCAATCCCCATTCACTCCACCAACTCCTGGCGGCGGCGCAGGGCCGCCCGGGCGCGCCAGGACCGCACCGTGACAGACAGTTCCTGAAACAAGGCCGCGTGAGTCGTGGCCGATTCCACACCTGTCCGAGCCGCTACAGCCCGAGCCAAGTGCTTAAGTACGACCTCGGCGCCCTTGTCCCACGTGCCGGTGCTTTCTACCACCATGGGCACAAGACTATGCCTTGGGCCTCGCAGCACTGCGCAGTGTTGAGGTGGTTCTCTTTGTGCCTGGCGTAGTCAGCAGCCGCTGCAGCTGTTTCCCTACTGGCCTTGGCCAGGGTCTCCTGTCGCTGTGGCGCCGTGACGGCGAAGTCAAGTGCAGCAGGAGACCCGGCCAAGGCCGGTAAGTAAACATCAGCAGGGCGTCTGCCAGCAGAGCGAGTGTCGTCCGGGCACTGCGGGAGCAACAGCCCAGTCTTTTCTTTTTCGGGTCGCAACCCTGCCCGCTCCGCCCAATTGCAGACTAGGTCACGGACGGCATTGTGCCTCTGCGTGCGTTCCCCGCCGGCTACACACATAGCGGCATGTGTCCGCAGGAGTCCAGGATACCATCGCAACGTGGACACCAGACATCTTCAGCGGCTTCAGGGACGCCCAACCGGACCCCCAACTCAGTAGTGAAGATGGCTGGCTCCACGCGCGCTTTCCCGGCCGGTAGCGCGGCGAGGAAGGCGCGGGCCCCAGCTCCGGCCTCCGAGAAAAGAGCCGCCCGGGTAGCCGTGTCAGCAGCTAACAGTGGCATCCCACTCCGCCGAGTCAATGTGCTGCGATAGGTCTCGCTGGCTGCTGCCCGTGACAGCTTCCAAGGTAAGGGCTCGATGACCCGGGAGCTGGGCATTGAGGGCGTTGAGCGCCTGGACCACATCGGGGTCGTTGAGCAGGTCGTTGCCGGAGAAGGATGGGTCCAGCTCAACACAAGCAGACAAGCTCTTCCCTAAAGAGGCCAAGTAGGCGGCGGGAGCGTGCCCGACAGTGCGGCGGAGTCCCAGCCCCGCTCGCGCATAGCCTAACCCCGCCTGTCGCCACTGTGCAGCCATTGGGTGGATGCCGGTGAAACTGGCAAAGGAGCGCCTTACCATGTCGTCGAAGCCATCCAGGGCGCCGCGTTGGGCATGCGGAGGATTGCAGCGCATACTGTGCACCATCCGAGTGTATCCAGCACCGGCGCGAAGGAGGCGCAAAGCCACTTGGGGGTCGTCCAAGTCAGCCAAGGCGTTTAAAAGCTCAGCAGCTTTGGCGGCACGCTGTCCAGTGTGGTCATTCACGAAGGAATCGCTCCCAATGGCCGCTCCAAGGAACTCGAAATTGTCGAGGACCTTGCTGGCGCCGTCGTGTTTTCGCAACATAGCAGACGGGAAGTTGGCGCTCAAAGCAGCAGCCGGCACTGGCCCGCAGACCACAACCTCGCATTTGGCAAGGTTCAGCGCAAGCCCGATCTCCGCAGCGCGGCGCTGAACTTGTAGCAAGGCAGCCCCCACCGCGGGAATATCCCCAGCCAAGATACCATCGTCCAGAAAATGAACAGCAATGTCCAGGGGGCAGGCGCGCAGCTCCGAAGCCACCGGCTGCGAGCAGCAGAGAACAGCAAGGGGCCCAAGGGATCGCCTTGCTGGACTCCGGACGAGCTCACCAGGGTGCGCTCTCCGAACTGCAAGCGCGTAGGCTGCCGGTAGCACCAGACAGCCCATCTGGCCATGGCGGGGAAGTTGGCAGTGGTTTGGTGAAGGACAGCCTCCTGGCTTACACTGTTGAAAGCGTTGCTGAAGTCAAGCTTTACCAAAACCTTGCTGGAGGAGCCGGCGTGACGCTTGGCCCAGGCGCGCACAGTGTGAATGGCTTTCTCAGCACCGCCCTTCACGGCCACACCAACCTGCGCCGGCCAAAAGTGGGTCCTAGCATCATCCTGCACCAATGCCATGAGGCATTTCCCTGTGAGACGTCTCAGCAACTCACCCACAGCTATTGGGCGCACCCCTCCAGAAGGTTTGGGAAGAGCAACCAGACCTGCGCCAGCAAGAACAGGAGCCACAAAGGCAGGGGCCCGACCCTGCGCCAAGAGCTGCACCACGGCGGCCAGTTGCGCGAGCAGGTTGTCGGCAGCGCCCGCAAGGCAGGCCTCGCGCAAGTGCTGGACGCGCAGCCCGGTGGGGCCTGGCGCCGTTTCAGCAGGAAAAGCTCGCAATGACCTCGCAACCAGCTCGGGGGCAATGTCAGGAGGAAGTGGCAGGTCCTGGAGAAGCCGCTCCGAAGGAGGTGGCCCTTGAGGGTGAAGAGCTTCCAGCGAGCGCACGGTCTCAGCATTGGGCGGGCAAAGCCCCGGGGACATGAGAGCAGCGCACGCTTTTCTGTCGAAACCTTCACGCCCGAAAGCTACAGCCATGTCCCGTCTCTCTTCAGGGGTGGGGGGAGTGCCCGTGCGGCGCTGGTGCACCGGGCGAGTGTGCCAGAGGGCCATGTGCTCCCCCTCTTGCCAGCGCTGCAAGCGGTCCAGAGTGAACGCAGCAGCTGCCCTTTTATGTTTGCGGCCCCGCGTGGGGGAGCAGAAAGGACACATTGAGGAAGCATGAGTAGTTCACGCCACGACCTTTCATCATTGTGATGGGCCACAGCAGCTAAGGCACGAGTCAAGACCTGAGCCCAGGTGTGTCGAGCCGCTGTGGGCACATGCCGAAGAGTGGGCGTCCGGGCGGACTGTATCTCCTCCAACGCGGGCAAAGGCAGGCCATCCACCTCCATGGGGCTGTCCCCGTCCACGGCAGCGGCGCGCGCTTCAGGCCGACATGTGGGATGCACTCCAAAACGCTCTGAGACACTGAGGCCACACACGGACAACGAATGCGTTGCCGGGACTCCATCCAAGCAGCCGGGACTTCCCCAGCAAGCGTTCCAGCCAAATGGGAGTCGATGTGCGAGCGCATGGTGGCATCACTGGCCCATCCTGGGCTACGGGAGGGGTCACTGCACTGGCAACCAATGACAGGACAATAGACCTGCCAGCTCGCTTGTCTGTCCTCCGAGAACCACTGGCTTGGCTGTCTTGCCCATTACAGGGGGCCCCTACTCCGGAACAAGACGAAGGAACAGAAGCATGACGAAGGGGAGACCGCTCACGCCGGCTCGGAGGCGAATTCTTGCGTAGCGGCACACCCTAAAATCTTTAAACCCCAAAACCTATACGCCCTATTAAGCCTACAATCCCTGCAAACCCAATACAGTTTACCCCGAAAATCATCTGCTTTCGAAAGCCCTTAATGCCCGAAATTCGAAGCCGAAAAATGTGTGTCTGGCCTCTATGTACTGCATCGCAAAAGAGTTAAGAAGTGAAGAAGACCCTAAACCCTGAACCCTGAACCCTAAACCCTAAACCCTAAACCCTAAACCCTAAACCCTAAACCCTACAGCAATTCCTTCTGCGAGCCTTGGCAGCCTGTTCGAGCAGCCACCGGTCCATCGCCCTTCCGGTGCCGAGGCCCACGACGGAGGTGGAGAACTGAAGGCATCAGCTCTCTCGTTTAGGGTTTAGGGTTTAGGGTTTAGGGTTTAGGGTTTAGGGTTTAGGGTTTAGGGTTTAGGGTTTAGGGTTTAGGGTTTGGGGTTTGGGGTTTGGGGTTTGGGGTTTGGGGTTTGGGGTTTGGGGTTTGGGGTTTGGGGTTTGGGGTTTGGGGTTTGGGGTTTAAGGTTTAGGGTTGAGGGTTGAGGGTTGAGGGTTTGGGGTTCAGGGTTTAGGGTTTAGGTTCAGGGTTTAGAGGCCCAAGAGTAGCCTAGGAACAAGAAGGGTGCCGTTGTTGGTTTAAACTGGAGGGGTTCAGCGCTCGCCAGGGAAGCTGCGACGACTTGACCCGAAACCCCAAAGCCTGAAACCTCAAACCCGAGACCTTGAAACCCTTAAATTTCAACTTTTAAACTCCCCTAGCCTTTAAACTTTAAACTTTAAACTCTAAACCCTGAAACCCTAAAACTCTACACCCTGAAACCTTCAAACTTTAAACTCGAACCTTATACTCTCTGGAGTTGGCATGCAAAAGGATCCTCTTCGCAGCCAAGTCCTCCCTGAACCCTATAGTAGAACCCTGAGCTTTCCAGTGCTGACCCTAAACCCTAAACCCTAAACCCTAAACCCTAAACCCTAAACCCTAAACCCCTAAACCCTAAACCCCTAAACCCTAAAACCTAAACAGACAGGCGGCTCCGGCAACCTTTGCCCCAGCGATGGCGTCGAAGAGCGCATCATCTGAGGGCGAAGACGCGAACTCAAACAACGATGAGAGCCGCACGGATCCCTACACGGCCCCTGTGAACAGAATTAGGGTTTAGGGTTTGGGGTTTGGGGGTTTGGGGTTTAGGGTTTAGGGTTTAGGGTGCGGGGCTTAGAATCCTGAATCCTGAGCCCTTCCTCCTGCGGTGATGCTAAGCTGGCTGCAGACAGAAGCAAGTTATGCACATCCGCAAGTCCCCAGTGCGAGCATGGACGGGTTTAGGGTTTAGGGTTTGGGGTTTAGGGTTTAGGGTTTAGGGTTTAGGGTTTAGGGTTTAGGGTTTAGGGTCTAGGGTTTAGGGTTTAGGGTTTAGGGTTTAGGGTTTAGGGTTTAGGCTTTAGGCTTTAGGCTTTAGGGTTTAGTCAGCCAGCGACTTCCCCTAGAACGCCACACCAGCCAAGGATCCTCGCGAAGATGGCCCGGTGAAGAGGCCATCCGAGAAAAGTATCGCCCTCCTGCAAGAAGATAAACCCTAACCCTAAACCCTAAACCCTAAACCCTAAACCCTTAACCCTTAACCCTTAACCCTTAAACCTAAACCCGAAAAGAAAAGGATTGCAAGGTCGATGCTTCCAGCGTTGGGGGCTTGGTCGCTTAGCGAGGTGGCTGCGCCATAAGCGCGTGAGGCCACAACGCTGAAGAAAGAGGAGATGTCACATGGCAAGGCCTTCTTTACCTAAATAAACCAATCGACCCCAAACCGTAAACCCTAATCACTACACTCCCTAAAACCTCCCTAAACTCCCTCAACCCGACACCCAGAAAACGAGGGCAAATGGTACCTGCTGGTGTTAACGCGCGGCGTTGCCAGGGGGCCCACCAGGATGTGCCTCGGTGTAGGGACATGCGGATTCTCTTGAAGGGTTTAGGGTTTAGGATTTAGGGTTTACGCTTTAGGGTTTAGGGTTTGGGCTT
The DNA here is from genome assembly GCA_905221605.1 of Symbiodinium natans. Taxonomy (NCBI): domain Eukaryota; class Dinophyceae; order Suessiales; family Symbiodiniaceae; genus Symbiodinium; species Symbiodinium natans. Next base: position 172,099 of record CAJNDS010002239.1, on the reverse strand, counting down.
TAGGGTTTAGGTTTGGAGGTTTCGGAGTTCTGTTTTTGGGGAGGGCTTGCGATAGACAAGGATCATCACAGTTGGCGGATGTGTTGAATTGGGGGGATTTTTGGGGAAATACCGGGGGCTTCACAGAACCCTAAACCCTAAACCCTAAACCCTAAACCTAAACCCTAAACCCTAAACCTAAACCCTAAACCCTAAACCTCGACCCTAAACCCTGGCAAAAGCAGATCGGCTCGGATGGCCAGAGCCTCACGCAGAATCCGGGAATCCGACTCCGCAAGTCGAAGGCCATCGCTGATGTTGCTGATGTCCTGGTAGGGTTTATGGTTTAGGGTTTAGGGTTTGGGGTTTAGGGTTTAGGGTTTAGGGTCTAGGGTCTAGGGTTTAGGGTCTAGGGTCTAGGGTCTAGGGTCTAGGGTTTAGGGTTTAGGGTTTAGGGTTTAGGGTTTAGGGTTTGGGGTTTGGGGTTTGGGGTTTGGGGTTTGGGGTTTGGGGTTTGGGGGTAAGGGAGCTCCCATGACTGCAAGCCAGCGCAACATGACAGGACTTGGCGCCTCCCTCGTCCCCACCTAAACTCTGCGCTGCCCGTATTGACCCCTAGCTGCGGTTTTAGGGTTTAAGTTTAGGGTTTAGGGTTTCATGAGGAGTTTACTTGCAGTGCAAGAACTACATCACCAGTTCCTAAACCCTAAACCCTAAACCCTAAACCCTGAAAATGCCATGCCTGGTCGACAAGGCTGCCGTCCATCTGTCCTGACTCAGAGGGTACCCTCTTTGGGCGTTCCGATCATCAGGATTCTACTACTTTGGGGGTTTAGGGTTTAGGGTTTAGGGTTTAGGGTTTAGGGTTTAGGGTTTAGGGTTTAGGGTTTAGGGTTTAGGGTTTAGGGTTTAGGGTTTAGGGTTTAGGGTTTAGGTTAGGGTTTAGGGTTTAGGGTTTAGGGTTTAGGGTTTAGGGTTTAGGGTTTAGGGTTTAGGGTTTAGGGTTTAGGGTTTAGGGTTTAGGGTAAAATGGGTGAGATCCCCATTTTGGGCAAAATGCCCATCTCAGCTAGACCTTTCCAAAAAGCTGGCGAGCCACCAGGAGGAACAGAATCTAGCAGTATTCGTATATTTTGCGACGTTATACGTGATTCTAAGCATCCACACATATACCTATATACGTATATAGGTGCTTCATAAAGGGGGGTTCTATCTCTCTCTATATATATATATGTACACACACAGACATAAATGTCTGCATAAACCTATGCTTCTTCGACTTAAAGAGACCACCAGGTCACCAGATGCCACTGAGACCGAGGCGGGCTGCGGTCTCTGTCTTAGCAGACAGCTGCCGCAGCTTCTGTAGAAGCTGCTCCTGGCTGCAAACTCTCAACTTGCTCTAGGGCCTAGGGCTTAGGGTTTTAGGGTTTTAGGGTTTTAGGGGTTTGGGGTTTAGGGTTTAGGGTTTAGGGTTTAGGGTTTAGGGTTTAGGGTTTAGGGTTTCGGGTTTAGGGTTTAGGGTTTAGGGCTTAGGGTTTAGGGTTTAGAGTGGATGAGCCCTTTTGCCCATTCACAGCCCACGCCCTTGAAGGCCTCCCTGCCCATCCTCAAAGATATGCCCTCAACATCCCTCAACCTTTAGCCCCCATTGACAGACATGGGGCCTAAGGGCTAAATGAGCCTTAGACACTATAGGCCCCGCACAGCCCTCGCCCGGAATTCTTGAAGAAACCCTCTAAACCCTCTAAACCCTCTAAACACCCTAAACCCCCACCCACCCCCCCAAACAAAAAATATAGTAACAATAATCATCATCATCAGCATCCTCATAATCATAATCATAATCATAATAATAATAATAGTAAAAATATATACACACACATAGATGTATGTAACAAAACAAAACGAAAGAAAACTAAACGGCGGCGTTCGTGGGCCTTCGAGTCAAGGCAACCCTGAACCCCAAACCCTACAAAGCCCCACATCCCCCCCGAACCCCCCCCCCCCAAGAAAAGCCGGCAACGCTGAACCCTCAACCCTATAACTGACCCTAAGACCTATAAAGCCCTGCATCCCCCCCAAACCCCCCGCCAAGAAAAGCCAATGCGTTTTCGTGGGCCTTCTGGCCAAGGTGGCCATGCTGAAACTCCAGTCGCGCGAAGCTGTGGCAGGAAATCAAGTGGATCCTGGGGGGGGGAGGAGGGGGAGGAGCTGAGAGGGTTTTTTCAATTTGGATTTTTTTGGGGGGGTCCTAGAAAAGGGGGGTGGGGGGGGCGGGGTGGTGGGGGGTTGGGTTTAGGGTTTAGGGTTCAGGAGCAAGCCGTCGGCCGAAGCCCTGCGACATGAAGCTGCGGAAAGCCCCTTCATCAACGCTGACCTAGATTCAGTGGCCAGCAGTAGGGCTATGAGGGGTTTAGGTACCTAACCTCACACCTGCAAATCTTTTGCAGTTAGAGAGGAACATGGGCCCACGAGGAGGCCTTAACAACCCCCGAAGCCCTTGAAGCCCTGAAGGCCCCAAGACCGAAAAACTCCCAAAAGCCCGTAGTCCCAAAGGCCCCTAAACCCTAAACCCCAAAACCTGAAACCCCCGGAAGCCCTAAAGCCAGACACCCCAAAACCTCTCACATGCTCCCCCACTTGCAAGAACCCGCAACCCTAAACCCCCAAAACCCACCAACAAACCCCAAAAAACCCTAAATCCCCAAAAGTCTTGGAACCCCAAATCCCACATTTTTGGGAAGTCCTGTCCTGTCTTCCACCCTCAAGGAGCGGATGATTCTCTCTGCCGCCGCCTTTCGAATCATGCAGCGGTCGCCATGGGGTTTTGAGGGCTTGCTGAAGTTGCTTTGGATTCTTTGGAACTCTCTAAGGGTCTTTTAGGGCTTTGGGGTTTTCAGGGTTTTTGGCTTAAGGGCCTATAGTCCGGGTCCAATGAAAAGCACCGCCCCGCCCCCCCCCACCCACCCCCGCAACAAGACCTCGAGACTCGAAACCGTCCAAAAGGCCATTGTCCCTACACCCTATAAACCCCTACACCCTATTACAAGCCCTGAAAACCTGTGCTTTATAAACCCCTACACCCGGCAAACTCTAAACCCCTGAACCCCATAACAAGCCTTGAAAACCCCTAAACACCCTATGACAAGCCCTGAAAACCTGTGTTGTGTCTTCCCTAAACCCTAAACCCTGAACCCTAAACCCTAAACACTAAGCCCTAAGCCCTAAACCCTGTAGCGTCTTCTCCCCTGGCCTTCGCGAGGTCGAGTTTCCCCCCCTCGGCCATGGACAGCGACACGTCGAACAAGAGGGCCAGCTCCTGGAGGACGCACTCCGTGTAGGCGTTTTAGGGGTTTAGGGTTCAGGGTTTGGGGTTTAGGGTTTCGGGTTTCGGGTGTGGGGTGTGGGGCTTGGGGTTTGGGGTTTGGGGTTTAGGGTTTCGGGTTTCGGGTTTAGGGTTCAGGCTTTAGGCTTTAGGGTTTAGGGTTTAGGGTTCTGTCCCGCTTTTAAGCTCCCCTCTGATACATGCGCCTGGAAGGTTTTGGGGTGTAGAGTTGAGGGGTTGAGGGTGCAGGGTTGAGGGGTTGAGGGGCGGAGGGTGGAGGGTTTAAGGTTTAGGGTGAAGGGTTTGCATGTTTGAGGCGGCAGCAAGGATGCGCATGGGCTTTCATCCACTTAGTTGCTGAGTTCAAAAGCCTCAAAAAAGTGCACACTTTCAGGTCTATAGGGGATTATAATATCCGAAAAAGTGGAACGTGTACTCACTCAGCTACTAAGCCCACGTCCTGCGGAGGAGGCGTGCCCGTCACCTCAGCGCATCGCTTGGGCTCTCGTTGCTCAAACGACAAGGAATGCCAGGGGCTCCCCCTTAAACCCCTAAACCACAAACCCCAAACCCCCAAAACCCTGAACCCTAAACCCCAAACCCCTAAACCCTAAACCCTAAACCACAAACACTCCATCCCAGTTTGGGGGAGTTTTGTAGGATGTCGGCTTTGCTGGCCTGCGGCGCCAAGACATCCACGACCAAGGCTTGCTCTGTGGCTCCTCGGGGTTTCGGGCTTAGGGTTTAGGGTTTAGGGTTTAGGGTTCAGGGTTTAGGGTTTAGGGGGCTTACGTGTCCCGAACCAAAGAGTCAACAGAGTGCCACTCTGTGCTGCTTTGGAAGCTACAAGGCAAACAAACGCCCTGAAGAAAGAGATACACGGTCACGGGACATCCTTAGCTTAGGGCCTGAAAAAAGCTGTGTATACTTCGAGTTGTGTAGGCTTCAGGAGGTTGAGGGTTCAGGGGGTTTAGAGGTTCAAGGGTTTTGGGGGCTTAGGGGTTTAGGGCTTATGTGGCGATTTGGAGTCTCGAAACTAGATGTAGTAGATGTCTGAACAGCTCCCCCCCCCCGGATCGGTTCAGGGCTCTAGGGTTTCGGGTTCAGTGTTGAGGGTTTCGGGTTCAAGGGTTTTGGGGCTCCAGGGGTTTGGGTCTAGTGCATGGGGGGCTCCAGGAGTCTCGGCCTTCGGGTTTCCAGAAACCCCAATACCACAATCACTTACGGAACCCATACATCGCATCAGGGAATCTAAGGAACCTTCCTGAAATAGCGGGTCGGAGTCACCAATTACCAGACCGCAGAGTAGCCTGGCGGCAAACAGGGTGCCCTTTTTTTGGCATAAAGGGCCCTAAACCCTAAACCCCAAAGAACCTAAACCCCCCAAGAAAGGGGAACAAGCATTGCTGGACGCTTCGTGTGACGTCTGTGTAGCCATTCGTGGCCGAAAGTAAGTTCACCCCTGCATCACTAGGTTCAAAGCATGAGAAAGACCCGACTAAGTCGGCTGAGCAAGCTGAAACCTAAATCTAAACCCTGAACCCTAAACCCTTGCACCATAAACCACAAACCCGGAAGCCCCGAAACCTAGAGTTTTGGGGCGCATCAAATTTTGGCAAAGCCCTAAACCCCTAGCCCTCAAACCTTAAACCTTTTACCCTAAACCCTAAACCCAAATTCAACCTAACCCAGCAACATGCTGAGCTCCTGGCTTCCTGGCAGAACATGCACCCAGTGGGGTCGGAATGTTACCGTCACCTGCGCTCTTCGGACTTTTTTTGGGGTTTAGGGTTTAGGGTGTCGAGACTCCTGTGTTTTGGGGGGAGTTTCAAGGCTCAGGGCTTTGGGGGGCGTCTACCTTTTCGGGTTTAGGGTTCAGTGTTTCGGGGCTTAGGGGTTTTAGGGGGGGGGGGGGGGGGTTAGGGTAACAAGGGAACCAGGAATGCCCCCCAAAAAAAGGAAAAAGCGGAGGCCCAGTGCCAGATTCAGAATCGGATTTGAGGTTCGCGGTTTTTTTCGGAGAACTGGAAAGGGGCGAAAAGTGGCAGGCAGGATCCACGCTGCTGCTCATTTCAGCTTAGGGGCTTAGAGTAGACCTAAACCCTAAAAACCCTCAGCCCTAAACCCTAAACCCTAAACCCTAAACCCTAAACCCTAAACCCTAAACCCTAAACCCTAAACCCTAAACCCTAAACCCTAAACCCTAAACCCTGAACCCAAGCTGTGAAGATGCCACAGAAAACCCCCACCGTCTTCTCATACTCTGCCAGTTAGCAAGCTCCTAAAACCCTGCTTCCCAAAACGCCTGAGACGAAAAGCCGCCTAAACTCTCAAGATCTCTCTGGGGTTTAGGGTTTAGGGTGTGGTTTAGGGTTTAGGGTTTAGGGTTTAGGGTTTAGGGTTTAGGGTTTAGGGTTTAGGGTTTAGGGTTTAGGGTTTAGGGTTTAGGGTGTAGGGTTTAGGGGTTAGGGTTTAGGGTTTGGGGCTTTAGGATTTGGGTTTAGGGCAGGGTGTGCCCCACTTGCTCAGCAGAATCTCGTGCGGGCGAGCCTGAGATGCGACGATCCACAGCCTCTTGTCGCACGACCGGCGGAAAAGAGGTTTCAAGGGGGTTGAAGGGGGCTTCAGGGGGGATTCATGCAGTTTAAGGGTGCAGGGGTTAGGGTTTGAGTCTGGGGGCTGCCTATCAAAGAAGGTAAGGGGCCAGATTCAGGGGCCAACCCTAAACCCTAGAACCTGAAACTTCCCCCTAGATAAGGACGTGGTGACCGAGGCGTGTGCCTAAGGGAAAGGATCGCGAGCGAGGCTGCCCGGAGCACCATCGCCCTGACATGGCAGAACTGGCAGCTTCTCAGAGCGTTTAGGGTTTGGTTTTAAAGGTGCCCTGGAAGGTTCAATGGCTGGTGGCAAGTAGGGTCAGAACCCCAACCTTACTTCTAACCCCTACACCGTAAACCCCAAACCCTTAACCCCTGACCCTTATGATGATGCAAAAAAGCGGTGCCACGCTTGGCCCCCGATACACCCTCCACATGTCTTCTGGGACTGGTGGTGCCGACAAAGCACGTTTAGGGCTTAGGGCGTTGTAGTGTCTTGGGGCTGTTTGGTTACCGTTTGGTTTAAGGTTGCCGGGTTGAGGGTTGTAGGGTTTTAAGGTTGTGGAGTTTGGGGTATTAGGGCTTGTGTTGTACTGTACACAAGCACGCACTCGGTGCATTGTCATGGCGCTCTGCGATCAAACTCTGAGAGACGCGTGCGCAGTTCTGCAACCCTAGCGTCCTCGGCACCTGGCTTCCCCACACACAGATAAAACTTACGCCAAGCAGCGATCTAGTTAAAGGTCGCAGATAAGGAAAACGCAGCCATGGAGAATACTAACTAGGATGGCCTTGAAAACCCTCTGACAAATATCCCTGAATAGAACCTCTGAAACCTAAAAACGGAAAATATACACTGTCCCAAAGGCCTACCGAGACACTGCCTTGAAGCAACCCTAAACCCTAAACCCTAAAACCCTAAATACCCGAAATCCCTAAACCCTAAAACCCTAAACCGTAAACCCGAACCCTAAACCTAAAACCTAAAACCCTAAACCCTAAACCCCAAACCCTAAACCCTAAACCCTAAACCTCTCTTTCATATATACTTTAAATGTTAAGGAGTTACTGGGCAAGGTAATTTTTTTACTGGGCAAGGTCATTTTTTTACCGGGCAAGGTCATTTTTTTACTGGGCAAGGTCGTTTCGTCCAAAAAAACGACCTTGCCCAGTAAAAAAAATGACCTTGCCCAGTAAAAAAAATGACCTTGCCCAGTAAAAATGTTACTAGGCAAGGTCATCTTTTTACTGGGCAAGGTCATTTTTTTACTGGGCAAGGTCATTTTTTTACTGGGCAAGGTCATTTTTTTTCTGGGCAAGGTCATTTTTTTACTGAGCAAGGTCATTACTGGGCAAGGTCCTTTTTTTTATTGGGCAAGGTCATTTTTTTATACTGGACAAGGTCATTTTTTTACTGGGCAAGGTCATTTTTTTACTGGGCAAGGTCATTTTTTTACTGGGCAAGGTCATTTTTTTACTGGGCAAGGTCATTTTCTTACTGTGCAAGGTCATTACTGGGCAAGGTCATTTTTTTACTGGGCAAGGTCATTTTTTTACTGGGCAAGGTCATTTTTTTTCTGGGCAAGGTCATATTTTTACTGGGCAAGGTCATTACTGGGCAAGGTCCTTTTTTTTATTGGGCAAGGTCATTTTTTTACTGGGCAAGGTCATTTTTTACTGGGCAAGGTCATTTTTTTTACTGGGCAAGGTCATTTTTTTACTGGACAAGGTCATTCTTTTTACTGGGCAAGGTCATTTTTTTACTGGGCAAGGCCTTTTTTTATTGGGCAAGGTCATGTTTTTACTGGGCAAGGTCATTTTTTACTGGGCAAGGTCGCTCCATAAGTGAAATATTTTCATAATGTTGTGGGATTCTTCGGGCGGGTGGGTATTTTTCTGGAGTAATTTCTTGACAAGTGAATGCTTGGACCTGAGATGCTGAACCCTAAACCCTAAACCCTAAACCCTAAACCCAAACCCTAAACCCTAAACCCGAAAACCCTAAACCCTAAACCCTAAACCCAAAACCCAAACCTTCACATTGCCTTGAAGAATCAGCTGTCAAAGAGGGAGGCGCTGGTCATGGCTTGCCGGTCGACTCCAAGGATGAACCACTAAACCCTAAACCCTAAACCTTAAAGCCTAAACCCTAAACCCTAGCCCCTAAAGCCTAAACCCTAAGCCCTAAACCCTAAACCCTAAACCCTAAACCCACTTTTTTTGAGTGGCGCTGTGTCAGAGAGTGGACTATCTTGAGTCGAATGTCGAGGCAGAGAATCACACCTCTGAGCTTCGCCAGCTGTTTAGGGTTTAGGGTTTAGGGTTTAGGGTTTAGGGTTTAGGGTTTAGGGTTTAGGGTTTAGGGTTTAGGGTTTAGGGTTTAGGGTTTAGGGTTTAGGGTTTAGGGTTTAGGGTTTAGGGTTGGCAAGCATGCCTCCTTAACTGCCTACGCTGAACAAAAGACGCCCCCCGGTGAGAAGACTCTTGTTGGCTGAAGGGGGTGTACAGGGCTTGCTGTGATGTGAGGCGAAAGACTACTATTTGCTTAAGAACCCCCTCAAAAAATGACAAGCCCTGTATTGCCCTTAATTATAAGGAGAACTATTTTTAACTTTTTCGGTGCTTCTTCTGCAAATTGTAGAAGATGTGAAGAATAAGGAGCATCATCTCGCATGCTTCGTACGCAGCACCCGGGTTTCTCTTGGGCGGCCATGACTCCTGGTCCAGCGCCAGGAGGAACGGTGGGGGAGAGGGCAGCGGGAGCCTTGAAGCTCTAACGGGGTTTAGGGTGTAGGGTTCAGGGTTTAGGGTTTAGGGTTTAGGGTTTAGGGTTTAGGGTGCAGGGAGGCCCTAAACGCCACAAGAATTCGACCCTTCTGGGAGTCGGGCGCCGGGGTTTCCTTGCACGCAGGCCTGGCGTTCAGCGGGGATGCTCCCGAGCTTGTTTGGGGGCTTGGGTTTTTTTCGGCTTGAAGGCGATAAGAGCGAGTCTAGGGGTGTATGGGATGCAAGGGATCTACGGGTTTGAGAGTTTATATATGGGGCCCTAAACGCAACAGCCTCAAGCTTTAGCAGCTTCAGCTCGAAACATGCAAAGACACAGAACCTGGTTCAGGGAATGGGGTTTAGGGTTTGGGGTGAGGGTTAGGGGTTTAGGGTGCTAAGGGAGAGCCCTTGAAAGGCTCGTGAACCAGTTAAGGAGTTTGTCTTTGCTACACTCACCAACATCCTTGCGGAGCCCTTTTTTAACACCAAAGCCACAACAATGGGAAAACCAAAACCCCCCACACCGAAAAAACCTATGAACCGAAATCCCTGAACCCTGGCGGCCTCCCAATTCGCCAAGGCTGCCTGCGTCTTGGCTCTTGGCATACGATGATCGAAGGGGCTGGGGGCTGGACTGAGACCTCACGCTAGGGCCAAAATATGCTTGGGTTTAGGGCTTACCGAGGTTACAGAGTTTAGGCTGCTGGCCTGACCATTTAGGCAGCCACGGCCCTTGTTTACAGCCTCAACACAAGCCCCCATGTTTCGGCACGATGCGAGCCTGCAGCATCTGTGTGGCCTGCTGCAGACGCACTGCGTCGTCATTCGCCGGAAGCTGCGGTTCCTTGGGGTGACAGGGGGGGACCTTTCTGGTGGGCTTGGAAGGTTGTCAGGTTCCCCTTGCAGGTGCCCCTTGATACTCGGATCCCATTATAAAACAAAGTGTCCCATGTTAATCGAAACCCTAAACCCTTAACCCGCCACAAACTTTAAAACCCGGAACCCTAATGCAAGCAACCAGTCTGTGGTGTGGGAGTTAGGGTCTGCGATATCGTCACGACTCTCACGTGCTGGAGACTTCTGACAAGCACGGACCTGAGCTGCATCTGGGCACTCAGATTCCAGCATTCCAACACACCAGTGAGGTCCAGTTTACGGCACAGGGCGTGACGATGCTGTGAATCTTGAGTTTTAGAGGCAACACTAGCTGCCAAACGTATGGCAAGTAAACCCCTTGGCAACCTAAGCTAGAAACCATAACGCCGAAACCCCAAGCCCTGAACCCTAAACCCCAAACCCTCAATCCCTAAACCCCAAACCCTAAACCCCAAACCCCCTTTGAATCCCCCAACCCTTACATCAAGCCCCCCACCGGCTTCCAGCCCTGGCTTCCAATGCCCGAGGGGAGCTGCACCTGCCAACCCGAAGCCCTACTCCCTAAACCCGAAACCCCTAAACCCCTAAACCCCTAAACCCCTAAACCCCTAAACCCCTAAACCCCTAAACCCTAAAACCCTAAAACCCTAAACCCTAAACCCTACACCCCTACACCCCTAAACCCCTAAACCCCTACACCCCCTAAACCCCTAAACCCCTAAACCCCTAAACCCCTAAACCCCTAAACCCCTAAACCCCTAAACCCCTAAACCCCTAAACCCCTAAACCCCTAAACCCCTAAACCCCTAAACCCCTAAACCCCTAAACCCCTAAACCCCTAAACCCCTAAACCCCTAAACCCCTAAACCCCTAAACCCCTAAACCCCTAAACCCCTAAACCCCTAAACCCCTAAACCCCTAAACCCCTAAACCCCTAAACCCCTAAACCCCTACACCCCTAAACCCCTAAACCCGGTCTTTGTGGGAAGGCTGGGAAGCTTTTGCATTTTCGGGGGGTGCGGGCGGGGGGGCTTTCGGGGGGTTGGGGTTTAGGGTTTCGGGTTTGGGATTAGGGCTTCAGGGGTCGGCTTAGGGGGGCTTGGGGTTTCGAAAACGGTTTAGGGCTTGGGGTTTAGGGTTTAGGGTTTAGGGTTTAGGGTTTAGGGTTTAGGGTTTAGGGTTTAGGGTTTAGGGTTTAGGGTTTAGGGTTTAGGGTTTAGGGTTTAGAGTTTAGAGTTTAGAGTTTAGGGTTTGCAATGGCCTTGAGGGGCGGTACCGACACCACAACACCTTTGTCTTCGAGACAAAAACCTTGAAGCCTAACTGGTACGCACGGCCCGGCCGCGCAACCATCCCGAGGGGAGGGGGAGGGGGGGTGGGGGGGGGGGTTGGGGTTATAGTGGTGAGGTTTTTGAAAAGGTTTTTAGGGAGGGTTTGGGGTGTAGGGTCTAAGGGCTTACCCTTCTAAACCCTAAACCCTTAGGGCTTGGGGTTTAGGGCTTATTTTGGATTCTCAAAAGACTGCGAAGGCCCCCCTAACACGCCTTAAAGCCCAGCTCACGGGATGCCCCCCCCCTACAAGGGGCCCTTCATCTTATTGCCCTAGAGAACCCCTAAAGGTACCTGCCATGGTTTAGGGCTTAGGGCTTAGGGCTTAGGGCTTAGGGTTTAGGGTTTAGGGTTTAGGGTTTAGGGTTTAGGGTTTAGGGTTTAGGGTTTAGGGTTTAAGGGTATATGCCTTCTACAGTCCCTTTATACCTAAAAGTAGCCCCGAAAAAACCCCCTCAATAACCGCTCCCCCGCCTTCACCGGGTTTTGGCTCTGGGCTTTGGCCTGACATCAGGAGCATCCCGTGCTTTAGGGTTCAGGGTTTAGGGTTTAGGGTTTAGGGTTTAGGGTTTAGGGTTTAGGGTTTAGGGTTTAGGGTTTAGGGTTTAGGGTTTAGAATTTAAGGTTTAGGGTGTAGGGATTAGGGTTTAGGGTACGGTTTGTTCAGCCCAAAATGCAGTAAGCCCTGAACCCCAGAAACGCTAAAGCGCTCAAACCCATCTCCCTGAACCCTTGCAGCCTGTAACTGCAGCACGCGCGCAACGCGGCCCTCGCAGATATGCAGAACACAACACAACTGTGTGCAGGGTTGAGGAATTAGGGATTAGGGATTAGGGTTTAGGGTTTAGGGTTTAGGGTTTAGGGTAAGTTGTCCTCAGTAAAGGGATGGACCATCGGGCTGTGAGTCCGCAAAAGAAAGCGGGATCACTTACCAGAGTATACCTTGCACCTTTCAAAAACGCTGAGCTCTTAGACTCGTAGACCCTCAACCCCTAAAGCCCTCAACCCCTAAAACCCTGAAACCTTAAAACCCTAAAACCCTAAACCCTAAACCCTAAACCCTAAACCCTAAACCCTAAACCCTCTGAAAGAGCATCTCAATTACATCGGACCATTTCGCTGGGTCCTCGACTCGCTGGTCAGACCTCGGAAAGCGATCTGAGGCTGTTCTGAAATTAGGGGGTCTCTTTTTGAAGCTCCTTTTTGGGGTGTAGGGTTTAGGGTTTAGGGTTTATCTAGGGTTTAGGGTTTAGGGTTTAGGGTTTAGGGTTTAGGGTTTAGGGTTTAGGGTTTAGGGTTTAGGGTTTAGGGTTTAGGGTTTAGGGTTTAGGGGTTAGGGTTTAGGGTTTAGGGTTTAGGGTTTAGGCTTGAATTGGGATGTAGCGAACCTGCGAGAGGACCCTGATGACTCTAACGTAGAACAGCCGGTCTTCGTTGAACCTGGACACAGGGGAAGCTACGAGCATGACATGATCACCCTGGACCCGAAGCGAAACCCGAGCTGGGTCACAGACACTGAAGACAGTGCCTGCAGCAAGCGAACACCGCATGAAACATCAGCTTGACAAGGGGCTCAAAACAGTAAACTGTAAACATGGCACCTTTTGACGATGAAACAGAAGGCCATGTACAGTTTCACTACCGTCGAGCTTGGCCAAGCCCACAGACCAACATGCCACTATCGACGATGAGCTGGCAGACCGAAGAAAAGCAAACAAATAAACTTCGACAAGCCAGAAAGCAGCACGTGCGCCAACCGCTGGAGCTTCTCAGACTCTGGCTCTTCTCTCTGTCTTGTGGCGGCTATGGCTTCTGGGTGGGTTAGACCACAGAACAACACAGCACCTCCGACGATGAGCCGGCAAGTCATCACTGGAGCACAAAACTACCCAACACTTCCAGCACGTGCATCAAGATCTGGCTTCTCAAATGACCTTCGACAACCCAGAAAGCAGCATGTGCGCCAACCGCTGCAGCTTCTCAGACTCTGGCTCTTCTCTCTGTCTTGTGGCGGCTATGGCTTCTGGGTGGGTTAGACCACAGAACAACACAGCACCTCCGACGATGAGCCGGCAAGTCATCACTGGAGCACAAAACTACCCAACACTTCCAGTGCGTGCATCAAGATCTGGCTTCTCAAATGACCTTCGACAACCCAGAAAGCAGCATGTGCGCCAACCGCTGCAGCTTCTCAGACTCTGGCTCTTCTCTCTGTCTTGTGGCGGCTATGGCTTCTGGGTGGGTTAGACCACAGAACAACACAGCACCTCCGACGATGAGCCGGCAAGTCATCACTGGAGCACAAAACTACCCAACACTTCCAGCGCGTGCATCAAGATCTGGCTTCTCAAATGACCTTCGACAACCCAGAAAGCAGCACGTGCGCCAACCATTGGAGCTTCTCAGACTCTGGCTCTTCTCTCTCCGTCTTGTGGCAGCTATGGCTTCTGGGTGGGTTAGACCACAGAACAACACAGCACCTCCGACGATGAGCCGGCAAGTCATCACTGGAGACCCAACACTCTCAGCGCGTGCATCAAGATCTGGCTTCTCAAATGACCTTCGACAACCCAGAAAGCAGCATGTGCGCCAACCGCTGCAGCTTCTCAGACTCTGGCTCTTCTCACAAAACTACCCAACACTTCCAGCGCGTGCATCAAGATCTGGCTTCTCAAATGACCTTCGACAACCCAGAAAGCAGCACGTGCGCCAACCGCTGGAGCTTCTCAGACTCTGGCTCTTCTCTCTGTCTTGTAGCAGCTATGGCTTCTGGGTGGGTTAGACCACAGAACAACACAGCACCTCTGACGATGAGCCGGCAAGTCATCACTGGAGCACAAAACTACCCAACACTTCCAGCGCGTGTATCAAGATCTGGCTTCTCAAATGACCTTCGACAACCCAGAAAGCAGCACGAGCGCCAACCGCTGGAGCTTCTCAGACTCTGGCTCTTCTCTCTCTGTCTTGTGGCAGCTATGGCTTCTGGGTGGGTTCGACCACAGAACAACACAGCACCTCTGACGATGAGCCGGCAAGTCATCACTGGAGCACTACCCACAGCTAGCCACACATCCAGCACGTTTGTCAAGATGCCTTCTCAAAAGAACTTCGACAAGCCAGAAAGCAGTTTGTGCGCCAACCGCTGGAGCTTCTCAGACTCTGGCTCTTCTCTCTGTCTTGTGGCAGCTATGGCTTCTGGGTGGGTTAGACCACAGAACAACACAGCACCTCTGACGATGAGCCGGCAAGTCATCACTGGAGCACACAACTACACAACAGGCTTCTCAAATGACCTTCGACAACTCAGAAAGCAGCACGAGCGCCAACCGCTGGAGCTTCTCAGACTCTGGCTCTTCTCTCTGTCTTGTGGCAGCTATGGCTTCTGGGTGGGTTAGACCACAGAACAACACAGAAACCTCCGACGATGAGCCGGCAAGACATCACTGGAGCACACAACTACCCAACACTTCCGGCGCGTGCATCAAGATCTGGCTTCTCAAATGACCTTCGACAACCCAGAAAGCAGCACGTGCGCCAACCGCTGGAGCTTCTCAGACTCTGGCTCTTCTCTCTGTCTTGTAGCAGCTATGGCTTCTGGGTGGGTTAGACCACAGAACAACACAGCACCTCTGACGATGAGCCGGCAAGTCATCACTGGAGCACACAACTACCCAACACTTCCAGCGCATGCATCAAGATCTGGCTTCTCAAATGATCTTCGACA